>JAKOGI010001460.1:52500-231854 GCA_029747015.1 Carnegiea gigantea
CCCTTAATAAAATAAATTAATTATAAAAAAATTAATCATTGCAAACCAAATTAACTATACGATCATTTCGTCAAAAATAAAATAAATTAGGAGTGTAAAACCTTACAATAAATAGCTAAGTTAATAATATGTAATAAAACCTAATTAATAGCATTAATATTGGTTAACATGTCTCCACTAACAACCTCCAATTACAATATGTCAATTCATTATTTTCTATCATATGAGATGCCACATATCATTCATACATTATTTGTATCCAACTTCTAATACATACATACATACATACATACATACATACATACATACATACATACATACATACATATATATATATATATATATATATATATATATATATATATATATATATATATATATATATATATATATATATGATTTTCTAGTACAAGTGTTGCTATTGTGCAGTGCACCCTTACAAGAACCATGCCTATTGAATGTCCAATATGGATCAACGTGTTAAGACATGAATGGAGGGGGGCTGGGAGAAGTTTTTTTTGATAAGAAAAAGAGTAATTCATTAACGAAAAACCATATGGCATATATTTGAATATCTCCTAACAAAAAGTAAATCTAAAACATCAAATTGAATTATTTTCTTCAGAAACTCAATGATGAATATACTGTCTACCAGCTCTGAATTTATAACAGTATTCTTGCAACTCACTAGATTCTTCAACGTCAATGCGTTCTCTAATATCAGCGAACTATAGTATAACTTTATGGAGTAGATGTCCAATTGATGTGGTAGATTGCACTCGAAAGAAAGACCTTCATAGTATATGTAACACCCCGAGTGCGGCTTAAAAGGATCGAAGTGACTACTTATATCACCAAAGGTGCACCTTTCTTTTCGGGAAGCCCGCTCTTAAGAACTCCACAGTTAAGCGTGCTTGCTGGAGAGCAATCTTGGGATGGGTGACCTCCTGGGAAGTTTCCTGGGCAGCGTGTGAGCGAGGACGAAGCACGCCGGAAAGACTTATGATGATTTGTGGGGTCAATCATCGATCCTTGCGGCCGTTAATGGTAAGACCTGCGACCGAGAGGGGTCGGGGCATTACAGATGGTATCAGAGACGACCCGCGACCGTGAGCTGCGCCAGTGGATGGAGAGCCCATGGGCAGTCACCTAGCGGGGCAAAGATACTGGGTGTGGACAGCCAGTCAAGAGGACTCGTAAGTCGGTTGGTTGGTGAGGCACAACGAGGACGTTGTGCGCTTCAAGTGGGGGTGATTGTAACACCCCGAGTGCGGCTTAAAACGATCGAAGTGACTACTTATATCACCAAAGGTGCATCTTTCTTTTCGGGAAGCCCGCTCTTAAGAACTCCACAGTTAAGCGTGCTTGTTGGAGAGCAATCTTGAGATGGGTGACCTCCTGGGAAGTTTCCCGGGCAGCGTGTGAGCGAGGACGAAGCACGCTGGAAAGACTTATGATGATTTGTGGGGTCAGTCATCGATCCTTGCGGCCGTTAATGGTAAGACCTGTGATCGAGAGGGGTCGGGGCATTACAGTATAGCTACATGAAATTTCAATGTTGACTCATTCCTTCATCGAAAAATGTAGATCTAATACAATAATTTTCAAATTCAACTCGACGAGAAACTCACTCTAAATTTTCAAATCTGCGATAAATTGTGCAAAGGCAATGACTCAAACTCACACTAATGTTGAGAATAACCTAACTTACACTAAAAGTGAGAACAACCAAACTCACACTAATGGTGAGAAAAATAAACAATCAAACTATCACTAACTAGAGAGAAATTTTATTCAAAAGAGACAAAAATATTAGTAAATACCTTACAACTGAATAAAACTTCAAGAAGTACAAAGATTGGGACTTACCATAAGCAATTATGGCTGATGGCAGCCCCTTATTAAAGTAAATGAAGGTTTAGAGTTTTTCGTGAGGAGGTTAGGGTTTTTTGAGAGAGGAAGAGGGGACAGGATCTAAAAAAGTTGTGTATGAGATTGCTAATTTGGTATGGGACTGGGAGAAGTTATTTGTAATAGAAAGTAGGAAATTAGGTGGAAATATAATGATTTTTTTTTGGGCTGTGGTAATTTAAGGCTAGTCAACTTTGAAGGTTATTATAATTTGAGTTAAGAGAAGAGAGAATATTGTCGGTAATTTTGTTTTTAGTTGGTTGTTAAAATCAATTGTTCAATTGTGCTATTAAAAAAGATTGGTTGATTCGGACCATCGTCAATCTCTGCAATTCCTTTTTGAGTTCTCTGACCTTATTACTGTTGCCCTTTTCAAGAACTTCGTAATCTGCGACACCCATCATCTCCCTTCGCCATTTTCTTTAGTGTGAGTTTAATATCACTCAAATTCTATTGGGTAATCCCTAAGAATAGTGAAAAATGAAGATTCATTAATGTTGACTCTTTCTTGTTGTGGGTTTATTACTGGGTATATTTCTTACTAGTGTTTTTGGTTTGATTTTGAATAGGAGAGAGAAATAGAATTTCTTAGTTGGGTCAAGACAATGAGCAGCAGAGGGGATTGATGGTAAAAAGAAATGAAGTGAGGGCACAGGGGGTTCATTCTATCAAATAATAAAAAATAAAGTGGATAGAAAATGAATTTTTATTCTACCAAATAACTGAAAATGTAAGTGAAAAATTATTTTTCTTGGAAAAATCTTTTTCATGAAAAATAATTTTCTAGGAAAATGATTTTCCTCCCTACCAAACACACCCTTAGTAAGACACATCATTTCTCCTTTTGGATTTTGTCTAGAAGATGAGTCATCCTCTTTCTCTTTTTTTTTTTGCTTCATAAAAGTTTCTTATCTAAAAAAATAGCAAGAGCTACTCTAGTGTAGTTTGAAACGTTGCTTGAAAAAAGGATTGTAAGTATTTTCTGTTTAAAATTTGTAATTATATAATGTTCAAAAATCTTTTAATTGTTAATTTATAGAAGGATGGAATTTGAGTATAGACAAAAGTAGAATCCATACAAATTGAACATTTTAAATTCTTAAATATGCCACATTGTTGATGCCATATTTTGGACCCGAGGAAAAAAATGTGGAGTTGGAATTTTTGATTTTGCACCCTTTTATGCGTGCACCACATTGTTAACGTGGACCTTCTATAATAGAAACGGAAAACTTATCATGATCGTAGATGCAAAAACTCACTATTAAGTGTTAGTGCATCAACAGATGACGAGAAGTCAAAGATAAGTAGAAGTAAATTTGTCTGCACCAGAGGTTATATATTTTTGCATTATACATCAATATCTACCTTAGGACACTAAACAAAGTTAATTGAGTTCAAGGCTTGAAATTTTCCGTTCATATATATATGTGTGTGTGTGTGTTTAAAAGCTACTAAATCACCCTAGAGGGGGATGAATAGGATGATGATCAATATCACAAATTAATTAAAATAAAGAACAGAAATATAAACATGGACAAAACACAAGAACTTTTTAATGAGGTTAACCTCAATCAGGCTTAGTCCCCGCCTAGAGTTCCCTAACTTTAACGTTAACCCGATTTTATTAGGAGTGATATTTATAACTCTAGAGTACACCTTGCTCTAAGTTCCAAGTCACAAGTTGAACCCTTCAACTAGGCTTGATACAGTTGACCCTTCAACTCTATAATCCTACTCTACGTACAACTTGAACAATGCAACTTGAATAGATGTAAAGCAAATTAAAGCTCAAAGTATGCCAGTAAGTGCTTGGGTAATGTGCATGCTAATGAGTGCTTGCTCTTGTATGTTGTGTTCAACTCTCAAACGTCTTCTATATTTATAGCAATGTCTTGGAGGAACCCTTGCAAACTAACTGTTGGACTCTTCCTCAGAATCAGCTTCAGTTCAAGGCCTTCAACTTCAGTTCAGGGTCCTTGAAGATTTTCCATTTTCAGGTTGCAACGATCATGAGCTATTTTTGGCTGATTTTGATTTGTTTGCAACAGCCACTTCACGTTTTTGGCTAATTGAGAATATCTTCGAGATGATTTGCAATCCTTTCCATAAACAAGACAAATATCAAGCATTTAAAAAGGATTTAAATCTTGAAGATCAAATATTTATCAGATAAGGATCCATAATAATAAGAAAACAACCATAACCAAAAAGGATATTATCAATCATAACATTTATCAATTAATAATCGGCATTGTAATATCAAGATAATGCAATTAACGACCATATAAACCAGAATTACATATTTATGAATATCTATCATGTTTAAAATATGCTTTTCACTCCAAATAAAGTTAAGGGGGTTTTAAGGGAGTCAACAATCTCTCCCTTTTTGATGAAAGACAATATTTTAAACTTGATGAGCATTTAGAGCAAGATAGAGCAACATTAGGACAGAGAGCAGCATTAAAACAAGATTACCTTTAGAGAAGCTAAATGACAGAGAGCAATATTAGAACAAGATTACCTTCAGAAGAGCTAAATAAAGTTCAATCCAAATACATCACTTGATTACTTTTTCAACATCAACAGGACAAAAACAGTTGGTCTTTTGTCTCCTCCTTTGACTTTCATCAAAAAAAGGGGTAGCTAAAAAAAAATATGTCGGTTCAGAATCATGGGATTAAAGTAAAAACATAACGGTGATAAACTAAGTTATATAGGAAAGAAAACAAATCAGACAGCATGATCTAAATTGGTGAATCAAAATCAAAACATATGCCTAAGTGAAGTGAGGATTAGGTGATAATGATTGAATGAGATGACTGCCAGCAGTGGAGGCACGATCTAAGTTAGATCGCTTGAATGGGATGGAAAGTTTGGCACCATGATGCACCAGACTGGTCATGCGAATTAACTCATCTACCTTTCTGCTCAACAGACCCATGTTAGAATGCAACAAATCCACCTTTGTCCTCAAATCAGCGTGCTCTTCCCTCAAGCTATCGATGTTAGCTGCAATGGTGTGTAAGGAGGGATGTTCAGGGCTTTGGATTTTAAGTTCAGTTGCTTCTACAGGGGTGAGTTCATAGATATGTTTCCAGCCTCTGGTAGCAATCTTGAAAAAGCGGAGGGTTTTAAGGGAGTGGCAGAGATAACCGGGATAGTGTAGGTGACACACTCGTCAGAATCCAGGGGCACTTTGAATTATGCAAAGATGCAGGTGAGGAGATTACCATATGGTAGAGAGGAGGGTGGATTCATGTTGGCTGCTCGATACATGTAATTGATGATAACCAGGGCATAATCAACCAATTAGCCAGTTATAAGATGATATGTGAAACCTTAAAAATTCATATTTGTTATGGACCGACCTTTTTTTTTTTCCCGAGTCAATCAAAGTCAAGACGGGAAATTATTTTGCCTTGTTTTTTTTTTTTTCTGGTTCACAAAATATTTTTTTCAAGGTTTACCAAAAAAAAAAAAGATTTTTTTAAAGCCCAAACAGCCAGCCACCCTTCCCTTTTTTTATTTTAAACCCCCCTTTTCCCTCCTAAACCCCCACGCACACCCCTAAACCCTAGCCCTCTCTCTCTCTCTCTCTCTCTCTCTCTCTCTCTCTTGTTCTCTCTCTCTCTTGGCCGCCACCCTCTAAGCTCTGGCCTCCTCTGCTGGACCACCACTGGCTACCACCACCAATGAGGCCACCCTTGCCTTCTCTCTCCTGCTTGGTGGACAGTGGGGTGCACCCCCCACCCATCCCATGCATGAACACTCCAAAATTTTGGTTGTTCTCTTAAAAATTTCATGGTTTTATGTACATTTCAAGTATAGAGTATTGAAATTCGTTTTATGCTTTGTTTTTCAGATTTAATTAATAAAGAGTTCGAAGTCCAAATTGTTTCCCTCCCAAATTTACATTAAGGTGAGTATTTCATGGTTTTTCGCGTTAGTTTATGAAATTTAAAAAATTTCTTGACTTGGATGACTTAGGGGGATGGTGAAAGTAATCAAGACTCGGGTGTCGAGTGTCACGTGAATTAACAACGTGGATATGGAGGTGAAGAGATCGGATCTTGGGTTTGAAATTGATTAAAACATGTCACTAGGTAAGGGCAGAAAATTATGCATCTTTAAAAATTTATTCCTATATATCTACTAGTCTAAAAATCGTAAAAATTGGAAGGTAGATGTACCAAGTCGTCCTCTGCGCTACGATTTTTGAATCAAGGGATTTTGATTTGTATGGAATGAGTTATGGCCTATACATCAAGGACTATCAAAACTGGGACAGTCAGGGATAGTTGGCATGTTTTAAGATTTTTAACCCACTTACAGTGTGAAATAGCAAAACCACTAAAACGTTGTAGTAGACGAGCCCATCTTTTGATAATGGGCAAGAAGTTGAATTTTAGATGTCGAGTGCTAAAGTTATGGGGTTGGAAAGTCAAGTTAGGAAACTAAGATAGAACCTGTTGGTCTGGAAAGAGGGCTACACTGACGTTAACTTTGGAAAATTTCCTAGGGCTGGTCGGTTTGCCAAAAATTGTGAAACTCTTAGGGTGGATGTGTCGGGATGTACCGCATCACCTCATTTTTGAATCAAGTGAATTGGGATAGCGTGGCCAAAGTTATGGTCAATTTACCACGGACTGTTCAGACCAGGATAGTCTGTAACACTGCTAAAAGAAATAAGAAAATGGGGGCGAGGACCGGGCAAAATCCTGAACATGACAAGTGTGGAGAACAGATTAAACTTTCTATATTGGGCTGGAAACTAGAATTTGGGCTTCGGAGCTGAAGTTATGGGAAGGAGACCCAGATTCTGGCCAAATTTGGACCCTAGTTGGGCTGCGGACTAGGTGCCCTAAAAGTAGGAGTAAAACTTTAGAAAAAAAGGTAATAATTCTAGATGTAAGGCAAAGGCCAGGGGTGTAGTTATTTAAGGTTGGACTGAGTGTAGGCCATGTGTAGGCCCAGGTGCGGAGTAGTAAATTCGAAATAATAACCGAGCCCGCACGGTATCCATGTAACAATCATGCCCTAACCCTTCCCCGAGTTGTTTGAAATGGTGCGTGCTCTGAACTTGGTAAGAATTGCCTTGCTTATTGATTGAATGAGATAATAGCATGAGTTAACTGAACATGGTTGCATAGCAAAATCTGCATGAGGTGATGTGTTAAGGAGTTGCGACTTGGTAATGTTGTGTTGGAAATTCAACACTTAATTTCTGTGGTGATGACCTTGGGGAAATGGGTTGAGATTAAATGAACCTTTCATATTAAATGGACCTTTGATAAAGACAAGGGTAACAGTAACTGTAAAGGCTGAGTTGGATGAGATTTAATCTGACTGTTGATTAAAGATCATTAGCCTTCCCCGGGAAACTAGTGCATGCATGTGAGCAGCCACGGACCCTACTGGGACATGGGCCAAGTTAGCGGTAACCATCCCCGGTGATGGTAGGCCAGAAAAGGGTTAAACGATAACTGCCACAGTAAGCGGTAGGTCAAGATCGAGTTAAGCGGATGTACTGAACCCAAGCGCAGGCCATGAGACCCAGTGGGGTCGCTCACCCTAAGTATGACTGTTATGATCTGAATTATAAATTTTGAATGTACATCACTGAGATCTGATAACCATGAGAGCTTATGTTAATAAGAAGTGTGTCCTAGCAGTCTTGCTGTTTTTCCCTACCCCTTAAATTGCTTTCAAAATGAATTTGTGTGCTAAGTTGACTGCTAGGGCTGATTGTTTACTAAGTTTGTCTCACTTGTATAAAATGTTTTGTTTTTCAGGTGATTTAGTTATACATGAGATGGGTGACCTCCTGAAAATTTTCCCATGCAGCGTGTGAGTGAGGATGAAATACGATCGAAAAACTTGTGGTAATTTGTAGGGTCAGTCGATGATTCTTGAAGTTGTTATTAGTAAGATATGCGACCAACAGAGGTCGAGGCATTGCACGATAGATAGCTTCATGGGCTACCTCATCGTAAGCCTCTTTAGAGTGATCTTTGGGATAAAAGATTCGAATAAAGACATAGTGAAGTAGGCGAGTGTAAAGCTTGTCGCAGAGTTACGAATTAAGCCGCTACTTTGATTTATAAATAAGATCTATAGTATAAGAAAGTAAGGATCGATCCCACGAGGAAATATTATGATAGTAGGCTAGTTTAAATCTAATTAAATTTACTACTTTAATTTATTTTACTTTCCTGTTACATGACTAAAACAAATCAAATTAAACAAGTAAAAATCTGAAAAAAATTACTTAATATTGCCCCTAAATATTCTAAATTTAATTCTGAAAATAAAAACAGTAAATAGCTATCCTAAATATTGTGGAAACATAAAAACAGAAATAATCCCACAATATTTGACTGAAAATTAAAACAGAAAATAACAGGCAAAAAATTAATATTAAAAATCAAAAAAAGTAATCGCAATTAATATTCTAAAAGTTTATAACGTTATATCTCCAACATTATATGTAATTAAATTCAGAAAAATTAAAATAGAAAATTAACTACAAGAAGTTAAAACAGAAAATAAAATCTGAAATTAGAGAAATAATAAACTGCACTAATATAAATATGAAAATAAATAACAAAAGCACCCAGATTTTAAAATATAATTTTCTAGACTTAATAAAACCCTAATGACGTAAAATAAAAATTAAAAACATAATTTTTTAGAATTATTAAAGTAAAAACCTGCATGTATTCAATTCACGAAATAATTCTGAAAAATTATCAAATAATTTCCAAAAATTTCGAACTTAAATAGAAGCCAATCAGAATGCTTTCTAAACCCTAAACTAGGTTAAAACATGAAAAAACATAAAAAAAATATTTTAACCTAATTTCTAACAAACTGGTAAATAAATGGCAAAGTAGAATAGAAAATAAATCTGAAAATTTTAATCACATTAAAAACCAAAATATAACTAATCTAAAATTACTAAGACACTCCTAAAATACTATTCTATTCGGGAGGGAAATGAAATTTATGTTAAAACTTATAAATTTAAGAATTAAGATTGAAAAACTAAACAAATTAACTAAAACACAACAAATAATTATCAAAGATATCAAATTTATGAAAAATGCTTAGTATAATCTATATCCACCATGTAAATTAATATTCATCATCAATATATAAATTGATTTATCCATGAGTTAAACTGTAAAAGGTACCCACCAGTGGATCTTCCCCATTTTCCTTATATTATAGTTTATTTAGGTCAAACCCTAATATAAACCCTACTAGTTTTAATAACCCTAACATCAGTGTAAGAATTTAATCAAAGTAGAGCATTAAGTATTAGAAAAATATCATACAATGCCTTGTAATCAATTTACCAGCAAATTAATTTAACAAAGATCTATAATGATTGTCTAATTAAAAGAGATGAGTTTGAGCTATCCATGAGCAATTAGGGTGATACTAATGCTTAAAAGACTATAACTTGTACATATTAAATCCTTTTAAACTAGCATACGAATTCGTATTAAACTAATTAGTATGTATTCTAATTAATTTAACATGAATATCATGAACGATGAGTACTAATTGTTATAGAATCATGGAACAAAAATCAACTAGATAATAAAACATAAAACTTGTTTCAAAATAATAAATTTAGCATGGTTTCAAATAGATTATACTAAGTATAAGGAAATTATTCACTCATATTAGAAATTAAATTACACAAATCATCCAAAGAATTCATCTTTAATAGTAAACTAAAAAAAAAATTAAAAAAAAAACAGCCACAGAACAATGTTACTTAGGCGTGATAGGCACTGTGATGATGATGTCGATCGATGATGATGATTATTATAAGTGGAGTTTGTAAGCTCCTGTTTCTGATGTGACAAGATCCATTAAGTGTGGGAGATAGACAGGAGACGACGGAAAATTATGATGATCAGGGAATGTGTGTGTGGTAGGCGTGTGATGATAGTGATGATGCCGTTGCATGGGATGAGATGAGGAGGCTGCGTGAGATGATTTTGAGGGGGTAAGGTAGGTTTTTTATAGTATTATTCTACTAGTGTTTTCTTCTTTGGACTCCTTCTCTTCCAAGTCTTTTAATTTCTCTTCAATTAGGAGTAGTAGTCTCATAATCCAAGTCCAAATAAATCCTTATAAAAATATATTTTTCATAAGTCATTATTTTTTTGGACCGATTTGATAAATTCGCTTGTAAAATCCTTCAATAAATAAAATTCGAATTTCGACGTCTTCTCTTCTTCTCATTCTTTATTAATGCTTAACCTAAAAAATATATAAAATAAAGTAAACTAGACAAAATAATATATATAATATAATCAAATTAATTATTAAAAACATGCATAAATTATGACTTAACATAGTGGGTGACGTTTATAGGCTTTCATTTTTTGAGGGCAAGCATAATGGGTGAGACACAAATCTTTGGTCATTTTTCGAGTTAAGGAAGGAGGGGTACTTTCAATGAACTTGAGGCCAAACACAGTTCCAAGAACGGAGCAATTTATGGTAATTGGCACAGATTTTAGTAGCCTCACAAGATAAACCCCATTGGCACCTATTTTCATCTCCAAATTTGCATAAAACAGTCGAACCAGCCAGGGACATACAATATCTCCCAAATCCAACAAACCCATGCACTGATCCTTAATCAATTTATCAAAGAAGCCAAATTTCTCTGACACAAAGAATTGAATATCTAACGACTCACAAACAGAGATGGAACAATTGCAAAAAGAATTGAAATGCTTCTGACTTTCAAGAGTAGGAAGCCATTCACTTGGAATGGAGTCGATGGACCAGATCTGGGTGTGAGACGGCGTTGGATTCAAGGCAGGAGTGGGTGCCCAGTGAGGTGGAGAAGGTGAAGATGGTGGAGACGGTGAAGATGGTGGGGACGAGATTGACTATGACGGGTCAGATTGGGATACTTAACTGTCGCTTGGGCAGAGCAGAGGACGGTGGATTGTGAGGCTTGGAAGTGGTGGGTGCGAATGTTTTGGAGGTTTGCTTGGAATTTCCCCCTCTAGCGAAGACCGTGGTAGTCAATTTGGAGAGAGAAAGGTTGATGGCTGCTTGATAATGGTAGGTTGGGGCAATTAAGAGTTGAATTCAACCTTTGAGCAAGACAACAGTCAAGATCATGGATTAGAAGTGGGGAATTTCAAATTGGAGAGAAGAGAGAGAGGGGTGAGGGTTGCTCTAGGTTATTCAGGCATGGAGGGTTCAAGCTGGAGGTTGGTGGAGAATTGAAGGAGGGGGGGAAGAGAGAGAGAGAGAGAGAGAGAGAAGAGGCCCATGCTTGAGATGAAAGGAAAGAGGGTTTCTGATGAAGGAGTTAAAACAGAGGGTCAAGAATAAAAGGAAAAAGATCTCCCTTCGAAAAATTAGTTAGGAAATTTGAGACAGAAATATGACAATTTTTCAAAATTCCTTTTGTTTTTCAAGCATCTGTAAACAAATATTCATATCTAAAAGATTTAAAAAATATCAACTGAAAATCTAATAGATTTAGGAAAAAAGGTCCCACGATCCCAATTTGGAAGGAATTTATGCAAATTTGGATTACCTTCCTTTGGGTTAAATCATTTTTTGTTTTTATTTTTATAGGTGACTCATAGGCAAGGCCCTGAAATGTGGGTTCAAGCCTTTGAATTGGCACCAAAAAAAACTTAGGTTTTGCTTATAGTTCAGGGCCTTAAACTCTACCCTAAGGCATTGAGTTTTCGACAGTGAGCTGTTAGCTTGACGTTTGCCCTGCAAAATCTCAATAACATGATTAGTACTTAGAGAGGGCTCGCCCTCAACTCATGCATCAGTATTAATCATATCAAGTTCTTGACGGAATAATTGAATTGTTCCTCACTTAGGGGTTTAGGAAAAATGTTGGAAAGTTTAGATTTTGTCGGAACAAATTCCAAGCAAACATCGCCTTTTCCAATGTGATCTTGAATGAAGTGATGACATATTCAATATGCTTTGTTCGAGAGTGTTAAACTGGACTTTTTATGATGTTAATGGCACTCATGTTGTCACAACGAATTGGAACATTTTTTAGATTAATTCCTAAGTCACGCATTGCTGCATAATCCATAGGGGTTGTGCACAGCATGCTTCAATGGCAATGTACTCGGCTTCTGCCATGGATAATGGCACTGAATTTTGCTTCTTGGAATGCCATGAAACAAGTAATTGACATGTGCCCGATGTGCTCTTTCTATCTACCTTATAACTTGCATAATTGGCATTAGAATATCCAACAAGAAAGAAATCTCTCCCCTTAGGATACCAAAGGCTGAAATTTTTTGTACCCGCCAAGTATCGAAAGATTTGTTTTACATCGATAAGATGGGATTCTTTGGGAGATGATTAAAAGCGAGCACACAAGCATACACTAAACATAATATCAGGGCGACTAGCAGTTGAATACAATAATGAGTCAATCATACCTCGATATGATTTTTCATTTACTGCCTTACCTTAAGGATCTTGATTAAGTTTTGCACTTGATGCCATGTGAGTGCTTGCATGTTTAGCATTGTCTATTTTGTACTTCTTTGGCAACTCACACTCATGCTTACCTTGATTCACAAAGATGCCTTATTTGAGTCATTTAATTTGGAGGCCAAGGAAGAATATGAGTTCACCAGCCATACTCATCTCGAATTCCTTACTCACGAGATTAGAGAATTCCTTACATAGACAATCGTTAGTAGCTCCGAAAAGTATGTCATCGACATAAACTTGAATAATAATGAAATCCTCCTCCTTATTTTTTATAAAAAGTGTTTTATCAATTTGACCATGCCAAAAACCATTTTCGAGTAAGAATTTGCTCAAATGCTCACACCAAGCTCTAGAGCTTGTTTCAAATCATAAAGAGCTTTTTGAAGTTTGAATACATGATTAGAAAGATTAGGATTTTTGAAACTGGGGGATTGTTCAATGTAAACTTCTTCTTGCAAAAAACCGTTCAAGAAGGTAGATTTAACATCCATTCGAAAAATTTTAATGCCCATGTATGGTGCAAAAGCTAAGAGAGTGTGAATGGCTTCTAACCGAGCTACCGGGGCAAAGGTCTCATTAAAATCTATACCCTCTTCTTGGGTTATACCCTTTTGCAACTAATCTAGCCTTATTCTTACTACATTCCCGCTTTCGTCTAACTTATTCCGAAAAATCCATTTTGTCCCACTTACAGGATGGGCGTTTGATTGGGGAGTGAGAAACCATACGTGGTTTCTTTCAAATTGACCAAGTTCTTCTTGCACAGAAATAATCCAATTAGGGTCTTCTAGGGCCTCTAAATGATTCTTTGGTTTAATAAGGGAAACAAAAGATGAAAAGGCACAAAAGCTTCGAAGAGAAGATCTAGTTCTTATACTTGTGGATACATCAGTGAGTAAGTTGTCTAGAGGATGATATGACTTGAGTTTGTAACCTTGCCTTGGTTCACTCAAGGTCTCTTAATTTGAAGTGTTAGGTGATGCCTCTTCTTCAATTACGACATTAGGCTCTTCATTTGTAGGAGGCATATTGTTTTCAATATTTAACTCTTTTGGTGGCTCTTCATGCTTCTTATATGTCTTGGCTCTTGTGGATGCTTCCTTCAATTATTTTGGTATGCTTGTTGTAAACACGATAGGCTTTACTATTCGTGGAATAACCAACAAGAATACCTTCATCACTTCTAGCATCAAACTTACCTAACCTTTCTTTTTCGTTGTTGTGAATGAAGCATTTACATCCGAAGACACGAAAATAGGAAATGTTTGGTTTTTGACCTTTGAAAAGTTCATAGGGAGTCTTTTCAAAATAGGGCAAATTAAGCATCGATTTAAAACATAGTTGGCGGTGTTAACCGCTTTCACCCAAAACGATGTTGAGAAGCTACTTTCACAAAGCATAGTTCTAGCCATGTGCTCTAAGGTGCGGTTTTTTCTTTCAACCACACCACTTTGTTGAGATATTCTAGGTGCTGAAAAATTGTGTGAAATAACAATGTTATTGCAAAACATAATAAATTCTTTTTGATCGAATTCCCTACCATGATCACTACGAATAGAGAAGATAGGTAAATTCTTATAAATTTGTAATTGTTTGCAAAGTTTTGAAAACTCATAAAATGCTTCATTTTTCTCTTTTAAGAAAGAAACCCAAGTAAAGTGGGAATAATCATCCATAATGACAAATATATAAGAACTACCTCTAAAACTCTGAACAGGTATTGGACCACACAAATCCATATGAAGTAATTCCAATGGACGAGATGTGGTAATGCATTTTTTGAGCTTAAAGGCACTACGAACTTGCTTTCCTGTTACACAAGCATCACAAATGCGATCTTTTTCAAACTTATATGAGGGTAAGCCACATGCTAAGTCTAGCTTCAATAGCTTTTCTATAGTGTGCATGCTAGTATGACCTAGTCTATGATGCCACAACCAAGTATCATCATGAGAGGCTTTAAAGCACAATAGTTTATTGGGAGAGATACTATTCAAAGTAGTGGTACGAAAGTTATCTATTCTTAGACCATATAGAATAGTGTTGTCGTCATGTGCATTTTGTACAACACAATGAGAAGAGTTGAAGATAATGTTATTACCTTTGTCATATGGTTCAGACATGCTCAAGAGATTAAATTTTAATCCTTCAACAAGATACACATTGTCTAAGGATTTAGAAGGATCCTTACTGATCTTACTGTTGATTTAGAGAGTACACAACCATGAGAGGAGGGGTGAATTGTGGTGTCCGATTTTCGCAAGTTGCTGGCAAACAGTCTTAGGCCCTGTTCGCACAGGTTATTCCTGAGATAAGCAGAAGCGAAAATCTAACAAAATTGAATGCGGAAATAATGGACACAGAATTTTTACGTGGAAAACACCTCTAGCCTAACTGAGGTGAAAAACCACGACCTACCTCGTGTAGGATTTAAACACTTCACTAAACAGGCTAATCACATTACAATAGTAACACACCTTGTTACAAATTGCAACCCACGTAACCGTCTTCCCTAAGACAGGTTACCCCACGTCCAAAATCCCCTTGATTTGGACACACACTCAACTCACTTTTGTGAAAGAAGAGTATAAAGAAAAAAGACCCTATTACAATGCTTCTCAACTAAGCTAATATAGGGGTACAATGAAATCCTAGTATGCCAACTTTGAAAGCTCAAATAACTCACTCACTAGACACGGTTTTCTTTTCAAACTTTTAAGCTCATGAACACTGAATTTTTCTTTTTGAAAACCGATGCTTCTATCGTTCTAAGAAGCGACTTTATATAGTGCTTGGAAAAACAATTCCTTAAATTTTTGGAAACTAAAATCCCTAAAGAATATAGAATTTTTTAGCCACAAGGGATGAGGAAACATGAGCTAGAAACACTTCCTAAACCGTGTGCATAAGGTGGTGATTCTCAGCAACTAGCCCATGTTTTTCTCAACAACCTTATCCACTTGCCAAAACTTGGATATTCTTTTTATTTAAAAAGATTTTGCAAATCCCCTTAGATTTTAATAACCGTTTTTAGGGTAAGGGGTAAGATACTCTATAGAAAAATCTTTCTTGCAAATCTTAGAGAAGCTGCTCAAAATCCAAAAGATAAAAACGTGAAAAATTGTTTTTTTTTTCGCAGCTTATTCTGGAAACACCCTGAGCATCCTGTTTCCAGAATTGTTTTGAAGGATGATCCGAAATATTTTCCCAAAAAGCAAAACCGTTTCAAGTAAGTGGTAAGTTAAGACTTTCTGATTGGCATATTAACAAGAGTCTAAAAATATAAAAACAAATTAAATCAAGACATCCTGTTGTAACCACTAGTCATCTTGTAGAAAGACGAATTTGCTGTAAACACTTCACAGAATCTGTTTCTCACGGCTGCACTTATATCCTGTGCTTCGAACACTTCGCAGAACCTGTTCTTCATGGCTGTTCTTGTATCGCTGACTTGAGTACCTTCTTGATAATCCATTAGTCAAGTAGTTTTAAGACTTGAGAACAGCAGTAAGAATCTGTTTAGAAAGCCTGTTTGGCGCAACAACAACATTTGGATTTGTTATCATCAAAACCTTATACATTCTAACACTTACCAATTCGTACGATCTTACCAACTCTATTGTCATCGAATGTGACGTTTCCGTATTTCTTTCTCTTGATTTCAGTAAAAAGGGATTCGTTTCCACTCATGTGCCTTGAGCATCCGCTATCAAGATACCAAAGTTCGTCACTGGCTTTCAAGCATACCTATAAAACAAGAGATCAAACCTTTCTAGCCTTGACATCGAATGTGGGTCTAATATAGGTTGTGACCATGTTTTGTGGTCTTGCTCCTATTAGTACCCAAGCTTGGATAATTTTGGTGTTTGGCTTTTTAAGAGGACTAGAATAAGAAATATGACCCTTCCTTACACAATAATTACATATGGTGTGAGATTCATTTTTGGATGTCTCATAACAAAAGTTTTTATAAGTTTTCTTTTTGTTGAAAGGATTATACCCAACACCTTCTTTGTTAAAGGACATCCTGTGGGAGCCTAGTAATTTGTCCAAGTTATCTTATCCTCTAGAAAATTTTGACACCACCTTTTCAAGTCTTTTGCATTTGGATTGAAGCTCTTTCTTTTCATTTTCTAGAGTTTCAGTCTTTGAGTGAGATTCATCATTTGATTTTTGTAAAGCATCTTTTTCAAGGAATAAGTCATGAATTGTTTTCTTCAAGGACTTGATCTTAAACAAGTACTTTTGCGCGCATCTTATGCAATTAATTAAGGCATGAGGTAGTTCATCTTTAGCATATTCAAGAAGGTCATAGTAATACCTCATTCGAGCTTTCATACTCGGTTTCGTCTTCTTGGTCATTTTCTTCATTTGCTATGAAACATAGATTTGCCACTTGCTCTTCATCGTCACTATTGCTAAAGTCGCTATTACTCCATGGGGCAATCATGGATTTCTTGAATTCTTTCTTGGCCTTTTGTTTGTGTTTTTCAACTCTCTTTTATATAATGGGACAATCTTTCATCACATATCCTAGCAAACCACAACAGAAACAAGAACCAAGATTAGATTCGTTTTTATTGTTTGAGAGTTTATTACCTTTAGAAGATTTATCATTCTTCTTTGAGGAGAATCCCTTTTGTAGTATTTCTTGGGATCGAACTTTTTTCACTTGAAAATCTTCTTTAGGCCTCTTGTGATCATTGACATGGAATCTTCATCTTCTTTGCTCAAGCCATCTTCCAAAGAATGGTGCTCTTCACTAGTAGTTTTAAAGGCAACTCCCTTCTTTGGTTGAGAGTCCTTTTCTTCATCATCTTCTTTAAGATGAATTTCATGCATCAGAAGCTTTCTGAGTAGATCATCCAAGGCTAGTTTCTTGAGGTTTTGCACTTTTTCAATTGCAATGACCTTGGGACCCCATTTGTTTTTGGGAAAACATCGAAGAATTTTCCTCATCATTTCCTCATTGGTGTAGGTCTTGCTAAGTGATTTGAGGTCGTTGGTAATGTCAGTGAATCTTTTAAACATCTCCTTGATAGTTTCGATGGGTTGCATTTTGAAGAACTCATATTGACGAATGAACATGTTGATCTTTGTTTCTCTTACTTGACTCGTCCCTTCATATGTCACCACTAGGTTATCCCAAATTTCTTTGGTTGATTCACATGCACAAATACAATTGTACTCATTAGCAATTGTACTCATTAGCATCTAATCCACAATATAAGATATACATAGCCTTATAGTTTTTTAAAAGTCTTGCAAAATCTTCTTGTGTGTATTGATCCTCAGTTTTTGTGACAGTTTTTCAATTGTAGTGACCTTGGTTCACAATGTTCCACAGCCCATAAGCCTCAATCTTGATGAACATCTGCATCAAATTTTTCCAATATGAAAAGTTAGTACCTCTAAACAAGGGTGGTCTAGTAGTAGAGCAACCTTGGTCATAGTAGCCTTCTCTAGTAGCGGCCATGATCATTCCCCACTTGACAATAAAGTCAGAATGCAGTGGATCTAGCCCCTATACCAATTGAAAGTTTAAAAGCTACTAAATCACCCTAGAGGGGGGGTGAATATGGTGATGATCAATATCGCAAATTAATTGAAATAATGAACGAAAATATAAATGTGGACAAAACATAAGAACTTTTTAATGAGGTTAGCCTCAACCAGGCTTAGTCTCCACCTAGAATTCCCTAACTCTAGGATTAACTAGATTTTATTAGGAGTGATAGTTGCAACTCTGGAGTACATCTTACTCTAACTTCTAAGTCACAAGTTGAACCCTTCAATTGGGCTTGGTAAAGTTGATCTTTCAATTCCATAATCTCACCCTACTTACAACTTGAACAATATAACTTGAATAGATGTAAAGCAAATTAAAGCTCAAAGTATACCAATAAGTGCTTGAGTAATGTGTACGCCAATGAGTGCTTGCTTTTATGTGTTGTGTTCAACTCTCAAACAACTTCTCTATTTATAGCAAAATCTTGGAGGAACTCTTACAAACTAGCCGTTGGACTCTTCTTTAAAATCAGTTTCAGTTCAAGTCCTTAAACTTCAGTTCAGGTCCCTGAAGATTTTCCATTTTTAGCTTGCAACGGTCAAAAGCTATTTTTAGCCGATTTTCATTTGTATGCAATAGTCAATTCACGTTTTTGGCTGATTGAGAATCCCTTTGAGATGATTCGCAATCCTTTCCATAGACAAGGCAAATATCAATCATTTAAGAAGGATTTAAATCTTGAAGATCAAATATTTACCACATAAGTATCCCTAATAATAAGGAAACAACCATAACCAAAAAGGATATTATCAATCATAATATTTATAAATTATAATCAGCATTATAATCTCAAGATAACACAAGTAACCACCATATAAATTAGAATTACATATTCATGAATATCTATCAAGTTTAAAATATACTTGTCACTCAAAATAAAGTCAACAATATATATATATATATATTATATATATATATATATATATATATAGATATATATATATATATCTATATATACAGCATATACATACATACATATACACACATATATAATATATACACACACACACATATACATATAGATATATATGTACATATACATATATATATATGTATATATATACACACACACACACACACACACACACACACACATATATATATATGTATGTATGCATATATGCATATACACATATATATAGATATACGTATATATACACATTTGTGATTGAAAAAGCCGTCATAAATTGTGGAAAATCTATCACAAATGACCTTTGTGACCGATGTCTGTGGTCACAAAAGCCTTGGTCGGAAAATGGATTTGCGACTAAATCGGTCACAAATATTGTCCCAATTTGTGACCAACATAGTAGTCATATTTTGGGACCGCATTTGCGACCACATAATGTTTGAGACCTACCTTGTGACGCCTTTCTCAGTGAGAAATTCAGATCAAGTTGTGACATTATTTGCGACCACATTATTTTGTGACCGCTTTTGTAACCGAGGCGACACAAATTATTTGTGACTGAAATTGTGACCTCGGCCTTTTGTGACCGCCTTTATGACTAAATTTGTTGAAAATTATGCTTCTTTGTGACCACTTTCATGACTAACTTTGTTGGGAATTATGCTTCTTTGTGACTGTATTTGTGACCGATTATGGAATAATGAAGAGTAATTTGTGACTGATTTTGTGATCGAATATAGTAAAAGTTTGACAAGTGCATTTGTAATATGCATTTGCCCCTGAATTTACAAAACTATAATCACATATTTACATATGCGTGATAACAACACTTCATGCTTCTATAACAACCAAACTTCATACTTCCATAATAACCAAACCAACAACATCCAACATCAATTTCTTCGCAACAAAGATATAAATTTAAATTACAATAATTCAACAACACTGAAAGTACTTCAAACCATAAGACAAGTCATATTAGATCATCAAACAATGTTTTCATGCCATACGAATTATCCGTCATTCTCATCCGCATCCTCATTCTCTTGGTGCTCATGATTGTCATCATCATCGTCACCATCATCATCGTCTTCTTCTTCTTCTTCTTCTTCTTCTTCATCGTTACCACCATGAAAACCACTATTGCTTCCATTTCCACCGTTTCCAACACCAACATTTGTGGATATTGGAATTGTAAAGTTCATTTGTTGCATCAAAGTTTTTACAAGTTCTGTTGTCTCAGAAAGTTGTTTAGTGGTTTGATCTAATTGCTTAGTGGTATGGTCTAGTTGTTTCTCAACCCGATTCAACCTCTTTTTTAACTTTTTCTTTAATTGCTTCTCCTTTTCAAGCAATTCAATAGAAACTTTGGTACTAGTTGGTGGACTGGTAGTAGAAGCACATGAACCCTCCATTCCAAATTCATAAATTTTGCTTTTTTTGGTAAGGCCAACAACCTCCTTCCAAATATTCATCTGAATTCCTATTGATAGTTGAGGAAGTGGTATTATTTGGGAGGTAGAACCTTCACCTTGAGTAGATGATTGGATCTCCGAAAGTCTTTTTTTGTACTTCTCCTATATTAAGAAGAATTTAAATATTTTTGTCAATTTCAAGATAAAAAATGAGTAACAATATATTCTGCTAAATAAACAAATCTGCAAAAAAATGAGTCACTTACATATGCTTCTTTAGACTTTTCATCCACAAGTGATTGATCTTTTTTCCTGGAGTGGGTGCATGCAAATGATTCATCAATAGTTGGCTCTCTTTTCAATTCTTCCGCCTACATACAATGAAAAGTAGAATAGATAATTATCAATACATTAAATAATTTCAATTAGTTAGCTAAAATAAACGTATTACTCAACGAAAAATATATATATTACCAATCTTCTTCCATGCTCTGAATGGGGAATTGATCCACCACAATGCACAGATGAACTTACTCCCAACGGTGATGCTTGATTTGTCTTGCCTAATAGACCTTTCCCTTTGAATTTTTCAGACTCCCAATATGCACATAAGCCATCATAAACATCTTTCCATAACCACACAGGTTGCTTCCCACTTTTTTGAATCTCGAAAGTCATTCCTTTTAATCTTGATGATCCACGAAACTCAAAAACTCTCCTAATCTCATGAGCATGCTCATCATCCCAACAAAATTTTTTCTAAAAATAAACCAAAATCATAGGCACATGTAAGTATATGAAAAATAATGAACCTTTTTTTTTTCCCAATTGTTAGGCAACTCACTTAGAATTCATCAAACCAAATATTTTGCACTTCAATGGGTATTTCTTTCCAAGTATGATATGGTGAATCATACTTCCTTCTCATGATATTAGAGATGGCATGAATGACATGAGTGTAGTTTGGATAGAATCTGCCAAGATATAAAGAAATAGTGTTAAAATTTTTATTTTGTAATGTTAATTTTTTAAAAAAAACAATCAACACAAAAAGCAAGTACTTACTCTTTTCCTCATGGAAAGATCTTCATCTTAGTTGGTCGTTGGACTTCTTCAATAGGTTGAGAAACCTCTTGTGAAGGCTGAGAAGTTTCAGGAGTAGTTGTAGGAGTAGAAGTAGCTATTAGAGTAGTAGTAGATATAGGTACATGGCTAAAAGAAAGGTGGGTTGGTTGGATAGTAGACAATTGGGTATGTGGTCGGGTACGATTATGAAAAGGTGGAGAGCTTGTAGGGATGGAATTTTAGTTGGGATCTATTGTAGGAGAAATGGTAGGTGAAGGGGTAGATGCGGGAGTCCCTTGAGAAGAAGTAAAAGTGAAACGGAACTTTTTCTTGGTACGACCTTTCTCCAACATCTTTCAAGGAGAAAAAATTCACAAAATAAATAAACACAAAATTGATAATTGTCAAACACAAAAATCAAGAACGCGATACATACTCTTAAGAAATAACATAAAAACATACAAACATGCATAAAGAAGACTATTACAAAAGAAACAAGATTGTCTTTACTACTAATAAAATTATAATTGTGAAAATTATATCAACTAACTATTCATCATCATCCTCATCCTCATCATCTTCATCATCGTCAAGCTCTACATCATCTTCAACTTCGGTATCGTCCTCATCAGCGAATTCTTCTTGTTCTTGTTCTTCTTCCTCCTCCTCCTCTTCCTCCTGTCTCTCCTCTTCCTCCTCATTTTGATGAGTCATTAATGTAACATCTATGTCAACTTCTTCATATCCATCATCCCTAAAATTATCAATTTGAACATCATCTAATGTGGTAGTAGCATCAGACATACTCTCCTCTTGATAAGCACGTTTCAATGTATACTTGCTATCCACTCTAGATCTAGGAGTACTTTTTACAACAACCCACCAATCTTGGTTGTCTCTTCTTCTCACCGGATATGGCACGTAATACACTTGAGTTGTAAAATCTACAAATATGAACGGATCATATTTCCTATAGCGTCGAGTATGTCTAATCTCTACAATACCAAAAATCTTTATGCACCCTTGTACCACTATTAGGGGTATTATCAAACTAGTGACAACTAAACAGAACACACTTTTTGATTGGTTCTCCTGGATATTCAATCTCAACTACTTGTTTCAAAATCCCATAGAAATCATTTTCAATGCCACCTTCTCCAGCTCCTTTAGCACAAACTCCACAGTTGCAAGTTTTTTTCTCTTCATTCCAAGCTTCCGTGTGGAATTTATAACCATTGAATAGGCCATGTATTCGCAAGTCTTAGAGGTCCCAATGCTAACTGACACAAATATCAATGACGTTCTATATCATACATTTGCATCATGTCCACCTGGTAAATAAGAAAACATAATTTTGTTACTCAACTAAAAATATACATATGGTTAATTAATTATTTAAGTAAGCATTAAGTTAGCTTGAACTTACATTCTCTCTAAACCATAAAGCAAATTGTGTCGCGATTATAGCATCAACCTGCTCATCAGAAAGATATGGGTTTTTTGCTCTTTTTTCTTGAGTGAAGAAACTGCCAAGTGCACACTCATTTTTAGGATTAAGTATGTGTTAACTATGTTTTGAAAGAGCATATTTAAAGTATAAAATAGTAACAACTAACCTAATATAAGGTTGTACGTCCTCATAGTTTAGTAGAACATGAAGATGAGCAGCATTATATTCTTTATCAATCAACCACCGCGGTGTTACTTGCCCACTGGGATGGCCTTGTGGATGAAAAATCGATAAAGTTGGTTGTGTATCATCTTACTCACCTTCATCCTCATTTCTTTTATTTCTATTCCTCATACACCGTACATTAGATGCAAAATAGTATGTGCAAAAGTGAGATGTTTCAAGATTAATGTATGCCTCACATATTGAGCCTTCTGGACGAGCTTTATTCTGCACCATTTTCTTTAATAAGCCCAAAAACCTATGAAATAATTTGTCATGTATATAAGTAAATGTTACATAATACTCATAATATTTCAAAAAACTATGTGTAAAAAAATAAATATTTACCTCTCAAAAAGATACATCCAACGATATTGGACTGGTCCTCCTAATTTTGCTTCACAAGCCATGTGTACAGGCAAATGCTCCATGCAATTGAAGAAGCCAAGAGAGAAGATACGCTCTAATTTGCACAAGGTTACAACAATATTCTTTTCCATCTGGGATAGTTTCTCCTCGTGCAACACTGCTGAGTGTAAGTCTCTAAAGAATTGGCTAAGTTCAGTAAGAGGCTTCCGTATTTTTTCAGGAAGTGCACTGAATGCAATTGGAAGCAATGATTGCATGAACACATGGCAATCGTGGCTCTTCAAACCACTTATCTTGGTCTTATCAACATCCACACATTTAGCTAAATATGATGAATAATTATCCGGCATTCTCAAATTCTTCACCCATTAGCAAACAGTCCTTTTTTGCTCTATTGAAAAGCTAAACTTGGCCTTTGGTTTCACAATTTTGCCATTAGCCAACTTTTTTAGCTCTAATTCTTTGCGCCCACAATATAATTTCAAGTCCATTCTGGCTTTGACATTGTCCTTTGTTTTGCCATCTATATCGATAACTGTGTTGAAAACAACATCAAATACATTCTTCTCTATATGCATAGCATCTAAATTGCGCGGAAGTAAGTTTGTCTTCCAATATGGCAATTCCCAAAATATACTTTGTTTGGTCCAGTTATGAACTTGTCCAAAATCTTCAATGACAAAAGGTCCATTCTCAGTAACCTTAGGAAGGTGTTGCACAGTTTGCCATATTTCTTCGCCATGTAGTCTAGTAGGAGGCCTACCATTTTCACTTTTGTTCTTTCTAAATGCATCCTTATTCCTCCTAAATTGATGATCCATTGGCCAAAATTGTTTATGACAGTCAAACAATGTTGGCTTCCCTCCATTCTGTAAGCAAAAGGCTTTGGATGACGATATACAAATAGGACAAGCTAATTTTCCATGAGTACTCCACCCAGACAACATGCAGTAAGCAGGAAAATCATTAATAGTCCACATCAATGCAACCCTCATTTGAAAATTTTCCTTCTCAAAAATGTCATATGTTTGGACACCTTTATTCCATAAGGTTTTCAAATCATCTATCAAAGGTTGTCGATATACATCTATATTAGCCTTGGGATTTTTTGGACCAGGAATAATGCAAGTCAAAAACATATAAGGTGTGCTCATACACATTTCTGGAGGGAGATTGTAAGGAGTTAGAATTACTGGCCAACATGAATAGGGCTTTGCATACTGTGATGAAAATGGAGAGAAACCATCGGCACATAAACCAAGTCTAATATTACGTGGCTCAGAGGCAAAATCAAGCCAAGTTCTATCAAAATGTTTCCATGCTTCTCCATCAGACAGATGACATAATACACCAGGCTCTTGAGGATTTTCATAATGCCATCTCATGTGTTGAGCAAAACTATGAGATGCAAATAACCTTTTGAGCCTAGGAATGATGGAAAGATAATGCATTCTTGCCAAAGGAACATCCTTTTGTTTTCTCCTTTTTTGTGACTTACGCACCCTATATCGAGGAGCATCACAAAATTTGCATTGTTGTAGATGTGCATCATTTTTATAATACAACATACAACCATTAATGCAAAAATCTATTTTTATGGAAGTGAGCCCCAATTTTCTAACTATTTTTCTGCATCGGAGAACTTACTAGGCACATAATTACTAGATGGACATGCTTCTTTCATAAGTTGTACAATTTCATTAAAACAACTCTGTGACATATTGTGCTGGGATTTAATACTCATCAATCTAAGAGCAACAGATAACTCAGAATGATTAGTACAACCATCCCACAATGGACGTTGTAATGCATTTAACAAGTCATAAAACCTTTGTGCATCTGGATTAGGAAGTTTTGGAACATGTTGCTTAAAAGCATCTTCAACCATTATGTGATACGCATCATTAGACATATCATGATTTTGGGAAGAAATACTAGATGGACTCTGATGTAGGTTAACTTCTTCATCTTGATGGGGTTGAAGTTCTCCATGTGATGTCCAATACCAATATCCACTACTGAACCCCTCCTTATATAGGTGAACCTTTACTTCCTCCGGTGGTAGAAATTTTGTGTTATCACACTTCGCACAAGGACACCTATATACTTTCTCCCTCAAATACACAGGAAAGTTTCTTGCAAACATGTCAAACTCATTAACCCCCGCCACAAACTTAGGTGTTAATCCACCTCTATTGGGAAAAAGTCTATTAACCATCCACATACGATGCTCCGAAATTTCCATATTCTGTTTAAGTTAGAATAAGTCATTTCATTAGTTTCTTCAACTATTAATAATAATATAGCATATTAACTAAAACACCTTCCATCATAATAAGAAAATGACTTCATAGTTATGTGCTTAATAACAGTCATACTTGCATTAGTTAGAATTAGATACGTCTACAATACACCTTTACGATCGAATAGCTTCAACTTTGAATCACTTATATCGCTCAATTGCAAGCTATATCAAACATATGTACAAAGAAAAAAAATATGAGTACTTATATATAAAAATCACACCATTAACAGTAAGGACATAAAATCAAACAAAATACCGAATGCACATAAAAAATAGTTATGAATGAAATTGTGCAAACAAATAGACAAAGGCAAGAAGATATGAAATTCTAAGGGGGAGAGAGAGAGATAATTTTAAGTAAAATCAAAATCATGAACAATTTAGCTAAAGTTACTCAACAAAGTTAAATGCATTATTCGGCTATGCCAAAAAGATCAGATAAACCATTGTCGACCCATTAAACCCTTCCATCGTAACAAGAAAATTACTTCATACTTATGCGCTTAATAATATTCACACTTGCACTAGTTAGAATTAGATACCTCTACAATACACCTTCACGATCAAATAACTTCAACTTTCAATCACTTAAATATATTTAAAATAAATCAAGCCAAACAATGAAAACAAGTTGGTGAACGTCCCATAATCCCATATATATTTAAAACTATTTTATATATTTATATGATTAATTTCTCCCTAAAAGTTTAAATTATTTTGTGTATTTATATATTTAAGATTATTTTTGTTTTTACAAAATTGCACATGAAGCAGGGTAAAATTCTCCCTAAAAACTAAAATTATTATATTTGAATCTTTTATTAAAAAAATACTAAAAATTAAAAATTTTTACTGAAATAAACAATAATTAACCTAATTACTAACTAACTCGGAAAAGAACAACAAGTTTGATGCTCATTTATTCACTTCGTAAAGTAGATAATACGGTAGGGTACGTTAACGGAATCTACCTAGATGCGATTCGGGGATTATGAAGAGATTGAAGTCATTAAACAAGCATTATTAAAGAATGAATGTTCTAGCGTAATTAACCACTATCCAAAAACACTTAAAAGCAAGCATTGAAACCCATGAAAGAGCATATCCTGGATTTGTGGCAAATGAAGAAGGCCAAGTTGAATCACTAGTAAAGGCGTAAGAATCAAGCAAACCAGTCTTATACTCTTGTGATGCAAGGATGTCAGCTAAAAAAGATGTTGACCCATGTATATAACAAAATTAAACACTCTCCACCGAAAAAAAAAAAAAAAGAAGAGCAAACTAGTCTTTGAAAATAACGCGGAAGTTGTTTTACCCCCTCTACAAACACCATTTTTTATGGTAATGATTTTACCTTCTTCTATTCGATTGGGGGACCTTCATTTCATCTTTTTCGTTTGTGTGTGTGTGTGTGTGTTTTTTTAATCTTTCATAATTTTTTGATAAGGAAAAAGGGATAGACAAAGTTAAACATGTAGCAACTTGTTCGAGGCCATAATCAAAATAGAATAATTTGAAAGGTACGGAAAATCGCCATTATATATTGATATAGCCAACCTCCAATGCAAGATTCCATCATCAAATTTTTGACGGCATTGCTCTGCAAATTGGCCTTATTTTTCCCCTTCGAGAAAAGCAGAAGCGGAAAACAAAGAACAAAAGGAAAATCTAGACGAACATTAATGCACATGGCAGACGAATGAGAAATGTGCAATAGTAATGATAAACAGAAGCGGAAAACAAAGAACAAAAGGAAAATCTAGACGACCATTAATGTTTTCTTAATCTTCATAATTGTGAAGCATTTTTTAAAAAATGTAAACCAATTCAGTTTTAGACACGCAAGTGGACCAATTGTTAATCACAAAATGAATAATTCATTGCTTTATTAATTTAAATCCTACTTAATTAAGCACCTGGTATTATGTGACAATAAATCGTCCTATGGCACTCCAACTAAGCATTGTACATGTCCAACTATACATTGATGCCGTTATCGTCAATGCCTTTAACATTAAATCTAGGATACTGAAACAAGTACAGCGTCATATCAAAAAGAACTTCACAAGAAGCCCAACAAATGCAATGCTATTATTCAACTGGCAATTCAATCATCCATATAATTGTCAAGCCTTTCACTTTTCAAATCACAAACCAAGCAAATTCAAGGCAGCAAAAAGACATATAACAAACCAAACAAATAACTTGCAATTCAATAACAAACCGTATAATCGAAGGCAGCAAAAAGACATGGTATCAAGTAAATTACAATGTCTTAAAGTGTCAACTGTATGCCTTGTGGCCTTTCAAATTCAACATATCTAAGAGCAAATTACAAACAATATAATCCAAAAATACCAATTTTTAAAATGCAATCAGCTAGAATGGGCCTTCAATCCAAGCTAGAATTTGTTCTACAACTTCACTACAACAGATTCATCTCAGACTTGCATCTATGTTTGTTGGAACGAATCGAAAACTGACCTGGGATGCACTGCGACGACCAGAATCAACCATGTGGGCTTGGCGGAGTGAGAGACCGATGACGGAGCAGCTTGACCGGCGACGTTGCGGGAGGCTCCGATGCCGACGACAATGGGAGAGAGAGGAGTGGAAACGCCGGCCAGAAGTCAGGTGCCAGATACAACGTGCGAGCGAGTTCGGCGTGGGCTTCACTGGAACTGAACTGCAACGTCTTCCCTTCATTGTCCGGCACTGATGATAGGGAGCACAGAACACACCAGCCAGAAGTCAGGTGCGAGATACAGAACACCGAACACCGAGATCGAGAACGAGAGGGGTTGAATCGTTTATGATAACCCGTAGGAGTGAGAGGTCGACGACAGCACACAATGGCGGTGAGTGAGAGTCGGCGACAGAGCGATTTTCAGGCCGCCGGTGAGTGAGAGAGAGAGAGAGAGAGGAGTGATACAGGGGAAGCTGGGCTTCGCGTGAGGGCCGAGGGGTTTGCGGGTTGGGGGGGTTGGGGGGTGGGTGGAGGCTGAGTGGAAGATAAGGCTTACTTAGGGTTGTTTTTGTTACTTCACCAATATTGTGACTAAAATTTAATTTTTTTATGGTCACAAAATTAGTCTCAATTTTTATTTTTATTTTTTAAAAAATCAGTTCCAACTTTAAAATTAAAGAAAAAATGTGTTAAGTTTTGAAAAATTAAAATTTGTGACTGATTTTATATCGAAGTAAAAATCAGTCATAAAATGTGACTACGTTTCACACCACTTAACTTGTGGTCAGAAAATTCTCACTGCCCTCTATTGGTTGCGAAATTAGTCACAAAATGTGACTGTTTTCAGTTAGTCACAAAAAAGCGGTCACAAATTCCAGTCTTTCTTGTAGTATATATATATATACACACACACACACACACACACACACACACACACACATACATACATACATACATACATACATACGTACATGTGCATATATATAACATATATATACATATATATATATGTATGTATGTATGTATGTATGTATGTATGTATGTATATGTATATATTTATATATATATATATATATATATATATATATATATATATAGATATATATATATATATATATATATATATATATATATATATATATATATATATATATATATATATGCGCATAGAGCCCACGTTGTTAAATAAATAAATGAATGGGAAAAAACCTTTCAAAAGAGAAAAAAGAAAGACTCCTACGCTTGTACTGCTGTTAGAACGTTCCATTTGTTTTAAATATATTATGCAACTGATTATCAAATATATTTTAAAAGTCTGCATCATTGATTTTAATGAACAAGGAATTATAATGGTTTGTTCTTGTTACAATAGAAATATATGTTGCGTTTGCATATCAATATATTGAAATTTGCCACTTTAAATTTAAATTAAGAATCAAGAATAATAAATGTATTCCTTAAAAATTAAAATTACTAACAAGTCTGATGGACGACAAGCAATACAAACTACTTTTCATTGAATGTCTATTGTTACGGCCTACGCATGTCAACAATAATTGAAGCTTGACATTCGCGAGAGGGTGGCATGTACATTGTTTTGCTTAAAATGGCATGTACAAAGTGGGTATTGTACTAGATAATAATTGCTTGATTTAAAAAGCTATCATTCATATATATATATATATATATATATATATATATATATATATATATATATATATATATATATATATATTAAAAGTTGGATCGAACTCACGTATGAGCGACAGGTAAGTTTGCCATATAGGATACTACATAGGAGAGAACAGCTATCTGAGATACTTTAATGCAACATAGGATGTTACATAAAATTTAAAATGAAAAGAAAAGTTATGTAAGATGGATGTAAATTTAATACAACATTAATTCTATTTAATAAGGTAACTTTCCATATACCCTCATATTATTTAATAATAAAGTTTAATCATAAAATATATAGGATTTAATGATGCAAATACAACAAAAAATGTGAGTTATATATTAATTAACATTAAAAAATATGTTATTAGTCGGAAAAAAATAAAAAATACCCGCTTTACTTTTGCATCAACAAAATAATATAATACATTAATTTATTGTTTACTTTTTTTATTAAAAAAATTCATTCTCTTAATGATATATTAAAAATTTATTTAACTAATGCCCTTTCGTCGTAAGGGTATAACCCTAGTTATGAAAAAAGCTGAAAGATTGCTACCATGTTTTGGGCAAAATTGAGAGGTAGATCTTTTAAAAAAACAAAAAAACAATTATTCAACCCTATTACAATACGTGGCCAAGCCATACTGCCAGCAACCTTTAAAACCAAATTTAACACGTCAAGTGGGGGAATTCAGTATCACCAGAGCTAACTCCCTTATTATTCAGAAGATAGGCGACCTATTTTACCTTCCAAAAATAGTGTTCAATCCTCACAGTCCAATTAATCTCATTGATCAGATCCATGCATTCTTTAATGAGATAATAGTTCAGGTGTAAAGTAGTAACGTCCTTGTCCAGCCATTCAATAGTTATTTTCATATCCGGCTGAATGGTAATCTTCCTAAAACCTCCTCCTCTCTCTCTCTCTCTCTCTCTCTCTCTCTCACTCTGACAATTTGAAGCTTGAACAACTAGAAAAACAATACAGTAAAATAAAAGAAAAGTAACAAGCTAGCTAGATGAGGCCTAAGCCAATGTTTAAAAATCAATTATCAAAGCACCGCGCAACATCATAGGATTTGTACATAAAGTTATCCTCCCACTTTTTAATCCAACAACACATGTCAAATTTAATCTTTCATAATACACCCGAAAATTCCATTTAGCTTCATTGAAAGTAATCTTATTTCTAAGCATCCAAAGTGACCAAAGCATTGCCAAAAAATTTTAAAAAAAAAAAAAAAAACAGAGAAGTCCAAACCTTTTTTTGGAAACTACCTCTAATTTGAATTTATAACCACCTCGTCAAAAGATCATCAAATCTTCGAGGAACCACCAAATTAACATGTTAGGATTTTGCACCTGCGACCCAAACATTCCATGAGAGATTGCAAGTCCAAGACCTCCTTCTTTTGCCCACCAACAAGAAGCCCCTTTAATGTTTAGTACTCGAAGTTCAGCGCTAGGGGGACGTACCAGCCCCAAAATCATCATGGAAAACCTATCGTCATGATCATGGAAACTTATCATCATTCCCCTAAATACTATCATTTAGTATACACCATTGCTTATTCTATTTAACACACTAAATTTTTTGGGGAGGGGGGATGGGGTCAGATTTTGTGAAGCAAAGAAAGTATTATGTATTTACCGCAATGGGGTGTTAATGTGACATTTCCTTACAAGGTTCTCTTCCTTGACAGGGGGGGAAAAAAAAAAAAAAGAACAACGGAAAAACATTTATACGTTCAGTACATGAGTTTGATGAAAACTAGCTTTAGAATAGGAAAGAATGCCAATAGTAATATACTACATCTTTGTCTGGAACCCAAAAAATTGACATCTTTTAGTCCTTGAAATAATAATGAAACTTTCCTTTTTGGGGGGGGGGGGTTTCCATGAAATAACTTTATTTATTTATTTTGGTAAATAAATAATTTTAACTAGTTGGGAAACCAATTTTCTGGTTTCTCTTTCCGCTCTAAAAAATTTAAATTTCAAGACTTATATTTAAAATTGAATTGTGATTTCATTAATATAACGAACCTCAATTTTTAAACTTATGCAATGTTTAAAGGCTAAAGTTAATGGCATTTCTCTGTCACTGCATTACTATTCTAACATCAACTCCTCATCCTCTATTTCAAAATGATTTCTCTTGAATAGTACTTATTGTATAATTTCCGCCATTGTTGTATACATATTCCTTCCATTGACAGAAACCGTTATTATGCATAGTTGCTATCATCACCATCTTGTAATTTTATGCGTTTGATTCTTCAATTTTAGAGTTACAGGTTAAAGTTTTTAGTATTTATTCCATTAGAATTTTCCACCAACTTATCATATGTTTAACTTGGATAGAATTCATTATTTCTACTGTTAACTATATTTAACTAGTTAATCAAATTTTAACTATTTTTTAAAGAATTCAGCAATATAGAAACAGCACACTACTCATGCAAATTGCCATATTATCTCAACATGACCGTGATTTATGCATGCAAGGATCGGATATAGTGCAATTATAGATATAAATTGAATTTTGTCCCTAATTTACTTTTAAGTTTAAATGGTTTTGTGGCAACAATAAATGAACCAAGTATGGTGCCCATATTAGAGTACTATGAAATAAATCAAATTACATACTTGGACCAAAGTATGGTGCTCCTGCTAGAGCCCCCCCACCCTCCCCCAAGCTCCCCATCTTGGAATCGCGTGCAACTCCCAGACATCATCATCATCATTATTATTATTATTATCGACAATAATAGTATTAACCATATAGAAAATTAGTCCTCTACAAATTATCGAGAAAATAACTTTTATACGTTTGAAAACATGTTCCCAAATAACCATTTAATTTGTGATTGAACTTGAGTGTGTGATATGTGTAAATTAACATCATTCATATCGTTAGAAAACCAGCATGGTATATGGTTGATATTGTTTGCTGAACGTTCTTAATTTGTGATTTGCTCTCAATCTCGAGTAAACTTGTATCATCATTGTAGGCCTAACGTCACATGGGCTAACAAGGGTAGCTGCAAGGAACCTGTTAGGAAATAAAGGGGATAATAGGATGTGACAATGCAACAGAATTCAACCAAGAACACAACGCAACAATGAAAGAAACAAGAATAAAGGACACAGGGAATTTTACGTGGAAACCCAATGTGGGAAAAACCACGGACGGCGACAGCACACCGACAAATTTCACTATGAGCAGAGTAGTACACCACAATCACTTCAGTGATTAAGAGCAGAATTACAATACTCTCAATTGTATTCTCTCACAAATAACCTCACTCTCTCAATGTGTTTTCTATACTGGAGTATCTTGAAACAAGGCCCTAGACCCCCTTTATATAGGGTCTGTGAGGTAGGGTTTCCCCCTGAAAACCCTAGCTGCCTCCTTCCAAAAACCGTCACCAAAGCACAACCCTAGCCGCCAGGAGGAATCCTCCTTGAAGACAGAAACCCTAGCCGCCATCCGAAAGAGGCGGCGAAAAGACACGTGGCACGGTGCCACCACACCCAGTGCCACATGGCACGGCCGTGCCATATGGCACGGTGCCCCCGTGCCAATTTTCTGTCCCTCTCGTCTTCGGCTCTTCGTCTTGGCACGCCCGTGTCTGTGCAGCATGGGCTCCCCGTGCCGATACTCGAGATTTTGGGCCATAAAACCCAACAATCTCCACCTTGGACCAAAATCTCCAATCTTCAACTTTCCGTCGCCATCGTCTCACCCCTAAGGGTGATGCCCCCTATGGGGCTATGCCCCGCAGGGCCCTCAGCAGCTGTGAACTCCCACTAAGTCCAAGCAATGCTCGAACTTAGCTGTAGGTAGTGGCTTTGTAAGCATGTCAGCAGGATTCTCTGAGGTGTGAACTTTCTTCATCATTATTTCTCCTGCAGCAACTGTGTCTCGTACATAATGATATTTGACGCTGATATGCTTGGTCTTCGAGTGGTAGGCATCATTCTTTGTCAGATGTATGGCACTCTGACTATCAGAATATACCACAGTAGCAGATTGTGGTATTCCAAGCTCCATTACCAGTCCCCTTAGCCAGGTAGCTTCCTTCACCCCTTCAGTGGCAGCAATATACTCAGCTTCTGTTGTGGACAGAGCTGCAATAGATTGTAAAGACGCTTTCCAAGAGATAGCGCCCCCACACATGGTAAAGATGTACCCAGATATGGACCTCCTCCTATCCAAATCACCAGCATAATCAGAATCAACATACCCTACTACATCAGATGTAGCAGCCTTGTTTCTATCAAATACCAGCCCTTTCCCCACAGTTTCCTTTACATACCGTAGGATCCATTTTACACCCTCCCAGTGGTCCTTTCCAGGATTATGCATATATCTACTTACCACACTCACAGCATGTGATAAGTCTGGTCTGGTACAGACCATGGCATACATCAAACTCCCTACAGCACTAGAGTATGGTACATTGGACATTCTACCGATGTCCTCTTCCGTTTGCGGACAGCATTCCGCAGACAGTTTAAAATGTGCAGCAAGAGGGGTAGACACTGCCTTGCAGTCCCTCATTTTGAACTTGCTTAATACCTTCTCAAGATATTTTTCTTGAGACAAGTATAATTTTCCCTCCTTTCGATCCCTGTGAATCTCCATGCCCAATATCCTTTTAGCTGCACCTAAGTCTTTCATTTCGAATTCCTTACTGAGCTGAGATTTTAACATGCTAATCAGGGTTTTATCTTTAGATGCAATTAGCATGTCATCAACATACAGTAGTAGATATATAAAGGACCCATCACCATATTGTCTAAAGTATACACAATTATCATATCTACTATGTATATAACCATTATCAATCATAAACGTGTCAAAACGTTTATACCACTGCCTAGGAGCCTGCTTGAGTCCATACAAGGACTTTTTCAACTTACATACCATGTGTTCCTTATCAGGAACAGCAAACCCTTCAGGTTGCTTCATATATATCTCCTCTTCCAGCTCACCATGCAGGAAGGCTGTTTTTACATCAAGCTGCTCCAACTCCAAGTTAAACAATGTCACAATAGATAACAATAATCGAATAGAGGTGTGTCTGACTACAGGAGAGAAAACCTCATTGTAGTCTATACCTTCCCGTTGGTTGCAACCACGAACAACCAACCTTGCTTTCCACCTTGCATCCTCTACCCCAGGAATGCCCTCCTTCTTCTTGTATATCCATTTGGCAGTTAAGGCCCGTCGGCCTTTAGGCAGGTTACATAACTCCCAAGTCCCGTTTTTCTGCAGACTTTCCATTTCTTCTTGCATAGCCTGAATCCAGTCGGGTGAACTTGGGCAGGTGATGGCTTCAGTATAATTTGAAGGCTCAGTTCCTTCAGACACTTCCTCTGCAACGGAAAGTGCAAATGCTATCAGCCCTTCATCATCGTTGTACCGGGCCGGTCTCCTGATCTCCCTGCGAGGACGATCACGTGCTATAGAGTGCTCAACCTCCTCCTGAGGTTGATTAGTGCTGATAGCCCCAGGCTCAGTGACCTGGACTTCCCTCATAGCTCCACCTTGAGCTGTAGCAGTCTCCAGCTCCACCTCCATGTTGGTGTCTTGCTGAGTTCCTGCACCAGTAGAAGGAACAGCAGCATTCTTTCCAGAAGATAATATATCAGACTCATTGAAAGTAACATCCCTACTTTGTATTACTTTCTTAGAATCAGGACACCACATACGATACCCCTTAGATTCACTAGCATACCCCAAAAACATACATTTAACTGCTCTAGGTGCTAGTTTTCCCTCATTTACATGAGCATACACAGGACACCCAAATACCCTGAGATTAGAGTAGTCAACAGGATTACCTGACCATACTTCTTCTGGAATCTGAAACTCGATGGAGGAGTGTGGTGATCGATTCACCAGGTAGCAGGCCGTAGAAATGGCCTCAGCCCAAAACGCTTTGCGATCCCAAAGCCCAGCAGTTGAAAGCAAACACCGTGCTTTCTCTAACAATGTCCTGTTAATTCGTTCTGCGACCCCATTCTGTTGTGGTTTCCCGACCAAGGTTTTATGCCTGGCTATGCCGTTTGCTGTGCAGAACTCTTCAAACTCAGATTCAACAAACTCCAGGCCATTATCAGTCCTGAGTTTCTTGATCCTTTTGCCAGTCTGGTTCTCAACCAGAGCCTTGAATTTCTTGAACATTGAGAATGTCTCGTTTTTCTGTCTCAAGAAATACACCCAAACTTTTCGTGAGAAATCATCAACAAATGTTAACATGTAACGCTTACCTCCCATCGAAGGTACCTTAGAGGGACCCCACAAATCAGAATGGATGTAGTCCAGGACCCCCTGAGTACGGTGACTAGCCTTTGAGAAACTTACCCTTTTCTGTTTCCCAAATACGCAGTGATCACAAAAATCCAACTTACCCGTACTAGCGTTATCAAGACAACCTTTCTTACCCAGAATGGTCATCCCTTTCTCACTCATATGGCCCAACCTCATGTGCCATAACATCGTCTCATCTGCTGTACCTACCGCAGCTGCTCCTGTAACTGTGGCTCCCTGCAGGATGTAGAGACTGCCCTGCCTCAGTCCCTTCATCATCACCATGGCTCCTTTAGCCACCTTTAGAGCTCCATTCTCCATGACGATTCTGCAACCATTAGACTCAAGAGTTCCCAAGGAAATCAAGCAACGAGTCATATCAGGAATATGACGCACTTTAGACAATGTTCTAATAGTGTCATCATGGGTTCTGATCTGAACTGTACCTATCCCTGCAACCTTGCATACACTATCATTGCCCATAAGTACCACCCCAGAATCCACAGACTCATAAGTAACGAACCAGTCCCTATGAGGACACATGTGGAATGTGCAACCAGAATCCAAGACCCAATTGTTATCCACCCCTTTCCCAGAGGTGGTAGCTAAAGAAGTAGCAAGCAGAACATCCCCTTCTGACTCAGACTCTACCACACAGTCAGCAGTAGCAGTTTTACCCGTTTCCTCATTCTTGTTCTTTAGCTTCCAACAATTAGCCTTTATGTGACCCAATTTTTTGCAAAAGTGGCAGGTTTTATTAGCATGAGGATTTCTTGATTTAGAACGGCTCTTCCTATTACCGTTTCCCTTCTTCTCAGTTGTCCTACCCCTAACAGCCAGCCCTTCACCCTGGTCAGCATGAATGTCATGGTCAAACTTTTCTTTTGAAAGAAGGTTAGCCTTGACATCTTCAAACGATATAGTATCCGTGTTACTATACAGCATGATTTCTTTAAAGTGTTTATATGAAGGGGGTAGTGAGACAACAAGCAAGATGGCTTTATCCTCATCATCAATTTTTACATCCAGACTTTCCAAATCAACTAGAATTGAATTAAAATCATTCAGATGTTTCTGGACAGGCGTACCTTCAGCCATACGACAGGTGTATAACCTTTCTTTTAGCCTGATCTTATTGGCTAGACTCTTTGTCATATATAGTTCTTCTAGCCTAGCCCAAAGGTCAACAGCAGTTACCTTATCAAGAACCTCGCGGAGCACGTGAGGTGCCAGACATAGTTGTATGGCTGAAACTGCCTTCAGCTCCAGTTCCTCCCATTCCTCATCTGTCAACTTCCCACGCCTTTTCTGCTGATCCTCAGCCCACTTTTCATCCGTTGTGCCTGTAGGTTTGACGTGAGGTCCCTGCAGGACCTTCCACAGCCCGTGCTGGATGAGGATCGCCCTCATCTGCACCTTCCAGAGATTAAAGCTAATCTCCCCGTCGAATTTCTGTATGTCCACCTTCATGATTGAAGACATCCTATAACCAAGCTCTGATACCACTTGTTAGGAAATAAAGGGGATAATAGGATGTGACAATGCAACAGAATTCAACCAAGAACACAACGCAACAATGAAAGAAACAAGAATAAAGGACACAGGGAATTTTACGTGGAAACCCAATGTGGGAAAAACCACGGACGGCGACAGCACACCGACAAATTTCACTATGAGCAGAGTAGTACACCACAATCACTTCAGTGATTAAGAGCAGAATTACAATACTCTCAATTGTATTCTCTCACAAATAACCTCACTCTCTCAATGTGTTTTCTATACTGGAGTATTTTGAAACAAGGCCCTAGACCCCCTTTATATAGGGTCTGTGAGGTAGGGTTTCCCCTGAAAACCCTAGCTGCCGCCTTCCAAAAACCGTCACCAAAGCACAACCCTAGCCGCCAGGAGGAATCCTCCTTGAAGACAGAAACCCTAGCCGCCATCCGAAAGAGGCGGCGAGAAGACACGTGGCACGACCGTGCCACGTGGCACGGTCACCCAGTGCCACATGGCACGGCCGTGCCATATGGCACGGTGCCCCCGTGCCAATTTTCTGTCCCTCTCGTCTTCGGCTCTTCGTCTTGGCACGCCCGTGTCTGTGCAGCATGGGCTCCCCGTGCCGATACTCGAGATTTTGGGCCATAAAACCCAACAGAACCTAAATAACATTTATTACATAGACCAGCTAGCCACGTGATATTACTTCCCTTATGTTTCTAGAGACAGAAAACCAGATGGAGATCACCCACAATGTCTGACTTCTGTGTTCCTTGCCAATTAATTGAAATTCTATTTGTTCTGCTAATTTTCTCTTTTCTAGATCGGCTTTTCCCGAATTTCAACTGTCAGATAAATTCTCATTCTCTTTTTTCCTTAAATTGAAGTAGATTTTTTTGTTCTATCATTATTTGACAAACATGTATGAAGAATCATGGCCGAAGCCTTGACTGCATCAAATTTATAATTTTTTTTAAACATAACTGGTATGCTTCCGATAAAGCCAATCATTAATAATTTAGTTACTCCAATCTAGATGATCTAATTCCTAACCACCTTGAATAATGTCTAATGTACTTTAATTTGAAGCAAATGTGGCAGATAACTTACTTAATTCTTTAATATTTTCAAAAAAAATTAATAAATTTATAATTTTTGTACCGTTCATGTTAGCATGTGATTTTTTTTCAAAAAAGAAAATTGGAAGTCAATATGGATAAACACCACCAAAAATGCATTGCCTAGATTAAATCATTATGTCACATTAAAACAACTACCCGAGGGAAATAAAAAGGGCGGCTAACAATGAGTGAAGTCGTTGAGTCCAACAAGGTCTTCCATGTCGAAAGATCCCATCATTTGGAATGTTTTATAACAAATACATATCCATGATGAGAGGATCAAGGAAGCGGGCAGACATGCATAGCGATTTAATGAGAAGGTATGAGATTAACATTGGAGAAGAACACCTAATTCATAGCAATTTAATGCCTAAACTTTCATAGCCTTTTTCCTCATTTTAGAGACATATACAGTGTAGAGTATATGATATAAGTATCATAAACTTCATAATATAGATTTCTTATTGTTAGGAGTCATAGTTTCTTTTTTTATGGCATGACTTTAAAGTGATAGTAGGTGATTGCTCAATTAAAAAAAAGGCAAATTGATCAAAATAAGATCAAAATCAAACCACATGAATTAGATTATAATTTTTAATTTTGCTTGAGTAAGAATATAATTAAGGTCAAAGGATCTCTTCTAAAAATGACGAGCTAGAGAACATATCTAGAGAGTGGCTCGATCTCTTATCTCATCAGCATTGAAGAACTTTAAAAAACTGACCATAAATTACATAATGATAAACAACTAGATATTAAACTTATGCAAAACAAAATTAACTATCAACAAGCACTTATCAAAAATATAAGTTTTGACGATACATGGCCAAATTAGAGTCGATGATTGAACTTATGTGCGATTGAGCTCTTTAGACATTATTCTTGTTGTCCAAAAACCATGATAGAACTTTTAAATCATTTAGTTAATATGACATTGCTCATTCAATATTCTTAACTTGTGATTCTCTCTTATTGAATCCCCAATTAATTTTTAGTGACATTGTAACCCTAACATTATTATGGGCCAAACAAAACAAATACTAAATGGTATTAGATTAGACGGCTATGTATGGTTGGTCATTTGATCAAGCCAAACTAGAAAGCGAAGCTTATATCAAACTAACTAGATTATTGGCAAACTATAGAGACTTCAAGAAAGTAGCTAGTACCAGACTGTTGTGCTAGAGGAATGTTAAGTCCAGTTGTGCTTTTATTGTGTGAAAGTTGAAAGCCACCCATTGAACCTTTTGGTATAGTGTTACGTTAAATTTACCACGAGTGTACGGGGTATTTGTAGCTAGCAATCGATAAGTACGGGTCGTATCCACAAGGAATTGTGTTTCCAAGCACCAGAGCCAACGTAAGCACATCAATCTAGGCAAGAAAGAGGGTGAAGGGAAGAAGAACTAACCTACTAAAACGAGCAAACAAAAAGGACTTTGGTTATAATTAAACCTAAGATAAACCAACAAATCAAGTCAAACCCTCACATTCCTAAGTTATACTAGTATTCAAAAATGATTGGTTGCATCATTAAAGACTACCCAAGTTGTCTCTGAAGGATCAATAAGCTAATCTAATTACTCTAACCATCTATTTTCATAAGATTAGCTCAATTAAACTACAAGATTAACAAACCTTGGCCTAGGTATGATTTAAGCTATTTTCATGTCCAAATGTTAGCTATCCTCTCAACCCACACTAGACAATCAACTTTACTTTCAACACAAGTCAATTGCCCCATACATATGAAAGCTCTTTCAAGCATTTCATCGAACACATGGTGGGCGTGAGAGTAAACCCAAAATTCTAGTTTAAACAAGATGTGTGAAGGCCTAAATAAGATCAATTAGCCATGAAGAGGCTAATCTATATCAAATATCAAAACTTTAGTCACAAATAAGCATCACAAAGAAAATCAAAGCAAGGATTAACAAACGAGTAAACAAAACAATAAACATGAAATTAAAGAGAAAGAGAGAAGGCAAACTTAGTCTTAAATCATGAAATCTACAATCATGTACATAATATACACTAATCTAGTCTAAATTATTCCCCCTCCTAAATGGGGTTTGGGGGAGGCTGATAAAGCCCTAAAAACTGCTCCCCAAAAACCTAGAAAAAAAACCCCCTGGTTAACTCCAAAAACCGCTTAATATAGAGAAACTCAGTCGATGCACAGGTACCCGTGCACAGAGCGCACGGCAGGCACACAGTCGTGCACTGCCCGTGCCTAGCTTCAAGAAACAGGATTTCCTACAGCATAGTCATGCCATAGTGCACTACTAACTGTGCACTTCCTTAAACTCTTTAATCTTGGTCTTTCGGCCCTATAAACTTCAGTAGACCTCTTTTATTCCTTAGAAAACATTCCCTTGGCCTTCTTATCAACTCATGTGAATTTCTCATTTTCCTAGCAACTTCTCCTAAAAGTAAGAAAAACAAATCTATAAGCACAATGCAGCATAAAAATAAAGGAAAATGGGGTCAAATAAGGAGCTAAATAAGGCCAAAATAGAGGTTTATCAGCTCCTCCATACCTAGCTTTTGCTCATCCTCAAGCAAAATAAAGAAAAACTAATCTAAGGACCTAACTCAGTTTTGTAGAAATCAGGGTTGCATTTAGCGTGCTCAACAAACCCTTTAAACCCTTTGTTCCCCTAAGAGGACGAGCGAGGTCTCGTGAGGGTTTGCATAAGATATACCCACAAAATCTTGAAAAAGAAAAAGAAAAGAGAAAGGAAAATACAAAATCTTTTTGGTTTTACAAACAAAACTCAAATAAATATAAGAGAGAAAGCCGTACAAATTTTAACCAACCAAAGCACCCTTGTAACAAAGATATTAGCCCGCTTATAGACATAATGTACACATCAAGAGCCTCAATCCTTATTGATGACATCAAAGCACAAATTTTTTACCCCACAATACATCAAAACTTTGAATCCATCCTAGTGGTTGGTGTGTAAGTGCAACATCGTCTTAGGAGCTAGGCTTACCAAAATTTAACCCAATCTCACTTGATTTACACAAACTATATTATTAACTTACCAACTTGGAAAGCAAGCTTTCTCAGTAGCAGCATTGCCTCAAAGGGTGGCCCCTAGTAGCGCATGCCTCAAAAGAATACTAGCCATTTCCAACTCTAATGCTTTTGCTTTATTTTGTTTGTGGTTTTTTTTAAATTTTTTTAGTTTTTAGTTTTTGAAAGTGAAGACAAAAGTAATTATGTACATAAACAAGTGAGAGAGTCAATCATAGAAGACTAAGACCCTAAGACAATGATGAAGTGTAAATAAGAACGGGATTGTGTAGTTATAATCAACTATTAGGGTTAGAATCGAGGCCTAGAATGACACACTTGGAACAAAGATCTGTCATGCACATCATACTCATATAAAGCCAATAGCCAACGTACAAGGGATTAAAGTCAATCAAAATAGTACAAAAGTCCCTAAAATTGCTAAATTTTATTTTTGGTGAGAATTTTTCTCTTTTTTTTCCGTTTTCAAAAGTTTGAAGCATGGCTTCTCCTTCCTCACACCTAGATCTCAAAATGTCCTCATTGGAAGCCAAGGAACCATTACACCAACAAACCCGCAATAATAAATATAGAAAAATAAGAGACAAACTGAAAAGAAAAAAAGATTATACAAAATAAAAATAAATAAAGGGAAAACACGAAACGAATTTATTAGGTTAGGTGTTGGAGACACCTAAACTACTGTCTCCTTAAGATGATGATTCGGAAGGTTGGAGGAGCATCAGTCATCCTCCTCATCTCAAGATCCAAGCTACTAATTCAGATGTCATCAAAGCTCGTAGAGACTTTTCAAGCACCTGAGCATATAACCCAGATGAATGTAAGTGAGAACGCCCAAACATGAATCTAGGAATGATAGTAAGTGCTCTCCTAAATTTAATTAAATGCCTTAGAAAAATCAATAGAATAATGGAGTGCAATAATTAGCATGATTTTTCCATGCATATCCTCTAGGTACAGACTATGAGGATCAAGGGAGGGGTCATACTTTCTAAAAGTACCTGGGGACTCAGAACAGTTAAGCTCATTCCCCTCAAGCACCGCATGAGAATCAATTAGTGATAGATCACAACACTTAGAAGAAGAGGAGGGTAGTGAACATGAAAGAGAAGCATGGGAAATATCAAGGGGATCAAGGGATACAAGGTCAACAGGATCAGAACTAGGTGAAACTATAACCACAACATCCACACATGACCTCTCTATGAGAGTCTCATTGAGATCATGCACCTTAATAAAAGCATCGCCTGATTCACAACATACATCATCCTCATTAACACTAGCATCAACACAAAATGTCCTACCTACCTCGAACTCCGTCAATAGAGCCAAAGGGCAAGGTGGATTGGGCAAGGTCGTGAGAAATGGAGTGTTATCTGTAGGGGTGCTAGGTAGGGATGGAGTAACAAGGGGTAAAGTAGTCAAGGAAGGGCCAAGTACTTTCTCTAGTTCAGACTCTAGAATAAGAAAAGATGCACCATCATTATACAAATTAACATCAAGTTTAGGAAAACTAACCCTAAGGCTGGTCTCATGTGATAGGTCATACTTTCGCATACAGTTAGCAAACTTAACTTGTTTCTCATCCATTACCTTTGTCATACTGGCAAGCCTAGCAAAACTATCAGTAGAAATATGATAAGGACAATAATTACTGTCATGGTCAGAACAATGCAAATTTCACATGCAAGAGGAGTATAATTAGGGATACAGGGCGATGGGGTCTAAGAATTAGAATGACTGGTCTCAAATTCAAAAGTATCACGAACCAACCACCTAAGCAATTCCAAGGTTTCATCAACATTTGGAGCATAAATATCCCAATGCTCCAAAAGAGCATGGGTCTTACAATTTATACCCTCATAGACTACGTTAAAATTTTCCCACTTGTCCAAGTAATAATCACAATGAGTAAGAAAATAATGTAACCTATCATAACATCTCCAAAATAATTCATGCTCATACTAAGGAAAGTGAAAAATTTGCACTTTTTAATTTTTTTAATTTTTTTTGATTTTTTTCCTTTGTCAAATAAAAGCCTAGCCTCGAATACTCAAGTGAGCTCTGATATTGAAAAGTACTAACTTTCCGACAAAGGGGTCGAAGACTTGTTACATTAAATTTACCACAAGTACAGGGTGTAGTTGTAACTAGCAACCGGTAAGTACGGGTCGAGTACATAGGGAGTTATATTTCCAAACACTAGAGCCAACTCAAGTGTATCAATCTATCTAGGCAAGAAAGAGGGTGAAGGGAAGAAGAACTAACCTACTAAAATAAGCAAACAAAAGGGACTTTGATTGTAATTAAAGCTAAGATAAACCGACTAATTGAGTCAAACCCTCACCTTTCCAAGTTATATTTGTATTAAAAAATGATCGGTTGAATAATTAAAGACCACCCAAGCCCTCTCTCAATGATTAATAGGCTAGTCTAATTGTTCTAACCACTTATTTTCATGGGACTAGCTGAATTAGACTACAAGATTAACAACCCTCGATCTAGCTAAGATTTAAACTATTTTCATGCCCAGATATTAGATATCCTCTTACTCACAATAGACAATCAGTCTCACCTTTTAGCACAAACTCAACTTTCAACACAAGTCAATTGCACAAAATATATATGAAAGCTCTTTCAAATATTTCATCGAACTTATGATGGGCGTGAAAGAAAACCCTAAATTCTAGCATAAACAATATGGGTGGAGGCCAAACAAGATCAATTAGCAATCGAGAGGCTAATCCATATAAATTATCACAACTTTAATCACAAATAAGCATCACAAAGAAAATTAAAGCAAGAATTAACAAACGAGTAAACAAAACAATAAACATGAAATTAAAGAGAAAGAGAGATAAAAAACTTAGTCTTGAATTGCGAAGTCCACAATCTTGCACATAATAACACTAATCTAGTCTAAATTATTCCCCCTAATGGGGTTTGGGGGTGGCTGATAAATCCCTAAAAACGGTCCCTAAAAACCTAGAAATAACCCCCCGGTTAACTCCGAAAACTGCTTAAATACAGCAAAACTGGGAAGACACACGACTGTGCTTTGACACATGGGCACCCATGTGCAGGGCGCATGGGCAGGCGCATGGTCGTGCACAAGGCACGCTGGCAGGTGCATGGCCATGCACTGCCTATGCGCAGCTTCGAGAAGCATAATATGCACCAAAGGAGGCACATAAAAATGCAACATAAAAATAAATGCACCAAAGGAGGCACATCAAAATGCCACATAAAAATAAATGAAAATGGGGTCAAATAAGGAGCTAACTAGAGCCAAAATAGAGGTTTTAACTACAAAAACGCCGCGAAACTCTGACGGAAACAGCGACGCGAAAGATGGACGTCGGAAAATATCAAAGCATCCGACGGAAAAGCAGACGGAGCGCGACGGAAGTCAGAATTTCCGACGGAATTTTCGACGGAATTTACATCCGTCGGAATTTCCGACAGAAATTCCGATGGAATTCCGTCGGAAACCGTCGGAATCTGTCGGAAATTTCGTCGGTTTCTGTCGGATGATTTTGTAGATCTCGAGGCACTTCGTTCGCTTGCGTTTTAAATGTTGGGGAGGGGATTTTTTTGGCCAGCAAAACAAAGTTTAGAGAGAGAAGGGGTTTCGAAGAGAAAGAGAGGGAAGAGGGAGAAAGTGAATTTTTGATTCGCCGGATGGTTTTAGTGATCGGAAAAGTGAACGGTAAGTGGTTTTTTTTGTTAATATGTTGTTTAAAGTTGAAATAATTAAGTTAATTAATTTTTTTTTACGTTTTTAATTTTTCGAGTGTGACCGTCGCCGCCTGTCGCCGCTGCCGCCACCGCCGCATGCCGCCAGTAACACGCTTGATTTCCCGATTTTGAAGGTTAGTAGAATTTTTGCGCTTTAAAATTATATTAATTTGATATGTGGTGTTCATTTTTGTGAATTTTAATCTGGAAGCATGTTTGTTTAGTTTGATGTTTTTAGTTTGCTATTTTAAAATGTTAAGTATATTAAGCATGTGTAATATATTTTGTTGATGTGAATAATTTAAATAAAATGAGTTTGTTTATTATAAAACGTTAAATATGTTAATCATGTATGATTTTTGAAGTATGTTTAATTTTGTTGTTATTTTTGTGAATTTATTTATATATGTTAAGTATATATTAATTTAAGTTTGATATGTATGTTAATGGTAATTTTTTTATTTAGGTTTGTTTAATTAGATGAGGTGTGAAATCGATGGTTTAATTTGTTATTGATGCTTAATGAGGCCTATGTGGAAAAATAATATTATTATGTAAAATTAATTATTTTTAGCATATATATTTAATTTCATTAATTGTTATATTTGAGATTTTGTGAGAATTTTTTATGATAGGGAGAAAGTATAATGTAATTCTAATTTAATATGTGATGTATGTTGATTTGAATAATTAAAAAACATGTGTAATATGTGTAATAATTCTAATTTAATATATGTTTTATTTTGGTAAATGGTTTAATAATGTTAAGTATGTGTTTTTTTCGATTTGTTGTATATATTAATTTTTGGTGAGTATGTGAATAATATTCTTTTTTTCAGATATGGTTAATATTTCATATGATTTGGTTGGTTTAATATCAAATTTATTTTTTCGTAACATATGAATGTGAATTACGTTAAATTTTAATTTTATTTGTGAAGTGTATTTATTTGAATAAGTGAAATAAAATATGATAAGTATGTACATTTATAATTATTATATAATTATTATGAAATGTTGAAGTACATTAGACATGTGTAATATGTTTTGTTTTAGGAAATACTTTAAATTTCCTAAGTATATTTGTATTTTGTTTGCTTTGTGATATATATTAATGGTTTGTAAATATGTGAAGTGTATGTGTTTTTTAGGTATATTAAATATATATTCAGGTGTGTTAAGTATATATTAATTGAAGTTTACTCATTATGTTAATTTTATTATATGTTATTAAGTTCGTTTAGAATTATTTATTTGAATGAATTACGCAGTAATAATTTTATTTGTGTTTGATGCTTGATTACATTTATTTTTACAAATAATATGTGGTGATGTGAATTTTTGGTTGAATTGTTTAAGTATGTTAAGTATGTTTAATTTTTGTTTAAGTATGTTAAGTGTGAAATAAATTATGAAATTTATGTTTGATGCTTAATGAGGTGTGTTATGATATATTTAATAGTTTTGTTTAATATATTTTTATGTAATTCATATATATATGTTGAACTGGTTAAATACATTTCTAAAAGATTTTTATTACAATTAATTGTGGTTTACGTAACAATTAAGAAAATCATATTACCAATATATGGATAGGTCGTTGCATCGTCAATGGATGTATAGGAGAAGAAATCCTAATGGACATAGACTTAGAGATGAGTGGTTGATGGGAGTTAATATGTTTGATGAATTTGCACGAAATCAGGAGGAGTACAAAATTAATGGAGTTTATAGATGTCCATGTGTCAAGTGTAAGAATATGCAATATTTTGCACCTAACGTTGTAAAGTCTCATTTGTATAGAAAGGGATTTGTGAAGAATTATTGGTATTAGACAAGTCATGGGGAAGAAGATAATTTGGAAGTAGGGGGTGCAAGTAGTTCACATTTTATGAATTTCGATTATGATCACAACGATCATAATCATATGGAGAACATGGTGCATGCTGCCTTCCAAGCTAATGAAATGAATATGAGTAGCCATCATGACGTAAATCCTAAAGCTTTTTACACTATGCTTGAATCTGCACAGAGACCTTTGCATGAAGGGTGTAACATAACTGAATTTGAAACATCTGTGAGACTACTTAGCATTAAATCGGGGCACAACATGTCTCAACGTTGTTTCAATGAAGTTGTTGGCTTGATGAAAGATATATGCCCTTCTGAAAGTGGCATTCCAAAATATTATCATCAGCAGCTCAAAAAAGTGAGAGATTTGGGTGTGGATGTTTAGGAAATTGATTGTTGTCCGAATGGTTGCATGCTTTATTATAAACAAGATGAGGGTTTGTCCGCATGCAAATTTTGTGGACATGCAAGACAATTACCAAAGAAATCCAACCAACGAGGTCATAAGGATGTTTCATATGCAAAAATGCACTACCTGTCTTTAATCCCGAGATTGCAATGACTGTATGCCTCCAAAAAGACTGCCGCCCATATGAGAGGGCATCACGAGCACCGCCAAGAATCGAGTGTTCTCCTGCATCCATCGGATGCTTTAGCTTGGAAGCATTTTGACCAAAAGTATCCAAACTTTGCAGCAGAGCCTCAGAATGTGAGGTTAGGTCTTTGTGCTGATGGTTTCACACCATTTTCCATATCTGGAAGATCGTATTCTGTGTGGCCAATTGTAGTTACATCTTATAACTTACCTCTAGACATGTGTATGACTACTCCATACATGTTTTTAAGTTGTATTATTCCGGGTCCAACAAATCTGAAGAACAGGATTGATGTGTACTTGCAACCCTTAATTGATGAGTTGAAAATGCTGTGGGACGTTGGGGTTGATACATTTGATGTTTCAAGAGGTGGAACTTTTAGATTGTATGCCGCGTTGATGTGGACTATTAATGATTTTTCCACAAATGGCATGTTATCTGGTTGGAGTACTCATGGGTTGTTAGCATGTCCAGTTTGTATGCATCAGAATTGTGCATTTCAGTTACAGTATGGCCGAAAGCCATCTTGGTTCGATTGCCATCATCGGTTCTTGCCTCGCAATCATTGTTTTAGAGCTAATAAAGTTGCTTTTCGCAAAGGAAAGAGCATACACATTGGCCCTCCCCAAAGGATTTCTGGTGAGATGTTGTCTGATACAATATCGACTTTGCCAAAAGTAACTACAGATATCAATTTTCAAATTCCGGGATTTGAGGAAAATGAACATAATTGGACAAAGTAGAGTATCTTTTGGGAGTTGCCATATTGGAAGCATCAACTCTTGAGGCATAACCTTGATGTGATGCATATTGAGAAAAACTTCGGTGAAAATATTATTAACACGGTGATGGATGTTCTGGGAAAAACAAAGGATGATACCAAAGCAAGGATGGATATGTCTATTCTGTGTAGTAGGCAAGAGTTGGAGTTGGCTACAAGAGGGTCAATTGATAGATTGTGTAAGCCAAAAGCCAAGTTCGCACTGTCGTTGCCTCAAAAAAGGGCTGTCTGTCAATAGTTGCGGGAGGTTCATGTGCCTGATGGTTATTGTTCTAATGTAGGCAATTGGGTGGATCCATCTAACACAAAGTTGCAAAATATGAAAAGTCATGACCATCATGTGTTTTTGGAGAATCTTCTTCCAGTAGCTTTTGCTGCTCTTCCGGATGATGTGTTGGGACCCTTAGTCGAATTGAGTGAATTTTTCAGAAACCTATGCTCCAGTGAGTTACATGTTAGCATGCTGGAAGAGATGAACAAGAACATTGTTGTAATTCTTTGTAAATTGGAGACAGTGTTCCCTCCTAGTTTTTGGAATGTCATGGAACATTTGCCTATTCATTTAGCTGAAGAAGTTTTGTTGGGTGGTCCTGTTCAATATCGATGGATGTATCCTTTTGAGAGGTACTTTGGTTGGTTGAAGCCTACGGCAAAGAATAGAGCTTGTGTTGAGGTATCTATGGTTCACGCATACTTGGCGTTTGAGACAAAACATTTCGCTGAGTACTATTTTAAATCAAGCTTGGATAGCCCAAGTATTGCGCGTAATGAGGGTGTGCAACAACCTGAATTACAAATGCCAACTCTATCGGTGTTTAACCGTAAGGGTACTTCATTTGGGAATCGAGGAAGAAGATATCTTACTGAGGCGGAGTACCGTGTCGCTCGCCTTCACATTTTACTAAATTGTGCTGAAATGCAACCATATTTAGAGTAAGTATATCAGTTACTGAAAGTTTCATTTGAATACTTAATAATTGTCGAATAATAATTAATTAATTTCATTCGTTGAACATTACAGTTGGTTCAGACATCAATTTCGCGGTCATAATCCAAATGCGAGTGATGTGGAAGTTGACTTGTTCATCGAGGCAAATTTTGCACAATGGTTTGAGTGTAATGTAAGTAATTTTTCATAAGTAATCTTCAACTCCTAAAACACATTTATGTAATTCTTAAGAGGATTACCTTCTTTTTCTTTTCATAGGTCAATTCTTATCGAGTGTTTAAGGATGAGAGGCATGATTTTTTGGTGAACTTATCTCATGGACCGATTATGGTGGTGGAATGTTTTTCTGGGCATAAAGTTAATGGTTACTGATTTCATACCAAGGCTAGAAATGAAGGTAAAGCAACATATAATTGTGGTGTGTGTGTCAAAGGAGTTGGCGAAGTACCAGGGGATTATTATGGTATACTTCACGAAGTTATTCGTGTTGAATTTACGGATGAGCCAATTAAAAAATGTGTACTTTTTAATTGTGAGTGGTTTGACTCGGATGTTCATCGGGGGCTACGTTATCCTAAATTTACTCCATATTCCGAGGTTAATCATACCAGACGTTATAGAAAGTTTGACCTATTCATATTTGCTGATACTGCAACCTAAGCGGTATATGTTAAGTACCCTGGGGGATATCAGAAAAAGCGAATTGGTGGGTAGTTATACCAAACAAACCTCGCGGTGCTCCTAAAGATGAGGATAACCTAGAACTTGCCTATTAACAGTTAGGAATGACAACCATAAATGTGGATAATGTAATAGCCACAACATTAGTCGATGAAACTGCACAAGCTGATGATGTGGATGCATATGATTGTTGTGATGATCATGATGGGAACGGTGAACATGATGATGGTGATGAAGATGATGAAGAAGGTGAATGTGATGATGAAGTTGAAGACACTGATGATGATGATGATGATGATGATGAGGATGATGAAGAAAATATGGCATTTCAAAGTGGTGATGATGACGATGACGATGACGATGTGTCCCACCATGATTGATTTAATTGCTTCGTTATATGGATATTTATGCATGTGTATGTAGTTTTTCTTAATTGCAAACTCAGGAAAACAATTGTTTGTATGTACTGTAATTTTTCACTGACAATAGTATGAAAAATTGCGCGGTTGTATTTTGTTTTTGGTCTTATTTGTTAGATGTCTGGACTCAATGGTGGACGTGGCCGTGGTCGAACGGTCAGGAATGATGCGGGTAGAGGAGTACCATAATCGACCCCACAGTATGATCCCGCTGATCAAAACTATGACAGAAACACCTTTACTGAAATGTTTGGAGGTTTTCTTGATCCAAGTCAACCATTCGCAAATTATTTTGGTAGTATAAATGAGCAACGCCATACGCAACCACCTTTATTTGGTGCGGGTATGCAACCACCAATTCAACCCAATATTCCTTACATGGGTGGTGCTTCATCTACTCCATTACTTTATCAACAATTTGGCACTATTAGTCCATATTGCAACAGTAATTAGTTTATGGGGCAACCTAGAATGCCAAGTCACTCAGTGCACAACGAAGGAGTCCAACATGAAGGGTTAGGAAGAGATAGACATAGTCCTGCACCTGAAAGTGACACAGCGAGCACCAATAATAAGATATATTTACAACCTGATGGTGACACGTAAGTTCATCATGAAGTTTGTAACTTCTTCACTAATCATGTTCTTTTAATTAATACATACAGTAATTACTGTTAACAAATTCTTCTTTTGTTCTTAGCTTTGTTCCATTTCAGGGTGTAGTTCAAAAAATTGTCGAAAACTTTGCAGGTAAGTACTCACGTCCTTGAACCACGTGGGGAGAAGTTCCACAATCTCAGAGAGACATTTGGTTCAATGAATTCAAGGTTAATTATCCGTACATGAATTTGAAAGCCGTAAATGAATTGTTTACAATGTTAATTACTAATAAACTTCAACTTTGGCGCAGAAACACTATTACTGGCATCCAAACAATGAAACTCATATACGACGTAACTTTGAGTACAGAGGTGCAACTCGACTCAGGGACATTCTAGGATACACCAGGAAGTACAACAAAAAACCGAAGTGGTTACCTCCTAGTGTTTGGAATGAGATGCTTAAACATTGGAGTGAGGATGACAAGTTCAAGAAATTGAGCCAACAAAATAAAAAAAATAGATTGGGTGATGCTGAAGGTTTTGGTCCTTCGTTACATACATGTGGCTCAATTCCGATTAGTGAAAGGAAAAGGCGTCTGGTAAAAAATGTGATTATTAATAAGCATGTTTCTTATATATAAAGTATGGTATGGATTGAGGTTCTTGCAGATCGTCCTTGTTTATATTTAAGTGCTGGTTACTTTTTTTTTCAGGCCCAAACATTAGATAGGGAACCCACGTGTGAGGAATTGTTTAAGGACACTCACTGCAAAGTGAAAGACAAAACTTTTGTGGATAAAAAATCTGCAAAAAAAAATATGTAAGTTTCACACATTCTATTTAGAGATAATTCATATGTTATAATTGTAGGTTTAGTATAAAATACTTATATTTTTTATAATTTTCAGGAGGATCATCACAACAAATAGCAGGAGTACTCCCAAGTTGCAACTCAAGGGGGGGCTCTCAACTGGCACCTATGACCCAAGAGGAGTTTTGGATTAAATAAAATCTCGACAGGAAAGGCCGTATGTAGGGTTTTGGTGCGGAGGGGGTCAAGTTGAAGAAATCAGCCACTATTGCACCTGCACGTCACTCATCAGCTGAGCATTTTGATCCAAGACAGCAAGCACAACTCCTCAATGAGAGCATAACCAAGCAAGCAGAGGCTATAACTCAAATAGCCAAGAAACAGGGGAAGACAGAGCGCATGCTGAAAAAAGTTTTCAGATGTTTTAAAGGTCAAAGTGCAGGCTCTTCCACCCACATCAACTTGAATTTTGACGATGAAGAGGATTCCGAAAATGACAATGATGATGATCTTATAAATTTGTCTGACTCTGATTAATTTAGTAATTTGCATACATTCAAAACAATGTCATAATTTAGCACATTTTCTTTGACAGATATGTATAAAATTTTATATTTGGTAATTATTACGTGCGTATTACATTTCTTATAATTATTACGTGCGTATTACATTTCTTAACATTTTTATTTCTAAAAAAAAAAATTTTTTTGGGATTTTGAATAAAATTTTTTAAAAAAAATTTTTTTAAGTGTGGGGCCATTTCCGACGGAAACACCCCGTCGGAAATTCCGTCGGAAATGAGCTCCTTCCCCGGCTCGCCTGTGCACGCAGAAACAGAGGTGCAAGCCACCGACGGGGTTTCCAACAGGGTGTTTCCGTCGGAATTCCCGTCGCATTCCGTCGGAATCCGTCGGGAAAATTTTTGCGACGAGCTGACTCCCGACGTACCGTTTTCTGTCGTATTTTCCGTCGAAAAGCCATCTTTCCGTCGGAAAAATTACCTTTTTCCGTCAGTATTTCCATCGCAAATTAGCTGTATTTTTGTAGCGTCGCCAGCAACCGGGAAGTGCGGGTCGTGCCATAGGGAGTTGCATTTCCAAAGACCAGACCAGCTCAAGCATATAAATCTAGGCAAGAAAGAGGGTGAAGGGAAGAAGAGCTAACCTACTAAAGCAAGCAAACAAAAGTGACTTTGATTATAATTAAACCTAAGATAAACTGTAACACCCCCAGATTTCTAATTCTTTATTTACTACTGATTTAACCTGAATGGCAGCAGGAACTCCTAACGGGGTGCTACTGCCGTATTCCCTTCTTGGAAATACCACATTGGATATCATAACTGAGATTTAAAACAAAGTCTTTACGAATCAAACCCCACCATACATGGGTCCAAGAATTTCAACACAAAACTTGAACATCATAATTAAATCAATTAAATTCTATTACAACTTCTAAAATCCTTTTTAAACACAACCAGCATTCGAGCTTCGCTTTACTCTCCTGTCTCCAGTCCCAAGTACAGCTAGATCACCTGAAAACAAAACATTTTATAATAGTGAGATAAACTCAGTAACATTCACCCCCAACAGTCAAAGACACGTACAAATTTATTTTTGAAAACATTTTAGGGAAAGGGGGAAACAACAATACGTTTTCAAGGTACACAACCCATTATCACCATCTTCCTTTAAAAAAAAAATCCATTTCAGAATCACACTTTCATAGTTCCATTCAAAATGTTCAGTTTCAGATAAGTCTTGGGTGAGCGACCCCAGTAGGTCTCATGGCCTGCGCTCTAACGTAGCGCAACCGCTCAACTCTTTCCTGACCTACCGCCCCTCAGGCGGTTACCGCTTAACTTTCCTGACCTACCACCATCATGGGTGGTTACCGATAACCTGGCCCGCGTCTCGGTTGAGTACGTGGCCGCTCCCATGCATGCACCTATTACCCGGGGAAGGCTATGTCCTTCAATCAGTTCCAATTGATTTAACTCACCCTATTTGGTTTCTTTCAGTTTATGGATACCAACTTGACACATTCGATTTCATTCAGATTTAAATACTTTTCCCAACAGAAATCAGAATGCAGTAATAGGATTTGAAATACAATCACAGCAAGTTTTAACTTTTACAACAGTAAGTTTCAACTTTTATAATATGGAGATTTCCAACTTCCAGAACAAACACAGCATTCGATTCCCATCAAGAAACCATTCATAAATTTCACACCAGTATTCATCCCATTGGAAAGGAATTCCAAGGAATCAATACAAGAATTCCCAAAACTTTCATGATTTCAGTAACACAGGGAAAAATTTAGGGTATGACTGTTACCTGGGTACCGTACAATTTACGGGCTCGGTTACTTTAATGAGGGTCCAACTTTCAAAAATTTATAACTCTAGTTCCCGATATCCGATTCCAGTGTTCTGGATCAATCTGGAAACCTTACAATGTCCTCTGTCTTTTCTATGTTTAGAGCTTGGCTCGGTTCTGCCCCGAACCCATCGAATTTTTGTTTCTTCCGGCAATGCCAAAGACTATCTTCCCCCGGATAGTCCCGGCAAATTTTATCAAACCTCGGGCTACGCTACTCTAAATGACCCAATTCCAAAACGACATTATTTGGCACATCCAGAGGCTCCTACTCAGTAAATGTCACAATTGTTGGCCACCAGTACTAGCCTAGGGAATTTTTCTAATTTGAGGGCGAAACAGTCTAGATTCTGCTTTCCCAGATTCTACCTAGATTGTTACTCCTAATTTCCCATCCTCATAACTTTTTCTTCCGACTTCCAAAAATCATCTTCTTACCCAATCCAGAAAGATAATTTTGTCTCCTAAAACTTTCATGTTTAGAACTTCCACAAATTCACAACACAACCAAGTCTAAAAATTCAAAAACCGCACCCTATGCCTGCAGTTTCCAGTTTTGACAGGGCTCGGTATTTTGGCCATAACTCTCTCCATTTAAGTCCAATTCATCCAATTCAAAAACCCACGTAATCTTCACATCTAATCTAACTACTGTAAAAATTTCATAATTTTTAAACAACTAGAATTATTATACCGAATTTTCAAATTTGAGTCAAAAACAGTGCGAAGTCTGTCCAGATTGTGCGACCCCTTTTTGCACAGTTTTCGCTCGTTTCGGGTCACTCAAAAAAATACGCCTGTACCCGTTAGACATGCTTAAACCCTCACCCAGACCCAATCATGCCAAAAGAACCCACCTTTACCATTAAATACCAAAATAACGTGAAAAACGCTGTTATTAGTACCTTTGATCGAAACCGGATCTAGATCGAGGGAAACTCCTTTGCTCAAATTCAATGTCGAGAGTGCTGAGATAATAATAAAGGTTGTATCAAAATCTTCATTTACGATGGTCATAAAAATTCACAAGAATAAAAGGGATTAAAAAGACAACAAAAGGGATGAAAAAAAAAAAACTTTTGGATGCATAGGGTGTATGAACCCATGCATCATTTTGATCTTCTTACCAAAAGCAAGAGGAACGGCCGGTGGGGTGGTGGCACTAGGGTGGTCGGACGGTGGTCAGCGACGGTGTAAAGGTAGAGAGAGAGAGAGAGAGAGAGAGAGAGAGAGAGGAGGACATGAGGGGGAAGTGGGGGATTGGGTGGTTAGGGTTTTAGGTTAAAAAGAAAAGAAAAGAGGGGAAAAACACACTTTCAAATTTTATTTCTTTTTTTTTTTAATAAGAGGCGGCAGATCATGGGGGGGTTTAGGGTTTGTATTTTTTTTTTTAATATTCATAATAGAATAATAGTAATAAAATAATAACAATGATATTAGGAGTTTTACAAAAATCGGAAAGGAAAATTTTGGAAATTTTAATACTTCCCAAAAATATATTAAGAACTTTATTAGAAAAATTTCATGCGGATTAATTGGCACTGACTTGGGTTGACTTGGGCCTAGGTCGGTCCAACTGGGCAATAATTTCCATATCAAATTTCCAGGGTTTTACATACTACCCCACTTAAGAAAAGTTTCGGCCTCTAGATTTCATTATGCCGCAACACACCACCAATACGTCCTTAATTCCTGTGGTCTTATATGCTACCCCACTTAGGAGGTTTCATCCACGAAACTGATACATACCTAACTATGAAAAAAGATGGGGATATTTACCTCGCATCTCCTGTTCCAGCTCCCAAGTGGTTTCCGACGACTCATGGTTGGCCCAAAGGACCTTTACTAAGGGCACCGTCTTTTTCCGGAGATGCTTTTCCCGCCAGTCTAGGATCTGTATGGGTTGTTCTTCATATGATAAGTTTTCTTGGAGCTGTGTAGGATCGGGTTCGATGACGTGCGAGGGATCTGGAATGTACTTCCGCAACTGCGACACATGGAACACATTGTGTATTCTCTGAAGCTCAGCCGGTAGCTCTAGTCGGTAAGCCACCTCCCCGATTCGCTGTATGACCGAATACGGCCCGATGTACCTCGGGTTAAGCTTCCCTGCCTTTCCAAACTTCGCGACTCCCTTGGTTGGGGAAACGCGAAGAAATACCTGGTCTCCTACCTGGAACTTAAGGGGTCTACGCCTCTAATCCGCATAACTCTTCTGGCAGCTTTGGGCGACTTTCATTCGTTCCTGAATCACTCTTACCTTGTCCGTGGTGGCCTCATCGATCTTTTGCCAACAAAGCAGAGTTCTACATTTTCTCCCATATAGTACCTCGTACAGGGCCATGCCAATACTCGCATGGTAGCTATTGTTGTAAGAAAACTCAATTAGTGCCAGTTGTTCGTCCCACGCGCTCGTAGAGTCCAAGATGTAAGCCCGCAGCATATCTTTCAAGGTTTGGATAGTACGCTCGGTCTGCCCGTCAATTGCAGGGTGAAAGGCAGTACTAAAACGTAACAACGTTCCGAACACTTCCTGCAGCTTATGCCAAAATCCCGATTGGAATCAGGTATCTCGATTCGACACTATGGAGTTGGGTACTCCGTGTAGCCGTACTATCTCCTCGAGGTAAGCTCGAGCTAGCTGATCTAGGGTCCACGTGTTCCTCATGGCTATAAAATATGCCGACTTCGTAAGCCTGTCCACTATAACCCAAATCGCATTGTGCTTCCTCTGGGTCAGTGGTAACCCCATGACAAAATCCATAGACACTGAGTCCCATTTCCACTCAGAGACATCCAACAGCTGTAAGAGTCCCGCCGGTCTTTGGTGCTCTATTTTCACTTGCTGACAGGTCAGATACTTTGCCACATAATCAACCACTTCTCATTTCATATTGCTCCACCAGAACGTTTGTTTTAGATCCTTATACAGCTTATTTCCCCTAGGGTGTATCGAATGTGGAGTATTGTGTCCCTCATCTAGGATCTTCTTCTTGAGTGCCTCCACAGCTGGAACACACACACGATTATGGAATCATATGGTCCCATCCTCGTGGATTACGAATTCGGGCGCTTTTCCCACTAATATCTCTTCTCTTATCCGCTCTAGTTGAGGGTCCATGGTTTGGGCTAGTCAGATTTCCTCTATGAGAGTTAGTTGGGCCTCCAGGTTGCAAAGCATAGGTCTAGCCTTTGGCATAATCACATTAAGTTCTAACTTTCTAAATTCTCGACATAGCTCCTCTGGAAGCCCCATTACACAACTCAGTGTTGGGTATGGCCTGCGACTCAACGCATCCGCTACTACATTGACCTGTCTAGGGTGATACTGAAAATGGACGTCATAGTCCTTTAAGAACTCCAGCCACCTTGTCTGTCTCAGGTTCAGATCCTTTTGCGAGAAGAGATATTTCAGACTCTGGTGGTCGGTGAATACTTCGTACGAACCCCGTATAGGTAATGTATCCAGATTTTAAGAGCAAACACGACCGCGGCTAACTCCAGGTCATGAGTCGGGTAGTTCCGCTCATGTGTCTTCAGCTGTCGTGAAGCATACGCTATCACTCGTCCATCTTGCATAAACACACACCCTAACCCATTTCTAGAAGCATCACTATACACCACGAATCCTGCTCCGCAGTAGGTAGAGCCAGTATCGGTGCACTCGTAAGTCTCTTCTTAAGCTCCTGGAAGGCTCCTTCACATCTTTCCGTCCACTCATACTTGATGACCTTTCTGGTCAGATTGGTAAGTGGGGTGGCAATTTTTGAAAAGTCTTGGACAAATCGGCGGTAATATCCCGCAAAACCCAAGAAACTCCTTACTTCTGTCGGGTTTTTATGTCTAGGCCAATTTGCTACTGCCTCAACCTTTTGTGGATTCACCGATACTCCCTCACTGGACACTACGTGTCCTAGAAAAGCTACCTTCTCCAATCAAAATTCACATTTTGAGAACTTAGCATATAGCTCGTTCCTCCTTAACACATCCAGGGCTACCCATAAATGGTGGGTGTGTTCATCTGGGGTGCTCGAGCAAATCAAGATATCGTCAATGAAAACTACCACGAACCTATCCGAATAGGGCTTAAAGACCCTGTTCATCATGTCCATAAATGCCGCTGGGGCATTAGTGAGACCAAAAGGCATCACTACGAATTCATAGTGGCCGTATCGGGTATGAAAAACGGTTTTGGGTATATCCTCATCCTTGATTCGGAGTTGATGGTACCCCGAACGGAAGTCTATTTTGGAAAAGGTTCCTGCGCCTCGCAGTTGGTCAAATAAATCATCTATTCTGGGTAAGGGATAATGGTTCTTCACCGTTATCTTATTCAACTCTCGGTATTCGATACACAACCTTAGCGTCCCGTCCTTCTTCTTCACAAATAAGACCGGGGCTCCCTATGGAGATGTGCTAGGTTGAATATACCCTTTCTCTAAGAGTTCTTCTAACTGGGTCTTCAATTCCTTAAGTTCAGTTGGTGCCATCCAGTACGGTGCCTTAGAAACGGGGGTGGCTCCAGGGGTGAGGTCGATACAGAACTCCACCTCCCTAAGAGGTGGCATGCCAGAGATTTCATCGGAAAACACATCTGGGAATTCTCTCACTACAGGGATGTCCTCCAAGGAGGGCTTGACATCCTCAGTATTCACCGCATGACACAGAAATCCCTCACATCCTTTACCCAACAACTTACGAGCTTTCATTACTGATACTAATTTCACTCCCATTCTAGGACTCTGACCCCTATGCACTATCTTCTCACCGTTGGACCCTTTCAGAGAAACTTTCTGTTTCAAGCAGTCTATCTGAGCCTGATACTTAGCTAACCAGTTCATCTCCAAAATAACCCCAAAATCAGTTAACTCAAACTTATATAGATCCGCCAGGAATTCACATTCATACATTCTAAGGGGGCATCCCTCGTATAGTTCCTCACACGACACAGTCTTCTCATCCGGGAGAGTCACGAATAGTACTGAAGATCTACGAGTAGGGGTGAGCCCTAACGTCTCAACCAGCCTAACAGAAATAAACGAGTGTGTGACACCCGAATCAAACAACACATCTACTAGTTGAGTTAGAAGAGAGAAAGTACCCGTCACAACATTAGGAGCATCCTTCGCTTCCTCTTTTCGCATCACGTACACTCGGCCCCCGTTATTCTGGGATGGTTGGTTGGAGGGTTGGGATTGAGCTGACTGGGGTGCCCGACTCTGCTGGTTGGAGTAGGCCGTCTGCCCTCCCCTACTTTGGTATGAGGATTGGGGCCGCTGCCCTTACCCTTGGTTCTGCCTCTGTCCCTGACTCTGTCCTTGTCCTTGCCCGGGAGGCGGTGGAGGAAGTGGGCAATCTCGCACTTGGTGTTGATGGCTTCCACAGCGGAAGCATCTCTTCACTAATCGACACTCCCTGACGAAATGTCCTGGCTTCCCGCAAGCGTTGCAGGTTACCTTGGGTAGTGTGTTGGGATACTGGCCCCCTCGATTGAAACTACCGGAGTGCTGTCCCCCAGCGGGTCTACGGTTCTGCTCCTGCGTCTGGAAGGTTCCCCGATTATCTCCTTTCCTCTTGGTACCCCTCTGCTCATTGAAGTAATGACTGCGCTCCTTCATTGCTCTTTCTACATTGATCGCAGTGTCGTACAGCTCAACGTAGGAGGCATACTGCCGCACTGACATACGTTCTTTGATAGTTGGGTTGAGTCTGGCCTCAAACCTATTCATCTTTAGCCTCTCATCAGCTATGAAGGTTGGGACAAAACGTGATAACTCCATGAATTTGGAGGCGTACTCGAGAACGCTCATGCTCCCCTGCTGTAATTGCATGAATTCATTCTCCTTAGTCTTCTGGAGGGAGGTGGGGTAGAAATGGTCTTTGATCATCTCCTTAAACTTACCCCACCCAAACCCAGGCTTATGTTGTCTTTCCCGTACTGTAGCTCACCAAAGGTCGGCTTTATCCTTTAGGTAGAATATCGCAAATCCTACCTTCCACTCCTCGGGGCACTGGAGTACATCGAACAACTTCTCCATCCCCCTAATCCAGTCTTCGAAAGTTTTGGGGTCAGGGGTACCATCGTAAACAGGTGGGCGATGATTTGTAAATCTCTTGAATAAATGTGAGTTATCCTCTTCTGCCCTTTTCTCCTTAACCTCCATTAACCTATGGATTTGTTCATTCTGGAGCCGTAGTTGCTCCCCTTGCTTCTGCAGCATCTCTAGCAGTAACAAGTTGGTGAGTTCGGCTCCCGTGGGTGGATTTGTTTCATCAATCTGACTACGAGACCCATTCCCGTTTCCGGGGCACAGGGCTTCCAATCGCTCCCTAAAGGCTGCCATAGGTATGTCCTGGGTCGTAGGGACCCTCGACAACGGGTGGGGCCCCGTCTGAGACTCTTCATTATGATTGTTGGCATTGTTTCCTACCATCCTGGTCGAGAAAAATATTTCGGTTTCAGTTCCTTCCCTAATAGTTCATATCCTACAACTCACTAGGTTCCAGGAACACAATGCATGCCAGTGCATATTACCACAATTTTCTTAGAGATTCATTCACAATACGCACCACCACATTCAGGTGGTACATCTATTACATCACAAGCTCAGAAGGTTTATATCATACAGGTACACAGGCACATCATCCACATGTTTCACATATTTCACAACAAGGTGCACAAGTATTTTTCAAATAACCCAAGAACACTTTTGTTGCATAAATTCTCAGTTTCACAAGGGTTCCTGTTAGCACCCTTTCATTATAGCACAACTTTTAACTCAAATAGCCACAATGGCTAGTAACAATTTAAAGAAAAATTACTATTGCTGCTTCCCTAAAAAGAAATAAAACAACTTCCTAATGCTTCTAACCTTTACTGACTGGGGGCATCCAGTGGGCAGGTGCCTCTACACATCCGACCACATCTACCCCGCTCCCAGCGAGTCATCCCAACCTCATTTGCTCCTAAGTCTTCCGAGTGCCTGGAGTGCTCATCCTACACAAAGTGATTCCCTTCTTCATCTCTCTGATCTCCTCCTAAGTCCTCACTGCTCAAAAGTTGTCCCTCGCTGACCTCAGAATCTCCCTCAGGGTCTTCTTCAGGGTCTTCCTCAGGGTATTCCTTAGGGTCTTCCTCTTTCATGGGGTCTTCCTCTAGGTCTTTCTCTCCCATGGGGTTTCCCTCCTCATCAGTATCCTCCTATACAGGTGGTGGTGGGTTGGCATCCCTAGAGTTAGGGGTGGGGGGTTCGTCATAAGGACCTATATCAATGAGGTAGTCCACTAGCTCATTCAGGTTGAAGTTCATAGGCTGCCACTTACATAAACAACAATCCCCAGCAACCATAAATGCTCTCTCCTCAGGGTGAAGCTCATTGACTCTATAACACCACAAGGGGTCTCCCCAAAGAGTTAAAAGGAAGAATAGGGCTTGGTTGTGGTCGAACCTCAAACAATCATCAGGATCCTCAGCTAGTCTTCCATAAAGAAAAATCTCCACTCACTCCAAGTGACTCTCACAACTGGCCCCGGGAATCATCTCCAACCTCCGGTGGTGACAAAGTCGTCCCATACACCCACAATGCCGGGTCGCATTCATCCTAGACATTAGTAGGCCCAAATCATATATATATATATATATATATATATATATATATATATATATATATATATATATATATATATATATATATATAAGATATATATATATATATATATATATATATATATATATATATATATATATATATACATATATACAAAAAGGTAACATATATATAAGTATACTCCCTTCCCAACCTGCACTCACACTCCGAGCAGTCCTTATGTCTACCTGTTTTAGGGTTATTAACTAATATTATTCTCTTTATCCTTTAGGCGAGCCTTCAGGTCAGTTAACCTGGGCTCTGATACCACTTTGTAACACCCCCAGATTTCTAATTCTTTATTTACTACTGATTTAACCTGAATGGCAGCAGGAACTCCTAACGGGGTGTTACCGCCGTATTCCCTTCTTGAAAATACCAGGCTGGATATCATAACTGACATTTAAAACAAAGTCTTTACGAATCAAAGCCCACCATACATGGGTCCAAGAATTTCAACACAAAACTTGAACATCATAATTACACCAACTAGATTCTATTACAACTTCTAAAATCCTTTTTAAACAAAACCAGCATTCAAGCCTCGCTCTACTCTCCTGTCCCCAGTCCCAAGTACAGCTAAATCACCTGAAAACAAAACATTTTATAATAGTGAGATAAATTCAGTAACATTCACCCCTAACAGTCAAAGACACATATAAATTCATTTTTGAAAACATTTTAGGGAAAGGGGGAAACAACAACACGTTTTCAAGATACACAACCCATTATGACCATCTTCCTTTTAAAAAAAATCCATTTCAGAATCACACTTCAATAGTTCCATTCAAAATGTTCAGCTTCAGATAAGCCTTGGGTGAGCAACCCCAGTGGGTCTCATGGCCTGCGCTCTAACGTAGCATAACCGCTCAACTCTTTCCTGGCCTACCGCCCCTCAGGCGGCTACTGCTTAACTTTCCTGGCCTACCACCATCATGGGTGGTTACCGATAACCTGGCCCACGTCTCGGCTGAGTACGTGGCCGCTCCCATGCATGCACCTATTACCCGGGGAAGGCTATGGCCTCAATCAGTTCCAATCGATTTAACTCACCCTATTTGGTTCCTTTCAGTTCATGGATACCAACTTGACACATTCGGTTTAATTCAGATTTAAATACTTTTCCCAACAGAAATCAGAATGCAGAAACAGAACTTCAAATACAATCACAGTAAGTTTCAACTTTTACAACAGTAAGTTTTAACTTTTACAATATGGAGATTTCCAACTTCCAAAATAAACACAGCATTCGGTTCCCATCAAAGAACCATCCATAAATTTCACACCAGTATTCATCCCATTGGAAAGGAATGCCAAGGAATCAATACAACAACTCCCAAAACTTTCATGATTTCAGTAACACAGGGGAAAGGTTAGGGCATGACTGTTACCTGGGTACCGTACAATTTACGGGCTCGGTTACTTTAATGAGGGTTCACTGTTCCGCACCTGCGCCTACAAACAGCCCATAGTCAGTTCACATTCAGTGTAGGGCACCCATGGGCCTCCCCCAAAATTTAAAAAGAGGTTTTCTAAATCTTTATTCATCCAACCCTATCCGGGGTGAAAGTTCGGCTGGCCCGTTATGGCTCCAACTTTCAAAAATTTATAACTCTACTAGCTGATATCCGATTCTAGTGTTTTAGGTCAATCTGGAAACTTTATAATGTCCTCTGTCTTTTTTATGTTTAGAGCTTGGCTCAGTTCTACCCCGAACCCAGTCGAATTTTTGTTTCTTCCGGCAATACGAAAGACTGTCTTCCCCCAGACAGTCCCGGCAAAGTTTATCAAAACTCGGGCTACGCTACTCCAAATGACCCAATTCCAAAACAACATTATTTGAGACATCCAGAGGCTCCTACTCAGTAAATTTCACAACTTTTGGCCACCAGTACTAGCCTAGGGAATTTTTCTAATTTGAGGGCGAAACAGTGCAGATTCTGCTTTCCTAGATTCTACCTAGATTTTTACTCCTAAATTCCCATCCTCATAACGTTTTCTTCTGACTTCCAAAAATCATGTTCTTACCCAATCCAGAAAGACAATTTTGTCTACTAAAACGTTCATGTTCATAACTTCCACAAATTCACAGCACAACTAAGTCTAAAAATTCAAAAACTGCATCCTATTCCTGCAGTTTCTAGTTTTGACAGGGCTCGGTATTTTGACCATAACTCTCTCCATTTAACTCCAATTCATCCAATTCAAAAACTCACGTAATCTTCACATCTTAATCTAACTATTGTAAAACTTTCATAATTTTTAAACATCCACAATAATTATACCGAATTTTCAAATTTGAGTCAAAAACAGTGCAACCTCTGTCCAGATTGTGTGACCCCTTTTTGCACGGTTTTTGCTCATTTCGGGTTACTCAAAAAAAATACGCCTGTACCTGTTAGACATGCTTAAACCCTCGTCCAGACCCAATCATGACAAAAGAACCCACCTTTACCATTAAATACCAAAATAATGTTAAAAACGCTGTTATTAGTACCTTTGATCAAAGCCGGATCTAGATCGAGGGAAAATCCTTTGTTCAAATTCAACGCCGAGAGTGCTGAAAAAATAATAAAGGTTATATCAAAATCTTCATTTACGATGGTCATAAAAATCACAAGAATAAAAGGGATTAAAAAGAGAACAAAAGAGATGGAAAAAAAAAAAACTTTTGGATGCATGGGGTGTATGAACCCATGCATCATCTTGATCTTCTTACCAAAAGCAAGAGGAACGGCCAGTGGGGTGGTGGCACTAGGGCGGCCGGACGGTGGTCGGTGACGGTGTAAAGGTAGAGAGAGAGAGAGAGAGAGAGAGAGAGAGAGAATGTGAGGGGGAAGTGGGGGAATGGGTGGTTAGGATTCTAGGTTAAAAAGAAAAAAAGGGGGGGAAAAACAAACTTTCCAATTTTTTTTTTTTTAAACATAAGTGGCGGCGGCAAGGGGGGTTAGGGTTTGGATATATATTTTTTTTTATAAAAGAATAATAGTAATAAAATAATAATAACGATATTAGGAGTTTTACAAAAATCGGAAAGGGAAATTTTTTTTTTGGAATTTTAATACTTCCCAAAAAAAAATGTATCAAGAAATTTTATTAGAAGAATTTCACGAGGATTAATTGGCACTGACTTGGGTTGACTTGGGCCTAGGTCGGTCCAACTAGGCAACAATTTTCAAATCAAATTTCCAGGGTTTTACATAAACTAACTAATCAAGTCAACCCCTCACCTTCCCAAATCATGTTAGGATTTAAGGATGCTCAGTTATATCATTAAAGACCGCCCAAGCCTTCTCTCAAGGGTCAATTGGCTAGTCTAATCGTGCTAACCATCTATTTTATGAGATTAGCTCTATTAAACTACAAGATTAAAAACCCTTGACCTGGCTAAGATTAAACTATTTTCATGTCCAAATGTTACCTATCCTGACAATCAATCTCACTTTTCAGTACATGCTCACCTTTCAGCACAAGTCAATTGCCCCAAAGCACGTATCAAAGCTTTTTCAAATATTTCATCGAACACATGGTGGGCGTGAGGAAAAACCTAAATTCTAGCATAAACAAGATGGATGAAGGACTAAACAAGACTAAATAGCCATCAAGAGGCTAATCTATATAAAATATCACAAATAAGCTTCAAAAAGAAAATAAAAGCAAGAATTAACAAACAAGTAAGCAAACAATAAACATGAAATTAAAGAGAACGAGAGAAGAGAAACTTAGTCTTGAATCGCGAAATCTACAATCTCGTGTATAACATACACTAATCTAGTCTAAATTATTCCCCCTCTAACGGGGTTTGGGGGTAGCTGATAAAGGCTTAAAAAGGCCCCCTAAAAACCTAGAAGAAAACCCCCTGGTTAACGTCCTAAACTGCTTAAATATAGCACAACTGGGAAGATGCAAGACCGTACTTTGATGCACGGGCAGGCGGATGATTGTGCACATGGCGCACTAGCAGGCGCACGGCTGTGTACTGCCCATTCGCAACTTCAGGAATTAGGATCTCCTGTAGCATGGTCATGCCATAGTGCCCAACAGACCGTGTACTTCCTTAGCCTCTTTAATCTTTCTCTTTGGCCCTCTATACTTCAGTAGAAATCTTTCCTTCCTTAGAAAACATCCCATTGGCCTTCTTCCTTGTCAACTCCTATAAATTTCTAATTTTCTTGGCAATAGCTCCTAAAAATAAGAAAAACACATCTATACGCACAATATGCTCCAAAGGAAGCACATTACACCCTTTCTCATCAAAATCCAACATAAAAATAAATGAAAATGGGGTTAAATAAGGAGCTAAATAAGGTCAAAATAGAGGTTTATTGCCTTACGTTAAAATTACCTCAAGTACAAGGTGTAGTTATAGCTAACAACCGGCAAGTATAGGGTGTATCCATAGGGAATTGTGTTTTCAGCCACCAAAGCCAACTCAAGAATATTAATTTAGGCAAGAAACATTGTGAAGGGAAGAAGAACTAACCCACTGAAGCGAGCAAACGAAACGGACTTTGATTATAATTAAACCCAATAATTAATCAACTCAAATCCTCATCTTCCCACGTTGTACTAGGACTTAAAGATGATCGGCTGCATCACTGAATGCCACCCAAGCCCCTTCTCAAGGGTCAATAGGCTTAGTGTAATTATTCTAACCACCTATTTTCTTAAGATTAGCTCAATTAAACTACAAGATTAATAACCCTCGATCTACCTAAGATTTAAACTATCTTCATGTGCAAATGTTAGTTATCCTCTCGACCCACAGTAGACAATTAACCTCACCTTTCAGCACATTCAATTTTCCCAAAACACATATAAAAGTTCTTTGAAACATTTCATCGAATACATGGTAAGCGTGAAAGAAAACCCTAAATTCTAGCATAAACAAGATGGATGATGGCTAAACAAGATCAATTAGCCATCAACAGGCTAATATATATCAAATATCACAACTTTACTCGCAAATAAGCATCAAAAAGAAAATCAAAGTAAGAATTAACAAACGAGTAAACAAAACGATAAACATAAAATTAAAGAGAAAAACAGAAGAGAAACTTACTATTGAATCACGAAATCCACAATCCTATACATAATATATACTAATCTAGTCTAAATTATTCATCCCAACTGGGGTTTGGGGGAGGCTGATAAAGCCCTAAAAATGGTCCCCCAAAAACCTAGAAAAACCCCCTCGGTTAACTCCGAAAACAGCTTAAATATAGCGAAACTGGGAAGACGCACGGCTGTGCTTTGACACATGGTCACCCATACACAAGGCACATGGGCAGGCGTACAGCCATGCACAGGACGCACTGGCAGGTGCACGGCCCATGCGTAGTCTCCGGAAGCTGGATTTCTTGCAGTACGGTCATGCCATAGTGCGCGACTGACTGTGCATTTCATTGGGCTTTTTAATCTTACTCTTTTGGCCCTCTAAACTTTATTAGGCCTGTTTCCTTCCTTAGAAGCATCACCTTGGCCTTTCTTCTCATCAACTCCTGTGAATTTCTCATTTTCTTGGCAACAGCTCCTAAACATCAGAAAAAACACATCTATAAGCACAATATGCACTAAAGGAGGCACATTAGACTCTTTCTCATCAAAATGCAACATAAAAATAAAGAAAAATGGGGTCAAATAAGGAGCTAAAAAGGTCAAAATAGAGGTTTATCATGTAGTAAGTTGAAACAAGTTGGAAATAGTTGGTACAGCTTGAACATGGCTATCTAGTCTAGTAGCACAGAAGTAGTAGCGCACCATACATACTACTACGTTTAACAACATTCCATAAGAAGAATTAGGAGCAGTTGGATTAATGGCAGTAGTGGTGACAATTAATATATAGCATCATTGATTGTATGCACCAACGAAAATTACTCCTCCCTACATCCGTCACCTATATTCTCCTACCCTGGCTTTTAAATTTATGAGCCGGTATGGGAGGTGGGATTTCAAAGACACCAAATTTATTGTGATTTGATGCCTAAATTTTAGGACCTTTTTTCTCATTTGTAATATGCATATATTCTCCTACCCTAACCTTTAAATTTATGAGCAGGTATTGGAGGTGGGATTTCAAAGACACCAAATTTATTGTGATTTGATGCCTAAATTTTAGGACCTTTTTTCTCATTTGTAATATGCATATATTCTCCTACCCTAACCTTTAAATTTATGAGCAGGTATTGGAGGTGGGATTTCAAAGACACCAAATTTATTGTGATTTGATGCCTAAATTTTAGGACCTTTTTTCTCATTTGTAATATGCATATATTCTCCTACCCTAACCTTTAAATTTATGAGCAGGTATTGGAGGTGGGATTTCAAAGACACCAAATTTATTGTGATTTGATGCCTAAATTTTAGTACCTTTTTTTTCTCATTTGCAATATACATAGAAGAGATATGTAGACAAATATATATATATAATATATATATATATATATAATATATATATATATATATATATATATATATATACGTATACAGGGTAGAATATATGTGACATTAGGCGCCAATAACCTTAAGAAAGTTCATAACATAGAATTCTTATTCTTAGCAAAGATGATTTCTTTTTCTTTTTTTAGGTTGTGATTTTAAAAACATAGTAGATGGTTGCTAAACTCAATGGTTAAAAAACAAATTGATCAAAATATATAAGAGCGAAATCAAACCAAATGAATTAGGTTATAATTATTATTTGTTTCTTGAGTGAGAACGTAATAATGCCAAATTATCTCTTCTAAACTAAACATCCTAAGAACAAATAGAGAGAGTGACGACTTAATCTCATCATCAACAAAGATGTTTAAAAAAACTGGTGACTAATTATTTGTGAATAAACTACCAGCTATTAAAATCATGACATATAGGATTAACAATTAACAAGTACTTGTCCAGAATATAATTAAGTTTGATAAGTTTTGAGGATACATAATCAAACTAATGTCGCTACAAGGCTATCTACTCTAGTAACATAGGAGTGGCCCACCATATATACAACCTAGTCTAACAACATCCCACAAGAAGAATTCGGAGTAGTTGGATTACAGGTAGTAGTAATAGTAACAATTAACATAGCATCATGCGTTGTACGCCACCAATAATAATCACTCCTGCGTAAATCCCTCGTCCTATATTCCCCTACCTTGGCCTTTAAATTTAGGAGCAGGTATGGGAGATGGCATTTTCGAAGACACCAAATTCATTGTGATTTGATGCCTAAATTTTAGTACTTTTTTTTTAAAATGTACATATAGAGGGATATGTACACATATATATATATATATATATATATATATATATATATATATATATATATATATATACACACACACACACACACGGTAGAATATATGATATTAAGCATGTACCAATGACCTTAAGAAAGTTCATAATATAGAATTCTTATTGTTAGGAATCATGATTTCTTTTTTTTTTTTTGGGGGGTGATTTTAAATGATAATAGATCATCGTAAACTCAATGAGAGAAAAAAAACTGATCAAAATAAGATCGAAACCAAACCAGATGAATTAGGTCATAATTCTTATTTGTTTCTTGAGTGAGAACATAATTAAGGTCAAATTATCTCTTCTATAAGTATAAAGATCCTAAGAACAAATTAAGAGAGTGACTACTTAATCTCATCATCAACAAAGATGTTTAAGAAAACTAGCGACTAATTATGCATGAATAAACTCTCAGGTATTAAAATTATGGCATAGAGAATTAACCATCAACAAGTACTTTTCAAGAACATAAGTTTGAAAAATAAGTTTTGAGGATGCATGATGAAACTAACGTCCCTACATGGTTGAACTTGCGACTGATCTCTTCAAACATTATTATTCATATTGTACAAAAACCACGGCACAAATTTTAAATTATTTGGCCAATATTACATTGCTCATTCAATATTCTTCAGTTGTGATTCTCCCTTATCCCAAGTAAACTCTGAAGAGTTGCATTATAGGCAATAGTAATAGTCATAATAATTATGTCAATAGCTCCATGTGTTGTATGCCACCAACAATAATCACTCTGCTCTTGACATATTTGATGTAGTAAGAATAATTTGAACAAAATCTGTCAAAAGACTTTTCACGAATTGCTTGCAAAAAGAGTAAGGAGGATTTGGGTCAAGGATATATAATACGTACTAACAACCATGTAAATAGCATCATGGGTTGTATGGGTCCAATTATATATTATTACTAGGTTTGAAGCCTGTGTCACACACAAACTTCATGTAATTGATAACTTAAAAATTTAGAATATATTTTTCTTGTCATTTTTTTTAATGCAAAACAAAATTCTTTAAGCATACTACTATCATTATATCACTTAAGTTCGGATCCATAAGACCTTAAGAATAAAGATAGAACTAGACAACAAAACAATAAGCCAACAATGTAACATAGAGATCCTAAGTGTACAATGAACTTGGTATAATGAACTTGGCAACACATCCAACTTTAAATGTGTAACATCCAAATGAAATGATAAACAGTGCCTAATACGCATTTGACAGAATAATAACAATAATTGATCGAAACTTAAAATGTATCCAGTAGAGGAAAACAAATGCTTTTTTTTTTAAAAGAAAACAAAGAAGAAAAACTAAACCTGCCTAAATTCGTAATCCTATAGAAATTTGTCCAACTGTATTACTACAGTCAAGATTAAAGAAAGGAAATGAAATAAAATTAAACAGCACCTAAATAAATAAAACTACAATTAAAGGGTGAAACCAAACAAATGGAGCCAAACAATTAATTCATTTCTTATATAGGAATCATATCATAATTTAATCTAATTAAAATGAGAAGAAGAACCGACAAAGAAATATTAAATCAAATTTAAACCCAAATTTGTCAATTTTTATTGTTAAAATCCTATCCCATATTGCTCTCAACAAAGAGATGATATGTAGTATGGATTCTATGCAAAGTTTGAAAGCCTATACAATTTTTGTCACCGGAGGAAGAAGCCTATACAACTATTACTTGAGAGAGAGATAAAATGATCCCATACATTTTCATAAAGAAAAAAAGGTGCTAGACATTGTGATTAAAAACTCATATAACAGATAAATAATCGTAACAGTGATTAAGAAACAGAAGAAAACACAACCAGCCCAGGTGTAAGGAGTAGGGGGAAAATTTGGGGAGGAGCTTCCCATAATAAAATAAAATCATATATATATATATATATATATATATATATATATTAAAAGTTGGATACAAATAATGCATGAATGACATGTGGCATTTAACATGGCACAAAGTAATGACTTAGTAAATTGCAATTGGTGGATGGTTGTCTAACATGTTAATCAACAATAATGCTATTCATTAGAATTTATTATATGTTATTAATTTAATTATTTATTGCATGATTTTATACTCCTAACTTATTTTATTTTTTGAGTAAGTCCTCATATGCTTAACTTAGTATGCAATACTTGATTTGTTTTGTATTTCAAATTGATTTATTTTATTTTTCGATATTAAAAGAATAAAATTAGATAAGATAATTATATTTTACCTTAATTTTAATTGTTACTACTAATTTTTTTTGTTTTAAAGGTTAGATCTTGAGGTCATTGTAAATGAGTATGAACTTCTTGCCATATAACAATTTAATCATATAGGACAATTTATGAATGATATATGGAACAACGTCAATATGTATAAAAGTTGTGTCAGAGTAGTTTGCTACATGAATATTCTTCTAGGATTGAAAAGTGACTTTTTATATACTTTATGCAGAGTAATCTGTAAGATTATCGTATAATTTTTTGAAATTAAGTTAAATTAAAATATAGTTCATTGAACTCCTAACAAATATCAATCACAAATTAACTAGACATGTGATGAATCATGAAAAAAGATGATAAATGATAAATCATTATCGTATGAAAATAAAAGCAATTTAGAGTGATTTTAAATGAAAATAGAAAGGAAACAATAATTATGTTATTATAAAATTATTGATCTATTTTTAAAATAATATATTTTTATTTATTATTTATACTAATAATCTCAAAGCAAAAGTTAACTAACGTTCTTGCATCGTACGGGTATAACACTAGTATGAATAAAAAAAATAATTGTATATCCACGCTGGAAGCATCCAGCTGCTTTTTTATAATCATAATTGCCTCATTTAATTATTATTAAATTTCTAATTTGGTGACGCTCTTGACTTACCTTGTATTTGTTTGAGAATATAAGACTCGTCAATCGTCATGTGCTTGTAACCGATTATTATTGACGAAGAACATAATGACTTGACAGATTATTATCAAATTCCATTTCCGTGATGAGCATTGGCGACGAACGGTGGTCATCTAGCACGACCTTGATCAAAGTTCAATCCTTTAATTGATGCCAAGGGAATTTCTTATTTTTTCGATTTTCCAACAAAATAAAGTAGAATAAGTAGAAATTATAAAATAGCAACTAATAGCTACAAAAGTTAAACGATTCACGTATTAAGAAAAGTACAATAATTACATGGTTAAAAAGTTGTATATTAAAAACTATAAATGGATGATACTTTGTAGTCGTATTATGTATGTGCTAAATTTTTTCAAATCGATCAGAATATCAAAGCGTTCACCCAACAAAAGTAATTAGTTACATAAATGACGGCAACTCCAACAAATATTCATATTTTTAGTCATAAACCAATTAGAAAATGCCAAATCATCATTAGTTTGCCGCCTAAGGTGCCACATGTGAAAGCTCCATCATTTGAACCCAAAATATAAAAATATGTATGATATATGACATATGAAACTCTTAACATGAGTTAATGGTTTACCTTCAATGTATCACGTGAGCTGTCCTCCCATGCAGCTGCCCTCCTCTCCTGTAAAACCACTCCATCTTCCTCTTTGCTTGTTCATCACCCTTGTAATCTCCACCCTTCAAAAATTCTATAATATATACCTATGCACTTAATTATGTACACACCTATATAAGAAGATGTGTATCATACTAAAATACATTCGTTTGTATTTAAGAATTTTTGAAATAAAGTACACACCCTCTTATATAGGTGTGTATATAATTAAGTATATGGGTATGTACCATAGAATTACTGCTACTTCTTAATCTGTCAAAACCCGCTAAGTTCTTTAAGATATGGGCCTAGTAGGTTGCGCTAGCTTACCTTAACAAAAAACAAAGAAGACGCCCACTCTGTCTCAGTTGTTTTTGTCCTTTGCTGCTCCCAGGAAACGAGCCATGGTTCTCCGTGATCATGAGCATCCCGTCCATCTCCACCGTTCACAATAATCCAGATCAACGGTCATAAGCAAGGTTAAGCAGCAACGTTGAAGGGAGATTAGCCTAATTTAGAAATCGATTTTAGGGTTCAGGTAAATAGAACCTAGGGTTCTTTTTCTTTGTTCAACTTTGTGTAACTTGGTCCTGCGCTGGCTAATATGGAATTAAGGTTCCTTCTCCGTTGTTTGACTCAGTATTTGTGCAATTTCAGATATGACTAATGCTACCCCGTTCTTGATGTTCAATCTAGGTATTAAAGTTTGAATCGCTTGATTTTGATTTGGTTCATCTTGTTGGGCTCTGTTTTCTTTGTGTCCCCTTTCCCCTGTTTTGTGTTGTCTTTGTTCCAAGTTGAGATCAGATATGCATGTGTTTGAGAAAGGGAATTGTGTTTTCACCATGGATGGAACCATTTTATTTTTGATGAAGAGACTCAGTACGTTTCATTGTTTGTTATTTATTGTTCTTTATTCAGTACTTAATTTTAGATCCCTTCAACTTTATCCCTAATAATATGAAAATGCTAAATCTGAATGAGAAGTGGCCCAGCCATCAAATTCTTCAGTTTTCAACATCAACACCCCTATGGAGAGTTTGCCATACGCGCATAGCTTTGTTTAGTAAAAGAATTTATTTACTCGTTAAAAAAACAAATCAGAAAAGAAGACAATGCTTTGTGATCTACTGGTTGGGCGGGAATTGGAAAAGTAGAAATTACAGAGGAAAAACTAGATGCCTAACCCTAAAATCCCCCAACTTGAGTTAAAAATTCACCCGTACCTTGCCATCGATTTCATCTAAATGCCTTAATTTCAAATTTTAATTGATTAACAAAAGCATAAGAAAAACCAAGATTTGATTTTCATGTATCTTACTTTCAGCTGGCTGCTGGAGGTTTTTGATGTATTCAGCACCATGTTGGCTATCTTGTTGATGATGCTAGTGAATTACGTTGGGAGGAAATGTTTTGATGCTATTGTGTTTAGTACGAATTATGCTTTCTAGTTATGCTTATGGGAATTCTAAATCAGGATTTGGAGTGCAAAAATGTAAAAGAATTATCGTACAAGGTTCATGGTCAGAATTTAAAGGATGGATTGAGAAGCATAATAGATAATACTGCAGCAAATGAAATGTGCAAAACTCCAGTTGTGCATGGCAAGGTGGACTTATGTGCAGAGACATTGCAGATGACTTTATAGAGTGTTTGCTAAATTTGGATGAGGACCAAAATTTACAGTCATCAAAGGTAATCGTGATCAGTGACAAAGCAAGATTTGTGTTTGAAGGTACAATTGACTAAAAGTGAAGAAATGAAAAATCAGATCAATTATGATAATCATTCAATAAATGATGAAGGAGCGCATGGTGATTAGGTTGGCTACAGACTGAGGATGATAAAGCATCCATTGCGGAAGATGGTAAAACATCCCTTGTTGAACTGTAGATATATAATGAGATTAACAGTGATGTGGATGATGAGTTAGTGCAATTAAGGCACAAAAATATAACAAAAGATATAGGAAGGAGATAATCGAGTAGTCCAGAGAAACTACAACAAAGACTGTATGCGCTCGTACTCCAACAACACTCGAACAAGAGGAAGAGGGATTTTTTGGTGAAGATGATGGTGTCCACAATTGCCGACCTCCCTTAACCTAATTATGATGGTGTGCCATTGATGCCAATATACTTGTTTATAGAGGCTATCGGCATAAAAGATGAAAATGGAAAACTCCTGGCATATAGAGACATATGTAGGACATCATATATGTAAATAATCCTACTTGCATAAACCTATTACTACTTATGGAAGGATAGTCGGGAAATGGTGGCATAGGATAACTCCTATGATAGGTGCCAGGGATATCCATTACACGTTGCAACATGAAGGAGGTATATACACGACAATAAATGAGTGTAACGGTAGGGCAGCAAGGGGAAAATAGCATTAGAGGAGTGACAAGGCTCTTATGTTACACAATTCAACCTACTAAATGACTGCTGATAAGTTAAAGAAGTCCAATTCTTGGTAGTACTGGGCATCTATAGTCTGGGAATCGCATGCTAGGGTCTTGGCCCGCCTGCGACACACGAGAGGGAGAATAGGGATGGAGCATTGCACAGTATGTCCCGCGAGATTTTTTTGGTCAGTTTCTATCCCAAAACATAACGTTGCAATGATTTATGTTAAGCGACTGCTGTGTTTTGATGCGTGGCAAGCCCCAAAAAAAAAGGAAAAAGCTAGAACTAGCCGTTGACTGGGAACTTGGCCCGATTTTGGGCTGTGTGTTGTCGCCATTGCACCCAATGGCTACTTTGGGCGGTTTTTGTGTTTTTTTAATGTTAATTGTGTATATAAAATACGAAGGTAGATGTGTGAAAAATAAAATTTATATTATTTCTCATTCTCCCAATCTGAAAATGCTCTTTGCAACTATTTGAAAAGTAGAGTGTTGGAAGTGAAGCGGAAAAAAATTATGATAAGTGCTAAATAATTATTATTTAGCTATGTTTATTGATTTAGTTAAATTAATTGCATGGAGTTAAATTTTTAACTAATAATTTTTGTTTATGGATTTCTTGGTACGGGAGGTGTTTTTATGAGTTTGAAGAATAAGATGAAAGTCAAGTGGAGTGAAGAAATTTGTTAGAGATTTTTGTTATACATATTTATTGTTAATCATATGTGATAGCTCGATTTGGCTAGTTAAATTGCCATAGAAGGGGTGAACAGGGTGATAATCAAAGTCACAAAATAATTAAAATAGAAATGCGGAAAAGTAAATGTAGACAAGATACAAGTGATTGTTAACAGGTTGGGCCTCAAAAGGCTTAATCCCCGCCTACAGTTCCTTAGCTCTAGGACTAACCCGAATTTTAATTAGGATGGACGATTACACAACCTTAGAGTACACTTACTCTAAGTTCCAAGTTCCAAGTTGACACCTTTAACAAGACTTGTTAGAATTGACCCTTCAACTCTATGATCCTTCCTAATTACAATATGAACAATACAAATCAATTGAAATAAAAGCAATTTAACGCTCAATGTATGCCTATGAATGCTTGTGTGTGAGGTATGCTTGTCCTTACTTTTTTGTGTCTCTTCAGCCTGCAATTAGCTCATTTATTTATAGCAAACCCTTGAGAGAGTCGTTAGAAACTAGCCGTTAGACCCATCTGAATTTTCAACTCACTTCAAGGCCTTGAACACAGTTCAGTGTGTTGAAAAAATTTGCAATTTCAGCAAACAATTTCTTCCAACAGCTAATTCTATTTTTGGCTAATTGGAGATATTCTAAGAATCCTTTTCAATTGCCTTTCATAATTGAAGCAAGAGTCAAGCATCAATCAATCATTGATCTTAGAATCTTGTTGAGTAAATATCAAGGTAAATCAAATTCTTGTTAGCAAATATCCCTAATAAAGTGGCATATCTTATCTCTTAATATTATAATCAAATTTGACCCACCAAATATAATGTCATAAATATCACATATTCAAATTTGCATATTAAACTATTTCAAAGACATTATGATACTTTATATAAAATCAATTAAGCAATACTAACATGTTAATATCCACTTCAACAACATGGCCCATTTAAACAATAGTAATTCCAAGTAGATCCAATTATAATATAATAAACAGACCAATGAACCAACTTCTTTTTGTGTTTCATCAAAACATATTTATTAAATACATTGTAAGCTTAAGGCAGCTAACAATATGTTTAAAAATTTGAAATTTGCATTAATTTAATTGAAATTAAAATGTGTAAAAGTGAAATGTGTAAGTGAAGTATGAAGTTTTCATTAATTAGTTTGTTAGAAATTAAAATGTTTAAAAGTGAATATTTGAAATTTTCATTAATTTGACCGCAATTAAAATGTGTAAAAGTGAAAATGAAATTAAAATGTTTAAAATATGATGTTGGATTTAATTTTTTCCCACATTATTCACTCATGTTTGTATGTTTCATTTGATATGTTTAGATGTTTTAGAGCTTGGTACAATGTCTATAAGTTGGAATTTAATTTAGGTGTTTGTATGAAATTGTACATGGAAATTAAATTGATGCTTGACATTAAATCTTGGAAATTAAATTTATGTTCAGTTCATGTTTACAACGTTGAAAATCTTTTGCATTTTTAATTAGAAAAGATGTTACAAGAATATGTTAAGTCTTTGGTAGTTATAAATCTTTGTTTTATGTATTTATTTGGTTTATTAAATTTATAAACTTATTAGTTAATATGAGGTTGAAATTTAGTTGAAGTTGAAAATTGGTACAATATATTTAACTTAGTTGTTACATACATGTGACACATGCTTATGTGTTTAGCTAATAAGTAACATGTACATATGTTTATCAATTTATGTCATTCATGTGTAGAATTAAATTGAACATTGACATCTTTAATTATAAAATAAGTTAGAACTTTATTTTTGTAGGCTTAACTACATAATTATAAAAAGTGAAATGTTTAATTTTTAATTTAATGAGTTATTTTTTAATTAAACTATTAGAACATGATTAAAGACTATACAAGTATAATTTTTGAAGAAGTTAGAAACCTAATTTATACTCTACAATATTTAATTTATCTTTAATTTTATGTTTACAATGTTGATGATCAGTTGCATGCTTAATTGAAAAAGATGTTATAAAAATACATCTTTATAGTCTTAGATAATTCTAAATTTTTGTTTTACACACTTGTTTGATTTATTAAATTTATAATCTTAGTTAATATAAGGTGGAAATTCAGTTGAAGTTGGAAATTATTACAATATATTTGTAATCTTAGTTCATTTGTTTTATAAGTTACAAATTGAGGTGTGATGCTTGAATTAGTTGATAAACATGTTGTATGTTGATATGATTGGACTAATTTGATCATGTTACATGTTTGATTAAATGTTAAGTTAATATGTTTTAATTAATATGATAAGATATCAAATCACATGATTAGTTTAAAATAATTTATATATTAATTTAACTTTTTATAAATTTTACTAATTAAAAATTGAAACTTAAGACTTGTTGATTACATATATAGGTGAACATATAATGGATCCTAATGACACATAACCATTCATGCACTTAATTATCGAAGACGAATCACAATGTGAACCTGGGAATAGTTCAAGCCATCCCCTACACCCCCTGAATTGGCAATATTACCTACCACCACATAATCCGCCACATTATTCCTAACATTACTTGCCACAATACCCCTCAAATTGGCAAAATTATCCACCCCCACATAATACCTCACCACCATAAAATGCCCCACTGTAAAATTTTAGCTACGGATCAATGCCCCCTCCATGTTACCTATCCCAACCTCCTTGTACAACCTCATCAGCTCCTTGTCATCCACTCAGTAATAACCCCACCAATAAAGAAGGTGGTGTAGCGCCCCCAAGTGGATATTAGAAGAGGATCGCGCTTGGTCTAGTCCTGGATTAATGTAAGCATATAAGACCTCAGGAATTAAGGATGTATTGGTAATGTGTCGCGGCATAATGAAGTTTCGAGGACGAAACTTTTCTTAAGTGGGGTAGTATATAAAACCCTGAAAATTCGAGTTGGAATTCTTGCCCAGTTGGACCGACCTAGACCAAGTCAACCCAAGTCAGTGTCAATTAACTCTCGTGAAATTCTTTAAGTAAAGTCCTTGATATATTTTGGGAAGTATTAAAGTTTCCAAAATTTTCTTTTCCGATTTTTGTAAAATTCCTAACGTCATTGTCATTATTTTATTATTATATTATGAATATTATTTCACTCTACTATTGATATTATCATTTCATTATTATTTTATTTGTTTCGACGTATGCAAATTCTACTATTTTATTAATATTATTAATATTATTATCATCTTGTTATCATTTTATCATCTTATCATTATCCTACTATGTTATTATCCGCAAAAAAAAAAAAAAATTCCCTAATTGTAGCATCTTATCTTTATCCTACTGTTTTATTATCCAAAAAAAAAAAAACCCTAATTTAACCACCCACTCCCCCACCTTTTATTTAACCACCCACTCCCCCACCTTTTTTTTAACCACCCACTCCCCCACCTTTTTCCTCCCCCCCTCACGTCACTTTCTCCCTCTCCCTCACGTCACTCTCTCTCTCCCTCCCTCTCCCTTTCTCTCTCTACTCGCCCCGCTGCCGGCCACCCTGCCAGCCGCCCACTGTGCCGCCACAAGCCACCCACAATCCCCTCCTACTCTCTTCCTTGTGTTGGTAAGAAAAGGCTAAGTGATGCATGGATTCATGCACACCATGCATCCAAAACCCCCACTTTTAACTCTCCTCTATTTTTGCAATTTTATGACCTTATGAATGAAGGTTTTTAATATAATTTTCATCATATTTTTCTCAGCACTTTCGACGTTGAATTTGAACGAAGGTGGAATTTCCGTCGACCTAGATTCCGTTTTGATCAAAGGTACTTGTAACGATGTTATTATGTAGTTTCATTTTCTTTTTCTTTTAGCCTCAATAAAGAGGGGTTATTTTGGCATGGTTGGGTCTAGGCGAGAGTCTAGGGATTTTTAACGGGTGTGGGTAAATTTTTAGGTAACCCGAAACAAGCGAAAACTATGCATAAAAAGGGTCGAACAATCTAGACAGAATTCACACTATTGTTGACGCCACTTTGGAAATTTGGTGTAATTGTTATAGTTGTCCAAAAATTCTGAACTTTTTACAGTAGTTAGATTAAGAAGTGAAAATTATGTGGATTTTTTAAATTGGATGAATTGGACTTAAATTGAGAGAGTTATAGCCAGAATACCGAGCCCTGTCAAATCTGAAAACTGCAGGCATAGGGTGCGGTTTTTGAATTTTTAGACCTGGTGACGCTGTGAATTTGTGAAAGTTCCGAACATAAAAGTTGTAGTAAACAAAATTGTCTTTCTGGATTGGGTAAGAGCATAATTTTTGGAAGTCGGAAGAAAAAGTTATGAGGATGAGAAGTTAGAAGTAAAAATTTGGGTGAAGTCTGGGAAAGCAGAATCTAGTTTGTTTTGCCTTCAAGTTAGAAAAATTCTCTAGGCTAGTACTGGTGACCAAAAATTGTAACATTTACTGGGTAGGAGCATTTGGATGTGTCAAATAATGCCGTTTTGGAATTGGGTCGTTTAGAGTAGCGTAGCCCGAGTTTTGATAATTTTTGCCGGGACTATCCTGGGGAAGACAGTCTCTGACATTGCCGGAAGAAACAAAAATTGGACTAGGTTCGGGGCAGAACCAAGCCAAGCGCTAAACATGAAAAAGATAGAGAATATTGTAAGGTTTCCAGAATGACCTAGAACACTGAAATTGGAGATCGAGAACTAGAGTTATAATTTTTTTTAAGTTGGACCCATAACTGGCCAGCCGAACCTTTACCCTAGATAGGGTTGGATGAATAAAGATCTAGAAAACCTCCTTTTAAATTTGGGGGAGGCCCGGGGCTATCCTACACTGAATGTAAACTGACTATGGGCTACTTGTGGGCTCAGGTGCGGAACAGTGAACCCTCATTAGAATAACCGAGCCCGTAATTTGCACGGTACTCAGGTAACAGTCATGCCCTAACCTTTCCCCTGTGTTACTGAAATTATGGAAGTTTTGGGAGTTCTTGTATTGATTCCTTGGCATTCCTTTCTAAAAAGAATGTTCGCTGATGTGAAATTTATAAAGGATTCCTTGGTGGGGACTGAATGCTGTGTTTATTCTGGAAATTGGAAATCTCCATATTGTAAAAATTGAAACTTATTGTTGTAAAAGTTGAAACTTACTGTGATTGTATTTGAAGCTCTGTTTCTGCATTCTGATTTCTGTTGGGAAAGGCATTAAAATCTGAATGAAACTAAATGTGTCAAGTTGGTATCCATTAACTGAAAGGAACTAAATAGGGTGAGTTAAATCGATTGGAACTGATTGAAGGCCATAGCCTTCCCCGGGTAATAGGTGCATGCATGTAAGCGGCCACGTACTCAGCCGAGACGTGGGCCAGGTTATCGGTAACCACCCATGATGGTGGTAGGCCAGGAAAGTTAAGCGGTAACCACCTGAGGAGCGGTAGGCCAGGAAAGAGTTGAACGGCTGCGCTATGTTAGAGCGCAGGCCATGAGACCCACTGGGGTCGCTCACCCAAGACTTATCTGAAACTGAACATTTTAAATGGAACTATGAAAGTGTGATTCTGAACTTGATTTGTTTAAGGAAGATGGTGATAATGGGTTGTGTACCTTGAAAAGTGATGTTGTTTTTCCCCCTTTCCCTAAAAAGTTTCAAAATGAATTTGTACGTGCCTTTGACTGTTGGGGGTGAATGTTACTGAGTTTATCTCACTATTATAAAATGTTTTATTTTCAGGTGATTTAGCTGTTCCTGGGACTGGGGACAGGAGAGTAGAGCGAGGCTCGAATGCTGGTTGTGTCTAAAAAGGATTTTAGATGTTGTAATAGATACTAGTTGGTTTAATTATGGTGTTCAAGTTCTGTGTTAAAATTCCTGGACCCATATATGGTGGGCTTCGTTTCGTAAAGACTTTGTTTTTAAATGTCAGTTATGATATCCAGCCTGGTATTTCTAAGAAGGGAATACGGCGGTAACACCCCGTTAGGAGTTTCTGCTGCCATTCAGGTTAAATCAGTAGTAAATAAAGAATTAGAAATCTGGGGGTGATACGGTGGTAGCCATTCAGGTTAAATCAGTAGTAAATAAAGAATTAGAAATCTGGGGGTGTTACAAAGCATGAATCCCATTATCGGGGCGGATCAAAAGTTAGCAGGTTTTTAGAGTAAGGTGGCATATACCTTCAACCAGCATGCCCCTAATGGAGATGCAAAGAGAATAGAAAAGGATTGCAGTGCCCGTTGGAACTGCATTGCTCTATTAGTATCCAAATGGTGCGCTTGTGTAGGTCAAGCATACCGACCAAACCCAAGTGGTGCAAATGAGGATGGCATTATACAAAAGGTCCAAGATCTTTATGTTGCTATGGTGGGCAAACCCTTTGATCTCATGCATTGGTGGGTACTATTGAAGGAGCAACCTAAATTAGAGACCTTCTACGATCAACCTGCAGACGCATCTTCTAAACGGTTGTGGGTAAATGAGGCAAGGGCATCCTCTGAGAGTAACACCCCCAGCACCCCCAGCACTCTAAGCACCCCCCTAACACCCCCACAACTTCTGCCAGTGAAGATACACCAACTGAAGGCGTTGGTGGGCATACGCACCGCATTGGTGTCAAAACAAAAGGCGAAGGAGCAAGTCGCAGACACAATTTTTGATCTAGTGACCAAAGAGAGGCCAACTTTAGGGGTAATAAATGTAAAGAACAACACCATGTTTGAACAATATGTCCTTGCACAAGAAAAGAAGGTGGATGCAACTCTGAAAGCTGTTGAATTAAGAGATTGACATCAATCCTTGAAAGAAAGGGAGCAACATTGTTAGGAGATAAAGTACGAGGATAGAATTTTGAGAATGAACATTGCTTAGATGTGTCGTAGAGATCAAGCTCAATATAAGCCGATTCAACAAGAAATTAGGAGCCACTACCACCAAAAGTCATCCTCTTCTGAATTTGGTACGTCTTTAGATGGAAACATGTGTTGTAGTTTGTTGAAATAGTTGCAATGTTACACTTATTTTTTATTATGTTGTTTTTTTATGGAAATGTTAGATGTATTCGAACCTCTTTTATTTGTACAATGAAATATTTATTTTTAAGTTGATGCATTCATGTATAAATTCACAATTAGTCTCTTGAAAATTTTTATTTTTATGTTTATGGGTTGATTTTCTAATATATGTAATTCTATGTTGTGCTTACATTTGTAACTTTATTTTTATATGCACAGGTATGCCACAATGAGTGATTCATCATCCTCATCTATTTCGTCATCCTCATCAGATGATTTGAGATTCATCCTAGAAGAATCTACTAATGATTCACCGATATTGGAGAACATTATCAATTAATGAAACTAGCCCAAAGTTGTTAGAGTTGACGATAAAGGTTAAACAAATTAGACAACATATTAGGGTTTCATCATCATCGCGAAGACCAAGAAAGAAGACAAGATTTATAAAGAGAGATCAATAAGAAGCACACGATTGCCTCTATAAAGACTATTTTGCCGTAGACTCAATCTATAACGAAACTTATTTTCGGCGTAGATTTCGTATGTGAAAGTACTTGTTCCATTGAGTGGTTGATGCCCTCAGGAGTCGTTTTGATTACCTTCAATTGAGGCTGATCTTGGTAGGTGTGGCTTGTCGTCGCTCACCAAGTGCACCGCTGTAACGCCCTCAACCCTATGGCTAGGAGTGTTAGTGTTTTTCTTTAAATCCTGAGATGAAACGGACAGAGTTTCCCCTGAAAATTGACCATTTTCCAGGCTTAAAGCCTTACAATAAATTCCGTGCACAAGAAAAACATAACGATAAAGGCTAACTAACTCAACGGCTACCCGCCGGAGTTCACAGTTCTACGGGCCACCCGCCCGGAGCATCACAACCAGCGCAGTTCAACGCTTAAACAAATGAACAATGAAAAGTACAGCCTTGGGCACTTAGATGGTTGCTCACACGGCCTTATAGAGTGACTCTAAATGAAATGCAATACAGTCACACAAGAGATGAAATTACACGTCGTTACATCATAATACAATTTACAGTTCACATACAAGCTCATAACTTTACTCTTAGGACAGCAGTGACTCCATCTCGGCTTACGGGAACCCACTTTTACCTGTTATTTTAGAAACCTGGGAAGGGAACAATAATAAATGGGAATGAGCAATCATCGCTCAGTGGATAACCCCTTTTCCTAAACAATACTTAAATGCAATAATAACTTACGACAACTGTTCGAAATTCCTTCTCTTTGCAGAATGTTCCAATCACAATGCAAGAGAAATAGCCTTTGCACCACCCGCTTAAACCTGAAAGTAGCTATACTTAATAAACTTCCATGAGACATTCATATGAATGCATAAACGCAATGAAAATCGAGGAGTTTAACCCATAAATACCACTTGCTGGAATATTTGTTACGAAAATCATTAAAACTTTATATATATTGCTCCGTACATTATTAAGGCTTATTTCTGTACATATAATCTATGTCGTACATAGTCCTTAAACTTCATTGAAGATGCTGTCAAGTAATTAGCTATATGAGTTTAATAATGATATTAAAACCATCGTCATGCTCAATGCGATGAAATCACCAAACCCATGATACCACTACCACATACAGTGATAAGTCATATATAGGAGTAAATTTTCTTGCTAAAACATGGAACAATAACCATACAGTGAAACAGATACTATGTCATGTGATTGGTAGGATCTCTACATGCTTGTTGGCGGAACTGTAGGATATATAAACTTTAAATTCTCTACCTATTGGTAGAACTATAGAACTGTAACACAATTGATGAACTATGAAACATTTGATAAGACTATACATATGAAACGTTGTACTTTGAATCATCTGCGTACTGGCAGAGCTATGAACGCTGCACTTGGAACTTCTGCCTATTAGCAGAACTATAAACTTTGAGCTTTGAAACTTCTGCCTATTGGCAGAACTATGAAACACTGAACTCTGAAATCTCTGCCTACTGATAGAGCAATAAACACTGAACTTTGAAACGTTGAAGTTGAAGTTCTATGTAAACTTTAAAAGACGATGCTGGGTTGGTTATGTTAAGAATCCAATTGATGCAATGTAACCTATGCCCATTACTCAATCTCATCGATCCGATGTTTAGGGTTATTTCAATTCCGATGACTTGTCAATGAAAACATGCGACCGATAAAACATTTAGAAGCGTTTGGGAATCAGGTAAATAAGCATTCATAACTATGTAAACGCAAATTTCGAGGCTAAAATAAATTAGACAAGAAATTCAGCAACATATTGAATTTTGTATTGATATTGTATATGGGTACAATCTCTGAATTTAATACAATAAAAATAATCCTCTGATTCGATCTCCTAGTGACTTGAGTATTCCGAGGGCTTAATGCTTGATCTCGGTTGATGTAAATCAGTTGAAGAACTTTGAAGGTTGTTCTTGATTTTGATCTGCAAGTGGCTGATTGTGGCTTCTGAAGCTCTGCAAGTCTTGATCCTTCTCGCTTGGTAGCTGGATGCTCCTTGCTGTCTGAGCTCTGAATTCTGCCAATGCTGAATGCCGAATGTTGTTGGATAGATTAATCAATGCGAGGGCGAGGTTGCTTGATCTCGGTCGATAAACTGGATGAAGAACTCTGAAGTAGACTTCAATTTGAGGTTGCAGAAGATGTTGAGCTAGCTGACTTTGATCCTTGTTGCTTGATAGCTGGATGTCGTCTGCAGTCTGAGCTCTGGAGCCTGTGGGATGTTGAATGTTGAGCTCCCCTTTAAAATGAGGGGGGAGGATCCCTATTTATAGGCTCTGCCGGTTAGGATTAGAGCCGGGTTTTGGGCCTAGGCCCAATAATTATTTCCTTATTTTTAAATAAAGACAATAATTACTAATTTCTGCATCATCGATGACACGTGGCTGCTTTTGATTGGCTGCACTTAATTTTTACCAAGCGGATCCACCAAAGTCAACGTGACACGTGGCACTTTATGGTTGATCCATTTTTTACTTGTGGCATCATCTGATTCGCCATAGAATTTTTGCCTTCTACAAATGCCCCCTCGAGAGTCGGCCGCGTACACAAATTTTGAGTGTTTGAAGCGGCTGAGTCTCGAAAACTTGAAAGATGCTGAAAGTTGGAGCTTTTTTTTTTATTAAGTGGGCCGCCTCCCCCTTTGTTCAGACAAATGACTTGCCGACTTGGCAGTTAATCCATGCTGATTTTTTTCTGAAGATAATTATGCTTGTAAATTTGTGATAAAATTTTATCAACAACTTGTGATAAAATCTATCAACAATTTCAGGGATAGAATTTTATCAATAATTTGTGATAAATTTTATCGGTAATTTGAATGATAAAAATCTATCAACAATCCAAAAAGATAGAACTTTATCAACAAATTTGGATAAAATTCTATCAATAATTTTTCTGACAACTGCTATAAATTCGTCTTTTGGCCTGCTGTCAATTCATCGTCTCTTCTCCCCCCTTTTTTTTCCGATTCTTCATCTTCGCATGTTTGTTTGTTTTCCTTTTTTTTTTGTGAGAAATGAAAGAGAGCTTCATTTTCTATGGCATGATGTTGAGTTCTTCTGCTGTCACTGCAATTCAGCATGGGCATTGTCTTCCTTTTCCTTGCTTCCTCAACAACCATGGCAATAAGGAAGAGAGGGAAAGGAGTAGACAACAAAAACATAGGAAAGCAGCAGGAAACAGCACGCTGGGCATGTTTTTATCGGAAATTACACTAGGGTGTTGCTCTCATGAAACTAACACCTTATCGGAATTTAACATAGTTTTTGTCTCCTCTGCTGCACCACGCGTGACTTCTGCCATTTTGTTTCCCTTTGTTTTTTTTTTGGTTTTTTTTTTTCCACAGGCCTTTGGCATATCCTTTTTTTAAGGGTCTTTTCTTTTTTTTTAAAGCCCCGAAAGCCCCCATTTTTTTAACTCTCGTTTCTCTTTTTTTTTTTTAATGCCACTTTCTTTTCTTTTTTTTTTTTGGGCCTTTTTGATCTCTCGCTCTTTTTTTTTTTTTTTTAACGAACCTGCTGAATCAACTTAAATTTCTTTATGCCAACCACGACTCCCCTGATTAGATCACGAAGTGAGGTCGACTTCTAAGACGAGGAATCGTTTCTCCCTGTAGATTTGATTCTTCGCGGGCGACTCCCTCATTTAATCTAATTGGGGTCGACTTGAATTTCTTCCTTCCAGCCACGACTCCTCCGATTAGATCGCGAAGTGAGGTCGACTTTTAAGACGAGGAATCGTTTCTCCCCGTAGATTCGATTCTTCGCAAGCGACTCCCTCACTTAATCTAATTGGGGTCGACTTGAATTTCTTCCTTTCAGCCACGACTCCTCCGATTAGATCGCGAAGTGAGGTCGACTTTTAAGACAAGGAATCGTTTCTCCCCGTAGATTCGATTCTTCGCAGGCGACTCCTTTACTTAATCTAATTGGGGTCGACTTGAATTTCTTTCTTTCAGTCACGACTCCTCCGATTAGATCGCGAAGTGAGATCGACTTTTAAGACGAGGAATCGTTTCTCCCCGTATATTCGATTCTTCGCAGGCGACTCCCTCACTTAATCTAATTGGGGTCGACTTGAATTTCTTCCTTCCAGCCACGACTCCTCCGATTAGATCGCGAAGTGAGGTCGACTTCTAAGACGAGGAATTGTTTCTCCCCATAGATTCGATTCTTCGCAGGCGACTCCCTCACTTAATCTAATTGGAGTCGACTTGCCATTCTTCCTTCATTCCAGATTTTGCAAAGGCATGGATTTCTCCACTCAGATAGTCAAGGCAGAACTTCTCCGGTCAGATAGCGAGGACACTACTCATCCGCTCAGGCAACAAAGACATTCAGACAATGAAGGTGTGCCCTCTCCAATCAGATAGTCAGAACATGTTCTTCCAATCAGGAAGTGAAGGCTTGGCTCCTCTGTCCAGATAACAAAGGCTTGACTTATACGATCAGAGAGCGAAGGCATTTAGATTCCTCTAATCAGGCAGCAGAGACTTGGCTTCTTCCATCAGACAGCAAAAACGACTCTTCCGATCAGAAAGAGAAGTCTTGACTTATTCGATTAAGCAGCAAATGTAACTGTCACGATCAGAAAGTAACAGCTTGACTCCTGATCAGAAGATGAGGCATATCCAATCAGACAACATAGGTGACTCATCTGATCAGACAGTGCAGACTTGGCCTCTTCTATCAGACAGCAAAAGCGCCTCTCTCGATCAGAAAACGAAGGCTTGGCTCATCTAATCAGACAGCAAAGGTGACTCATCCGATCAGACAGTGCAGACTTGGCCTCTTTTATCAGACAGCGAAGGTGACTCTTCTGATCAGAAAGAGAAGACTTGGCTCATTCGATCAGACAGTGAACGCAATTATCCCGATCAGAAAGCAACATCTTGGCTTGTTAAATCAGACAGATAAGGCGACTCTTCTGATCAGAAAGAGAAGGCTTGGCTCATCCGATCAGACAACAAAGATGACTCATCTGATCAGACGGTGCAGACTTGACCCTTTCAATAACACAGAAGCTCGACTCTTTCGGTCAGACAGGAAAGACATGATCCTTCAAATCAGACACCGAAAGCTTGACTTCGCAAATTGCCAGTGCCCGACTTGAAGGAAAAGACGACCAATTTTAAAGGAAGACACCTGTATCGCTAATGCGAAGGAGGATGCGATCTTACTTTTGCCCCCAACTTGAAGGCTTCTAAAAGTTTGCAACAATTTGGTAGCCGTTTGAAGTCTGTTTATATGGTTTGAGAATGTGTTGAGTGACTTATAAGTCAACACCTTCGATAAAATGACTTAACAGTCTTTTACTTTGATGACTAAGAGTCTTGAACTCGATGATTTCGGAGTTCGTTTAGTGAGTTGGGAGTCAATAAATTTGTTGACTTAGGAGTCTTAAACTTTAGAGACTTTAGAGTCATCAAGTTTGATAACTCGGAGCTTAGAACTTTCTTGACTTTGGAGTTTGGAGCTTTGATGACTTGGTAGTCTTTTAATTTTGATGTCTTGAGAGACTTGAACTTCGATGACTTGAGAGTCAACTTTGCGACTTGGGAGTCAACTTCGTGACTTGGGAGTCAATAATTTTGTTGACTTAGAAGTCCTAAAAAAAAATACTTTGAAGCCTTAAAAAAAATCGGCTTCTAAGTCTACGAGATTTGGTGACTTGGGAGCCTGTTAGGATTGACTTGGAAGTCAGAGAGTTTTATGACTTGGAGTCTTCGCGATTTGATGACTTAGAAATCTATTACATCCAGGACTTGAAGGTCCGTAAGATTCACTTGAAAGTCTTCGATAACTTAAAAGTCAACAATTCTGTTTGACTTGTGAGTCTACAACTTAGATGACTTGAGAATTTTTAAACTTTATTTATTTGAGAGCTTATGTCGTTGATGACTTGAGAGTCTACCATGTTGATGACTTGAGAGTCATAGAATTCACTTCAAAGTTTGTAATTTTGTTGACTTGATGGATTTTGGGTGACTTGAAAGTCTTTGATTTTGACGGCTTGAGTATCCTGTGGGTGACTTGATAGTCTGTGCTGACTTGAGAGTCCAGAAGTTTAGATTTGGAAGTCTTAAAGGTGACTTGAGAGTCAAAACTATTGATGACTTCAGAGTCGTTGAATTCACTTCAAAACTTACAATTTTCTCGACTTGATAATCTTTAGGCGACTTGGAAGTCTTTGATTTTGATGACTTTGAATATAGGATTGGCTTAAGAGTCCTGCATGGGTGACTTTAGAGTCAGAAAGTTTGATAACATAGGTGCTCCTAGAGGCTAACTTAGAAGTCTTAGAGTTTGGATGACTTGACAGTCTAACATGAGTGACTTGAGAGTCTTCGAGTTTCTACAAGGAGTGACTTGAAAGTCTGTAAGTTTTTTGATGACTTATGAGTCTACAAAGGTTGACTTGAAAGTCTACTCCCTAAATGCCAATTTTGGATCGCTCTCTTCCAAAGCACTTTCTAATATGATCATAATGGATGATCAATCAGATTCTTCTATGTCGTCTTCATCTAATATGATTCTTCCTTCTTTTATGAGTTGTAGGACTCGTAATCTGAATGCATTGCACTTCTCTATAGGATGACTGATGATCCTGTGATACTTGCAATATTTGGGATCATTAGTTCTTCCTATTTCTTCAGGGCGCCTTGACTCTGGGAGTTCTATAAGCCCTTTCTCAAGAAGTTTGTCAAGCATTTTTGGCGCATCAGACTCAGAATAAGGACATTCTTTCTCTTCGAAGTCTCCAAGCATGGAGTTTTCATTTCTTGACGATGCAACTGATTCATCATCATTGAGCTGTCTATCATAGTAGGCAATTGTAAGTTCCATTTCATGAGCTTGTGTTACCAATTCTTGGAATGTTTTGGGCTTGTTCACTTGCAAAGCATAAAGTATATCCCAATCCATCCCTTGGGCATACATCTCAACAGCCGAAGATTCAGATAAATTGTCTTTACACTTCAGAGAGAGAGTACGCCAGCGATTAATATAATCGATGACTGGCTCTTTGTTCAATTGCCTTATGTTAGTCAACTCTGTTGTGCTGACTACGCGGCGCATGCTATAGAAGTGGTTCAAGAAGTCACTTTCCATTTGCCCCCAGCTATCAATGGACTCCGAGGCAAGGTTTGTATACCAGTCAAATGCAGTTCCTTTAAGGGACCGCACGAACTGTTTCACCAACCGATCTCCTTCAGTGCACGCATTGCTGCAGGTTTCAACGAAGTGAGCTATGTGCTACTTGGGATTACCCTTGCCATTAAATTGGTTGAATTTGGGGGGTTTGATAGCCATGAGGCATACGAAGTGCATCGATCCTCTTTGTATAAGGCTTTGTATACAAGTGACTATTGTGAGACTCTCCCAACTGAGCCTTGACTGCTTTAGCTATCAAATTTTGAATTTGCTCAACTGACATTAAGCTGAAGGATGAATCGTTCTTTGGTTTGCGTACATCGTCAGACTCCTCACTGTAATTAGACTCTTTGTTAGAATCTTCACTGCTCGAGCATTTGTTGAAAGCTTTAGACGTCCGCTTCCCCAGCTTCTTTGTCAAATCAGCAATCTGTTTGCTTTGATGCTTGATTTGAGCATCTTTTTCGCATTTTCCTTTGAGAGTCTATCGAGGGTGGCCTTTATATCTGCTAGTTGTTCCTCTAAGTTAACAGTCTCTGTCACCATGACTGGCATGATAACATGTCAGAGGATTCGACTTCAACCTGTGAGAAAACTGAATCTCTTGAAAATGTTGGTGAAGAATTGCTGCTACCATAATCATCATCATCCTCACTGATAGGTTGGAAGGCAGGATTGATGTAGGTTTGGAATTTTTCCAGTCCACATGGTAGAGCCTTCTTTATATTGAAGATAGCAAGAGTCTTTAGCTTCAAATTAGGAAGACAAGCAGTTTGATTGACTCCATCAGCAGGCAAGTTGAAGCCAAAGGTTTGAGTTTTGCGTGACTGCAAAGTTGGAGCCACTGTTTGTTGCTTTAAGGTGATGGAGGCAGCAGCTTTGGTCATGCTCCTAGTCATCGCCCTGGTGCTTTGATTGTTAGATGCAATACTAATCTTTGCAGATCCTTCAGATGTAGATTCGATAGTCTTCTTCTTCAAAGCATTCTTGGAGGCCATGTTATCTTCAAAAGAGTGCAAATTTTGTATTTTGGAGAAAGAGATGAGAGGCAGAGAGGTCCCACCGGGCGTGCCAAATTTGTAAACACAAATTTCGAGGCTAAAATAAATTAGACAAGAAATTCAGCAACATATTGAATTTTGTATTGATATTGTATATGGGTACAATCTCTGAATTTAATACAATAAAAATGATCCTCTGATTCGATCTCCTAGTGACTTGAGTATTCCGAGGGCTTAATGCTTGATCTCGGTTGACGCAAATCAGTTGAAGAACTTTGAAGGTTGTTCTTGATTTTGATCTGCAAGTGGCTGATTGTGGCTTCTGAAGCTCTGCAAGTCTTGATCCTTCTCGCTTGGTAGCTGGATGCTTCTTGCTGTCTGAGCTCTGAATTCTGCCAATGTTGAATGCCGAATGTTGTTGGATAGATTAATCGATGCGAGGGCGAGGTTGCTTGATCTCGATCGATAAACTGGATGAAGAACTCTGAAGTAGACTTCAATTTGAGGTTGCAGAAGATGTTGAGCTAGCTAACTTTGATCCTTGTTACTTGATAGCTGGATGTTGTCTGCAGTCTGAGCTCTGGAGCCTGTGGGATGTTGAATGTTGAGCTCCCCTTTAAAATGAGGGGGGAGGATCCCTATTTCTAGGCTCTACCGGTTAGGGTTAGAGCCGGATTTTGGGCCTAGGCCCAATAATTATTTCCTTATTTTTAAATAAAGATAACAATTACTAATTTCTGCATCATCGATGACACGTGGCGGCTTTTGATTGGCTGCACTTCATTTTAACCAAGTGGATCCACCAAAGTCAACGTGACACGTGGCACTTTATGGTTGGTCCATTTTTTATATGTGGCATCATCTGATTCGTCATAGAATTTTTGCCTTCTACAAACTATATCATTTCTATGCAAGCGCTATAAACAATGAATACATGTAATCAATGAGCTATATATAGTCGACAAGTTTTACATAGTCAATAGCTTTAAATAATCAATAAACTATTCATTGTATAATTAATAAACTACGTATAAATCAATAAACTTTAGAAAATCAATAAACCACATATAAATCAATAAACTTTATATAATTAATAAACTCTCTATAATCGATAAACGACATATAATCAATAAACTATGTATATATATATATAATTGATAAACTTCATATAATCGATAGACTATATCTAATCACTAAACTTCATATAATTGATCAATCGCTAAACTTCATTTAAATCGATAAATCGCTAAACTTCGTATAAATCGACAAATCGATAAACCTCATATAAATCGATAAACTTCATATACGTCGATAACTTCAAATAAAGCGATAGGCTTCATAAAAATCGATACACTTCGTATAGATCGATAAACTTCGTATAAATCGATAAACGTTAAACTTCATATAAATTGATAAACGTTATACCCTCATATAACCGATTCCAATTCGATAAACTATAGATAATCGGATAAGTTTCATATAATCGATATAATCAATAAACTATATATATAATCGATAAACTGTTGCTCAGTACGATCAAGATATATATATATCCACAAGACATCATTTAGTTTACGCTACAGTTTCCTCAAGTCACTAATAATCAGTTCCCATTCAATCTGAACGAACTATAATCGATAAACTTTCATCGAAATTAACAATAAATAGGCGGAAGAGGAAACCCACCTCCTTCCAAGCTTAAGGACCCATTCTAGGGTTTGGTTTTGTGGTAGAATTCGAACTCTCGAAGCTCGAAACCCTAGCTCTCGAGCCCTTGGTTCGCACGAGCCTCACTGGTCGCCGGATTCGAGCCCACTGGCACCTCGTCGCCGACCTGGGCCCTAACCGGTGTCTGGCTGGACCCTCCGGTGCCCCCGCCTTCCTACTCGATCTCTCTCTCGCTCAACCACTCTCTCTCTCTCTTTTTTGCGGGTGGCCCGGATGTGGAGTGGGGCGGTCGGGGCCTCGCCGGCGCGATGGCGGCCGAGCGCCGGCCCCCTTTCTCTTGCTCAGCCGTCGATCGGGGCAGGGGAACAAAGGAACCCCCCTCTCTCGTGCCCCCCGTTCTCCTCCTTCGCAGAGAAGGGGCTTCGGCCCCTTTAAATTTTTTTTTTCCTTTTTCCTTTTTCTTTTGTTTTTGCTGCTAACCGATAATAACACCAACCCACTGTACCATAAATCCAATTTTTTGACCTCCAAATCTTAAACTGTAACCATTAATATAATCATCGGTCGATTATTCGCCTTTTGATTATATTAAGGTTCGATTCAATAAATTGCAGGATAGTTCCCACGGTTCGACATTCTAATCGTATTCGGAAATCTGCTCAATGTAGTGCTCGATAATAATCCTTAATACCAATAAAACTAATAATAATGAGAATATTAATATTCCTTTCAATAAAATCAGCACTCAGGCAGACTTCATCGATATTAGTTTAATTTATAACGATATAAATAGGCTTATAGAAGGGGATAAAATCCCGGGTGTTACAACCGCAGCCATGCGAATATTGCCTTTTGGCATATCAATAGATTGTGTCGATAAATACTTGAAAATCGTTGAAAGCACAACTATGGAGTGCATAAAAAATTTTAGTCGGGATCATTCAAGTGTTTGGAGAAGAGTACTTAAGAAAACCAACCCAAACTGATTTTGATCGTTTATTAAAAGTGGCAGAAGCTCGTGATTTTCCGTGTATATTAGGAAGTAATGACTGTTTGCGCTGGGAATGGAATAATTGTCCATCGGGTTGGAAAGAAGTGTTTGCAAAAGGTATATATAGAGTCCCGACCTTGATTATTGAAACTTTTGCTTCCTATGACCTTTGGATATGCCATGCTTTTTTTGGGTGTCCGGAAAGCCTCAACGATTTAAACGTCCTTCACCATTCCAATGTTTTCCAAGAGCTGTATGAGGGTCGGGCTCCAAAATGCGAATATGTCATCAATGTCGCAAGTGCAATATTGAAAACTTTTTGTCAAACGGCATTTATCCAAGATGGCCAATCATCACAAGACTATCCCCCTTCCTGAAGGAGCTAAGCCAAAATTGTTCGCTGAGTATTAAGAATCTGTTAAAAAGTATGTAAAGAGAGCGTTTGGGGTTCTGCAAGCTCATTTCGCCATCATTCGTGGCCCTGCTCGAAACATGGACAAGGCGGAATTGGATATGCTAATGAAGACATATGTTATACGCCACAACATGAATGTTAAAGATAAACGTAATTCGTATAACCTTGCTTTTGAATAGGATGATGTGCAGTATAACACCTAGCAGCCTAATATCCAACGGGACCATCATCCGTCCTATGCAACCTATCTTCATGGAGTAGTGCAAGTTTATGACCCAAAGTTACATGCAAGTCTCCAATCAAAATTGGTTGAAGAGATATGCAATCGACATACGATGCAACAAAGATCGCAAACGTAGTTGTTATGTGTCATTTGTCGATCTTTTGCATTGTATTTTTTTAAATAGTCGAATGTTCATCTTGTAAGTTTCTTTAAATGTTGAATCTTAGTATTGTATTTTTTTTATATTGATCCTTTATATTCTATGGGTTTTTTAAATAAAATTATCCATTTTTATGGTCAAGAAAATAAATGTTCCTTAATTCCGAAAATAAAAAACATTCATACAAGCTAAAAAGTTAAAATACAAACACAAAATTAAAAGGAAAAGTAATAAAATATGCTTAATGGGATGCTCCATGACAAATATTCAATTTAATTGTCCTGGAATCAATTCCGTTGCCTGGGAAACTAAATTGAATGCAAGTTTAGAATTAGGAAACTCTTACTAATGTGGCAGGCCTGAGTTCCAAAAACTAGAACTCACGCTGGGAATGGCCTTGTTGGCTTTGTTTGGGAAATCCAACTGATAAGCCCCTAGGTTTTTTGAATGGTTCAACGGTTGCCGTCAAATGGAGAATATATATGATGAACCCAATAGGTCAAGTGAATTCTACTTAACGCGGGTCATGGCAATCACCATAACTCCCTCAATATTAAAGGTACATGTGTCATGATTTAATTTTGACCATTAATAGATTAAATATAATTCGAATTATTATTACATATTTAAAGTGTAGAAAACATTAAGCAAATTATATGAAAATAGTTTTGTATAAGTTGTTTGGTTCCCAAATTCATTACAAGAGAATAAAGACCCCTCCCGGATTCCGGCCACCATGACTGTAACACCCGGAATTTTATCCCCTTCGATAAGCCGATTCATATCGTCATAAAGTGAACAAATATCGATGAAGTCCACCCAAGGGCTGATTTTATTGAAAGGAATATTAGTATTCTCATTATTATTAGTTTTATTGGTATTAAGGATTATTATCGTGTACTACATTGAGCAGATTTCCGAATACGACTAGAATATTGAACCGTAGGAACCATCCTGCAATTTATTGAATCGAACCTTAATATAATCAAAAGGCGAATAACCGACCGATGATTATATTAATGGTTACAGTTTAAGATTTGGAGGTCGGAAAATTGGATATATGGTACAGTGGGTTGGTGTTATTATCAGTTAGCAGCAAAAACAAAAGAAAAGGAAAAAAAAAAGAAAAAGAAAAAAATAAAAAGGGGCCGAAGCCCCCTTCTTTTCAGCAGAAGGATCGGGGACCAGAGGGGGGGCTTCTCGACCCCCTGCCCGTGCCACCCACACACACACACCGGGAGAGGGTGAGGGAGGCCCCGGCGATGTCGCCGGCAACCGGCCGACGCAACGCCTGGCCGTCCCCACCCTGGTCGACGCCCCAGTCGGGCCAGAGAGAGGCAGAGGCAGACGCAGGGGAAGGGAAAAATGGTTGAACGGGGGAGAGGTTGTCGGGGGTCTCGACGGCTCCTCACGCCGGCGGCTCGACAGGAAGGAGGGAGACCAGCAGAAGGGAAGCAAATGGGCAAACCGAGCCCGCATCGAGCCACCCAAATCGAACCCTAAAACGGGTCCCTTAGCTTGGATTCAAGGTGGGTTTCCTCTTCCTCCTATTTATTGTTAATTTTGATGAAAGTTATTGATTATAGTTCGTACAGATTGAATTGGAACTGATTATTTATGACATGAGGAAACTGTAGCGTAAACTGAATGATGCCGAGTGTATATATATTGATCGTATTGAACAAGTTTATCGATTATACATAGTTTATCGATTATGTGAAATATATTCGATTACATATACAGTTTATCGAGTTATAATTGATTATATGAGAGTTATTCGATTATATAACGTTTATCAATTTATAGGAAGTTTAATGATTTATCGATTTATATGAAGCTTAGTGATTTATCGCTTTATATGAAGTTTAGCGATTTATCGATTTTTATGAAGTTCAGTGATTTATCGATTATATGAAGTTTAGTGATTGGATATAGTCTTTCGATTATATGAATTTATCAATTATATATACAGTTTATCTATTATATAAAAATTATCAATCGTATCAAGTTTAATGATTATATGTCGTTATTGATTATAGAAATTTATTGAGTGTATAAAGCCTATCGATTTATATGTGGTTTATTGATTTTCTAAAGCTTATTGATTTATGCGTGGTTTATTAATTTCATAGAGTTTATCGATTATATGAAGCTATCGACTATATAAAGTTTATCGATTTTATATAGTTCATTGATTACATGCATTCATCGTTTATAGTGCTTGCTTAGAGATGATATAATTATGAATGCTTAATTACCTAATTCCTCAACGCTTCTAAATGTTTTATCAGTAGCATGTTTTCATTGACAAGTCATTGGTAATAAAATAACCCTAAATATCAGATCGATGAGATTGAGTAATGGGCATAGGTTACATTGCATCAATTGGATTCTTAGCGTAACCAACCCAATGTCTCCTTTTAAAGTTTACATAGAACTTCAAGTTTAATATTTCAAAGTTCAGTGTTTATTGCTCTGTCAGTAGGCAGAGACTTCAGAGTTCAGTGTTTCATAGTTCTGCTACTAGGCAGAAGTTTCAGAGTCTAAAGTTCATAGTTCTGCCAATAGGTAGAAGTTTCAAAGTTCAAAGTTCATAGTTTCAAAGTTCAAAGTTCATACTTCTGCCAATAAGCAGAAGTTCCAAGTGCAGCGTTCATAGCTCTGCCAGCGCGCAGATGATTCAAAGTACAACGTTTCATACGCATAGTCCTACCAAATGTTTCATAGTTCATCAATGGTGTTACAGTTCTATAGTTCCGCCAGCAGGTAGAGAACTTAAAGTTTATATATCCTACAGTTCCGCCAAGCAGCCAGTAGAGATCTTACCAATCACATGACATAGTATCTGTTTCATCGTATGGTTATTGTTCCATGTTTTAGCAAGGAAATTTACTCCTATATATGACTTATCACTGTATGTCGTATTGGAATCATGGGTGTGATGATTTCATCGCATTGAGCATGACGATGGTTTTAATATCATTATTAAACTCATATAGCTAATTACTTGACAGCATCTTCAATAAAGTTTAAGGACTATGTACAACACAGATTATATGTACAGAAATAAGCCTTAATAATGTACGGAGCAATGTATATAAAGTTTTAATGATTTTCATAACCGATATTCCAGCAAGTGGTATTTGTGGGTTAAACTCTTCGATTTTATTTTATTGCATTTATGCATTCATACAAATGTCTCATGGAAGTTTATGAAGTATAGCTACTTTCAAAGTTTAGGCGGGTGGTGCAAAGGCTATTTCTCTTGCTTTGTGATTGGAACATACTGTACGATTGGTGAGTTCTTCAAAGAGAAGGAATTTCAAACAGTTGTCGTAAGTTATTATTGCACTTAGGTATTGTTTTAGGAAAAGGGATTTCCCGCTGAGCGATGATTGCTCATTCCAATTTATTATTGTTCCCTTCCCAGGTTTCTGAAATAACAGGTGAAAGTGGGTCCACGTAAGCTGAAATGGAGTCATTGGTGTCCTAAGAGTAAAGCTATGAGCTCGTATGTGAACTGCAAAATGTATTATGATGTAACAACGTGTAATTTCAGCTCTTGTGTGCCTGTATTGCATTTCATTTAGAGTTGCTCTGTAAGGCCGCGTGAGCCACCATCTAAGTTGCCCAGGGCTGTACTTTTCATTGTTCATTTGTTTATGCATTTAACTGCGTTGGTTGTGATGCTCCGGGCGGGTGGCCCGTCGAGCTGTGAACTCTGGTGGGTAGCCGTTGAGTTAGTTAGCCTTTATTGTTCTGGTTTCTTTAGTGCAGGGAATTTATTGTAGGGCTTTAAGCCTGGAAAATGGTCAATTTTTAGGGGAAACTCTGTTCATTTCATTCCAGGATTTAAAGAAAAACGCTAACACTCCTAGGCATAGGGTTGGGGGCACTACAAGTGGTATCAGAGTAAGGTCCTGCGACCATAGGCTTGCATTACATATAGTTATTTACATGAGGAGCTGGTTGATTAAAAGAATGAGTAGCTTGCTAGAGCAAGCCAAGCATTAGCATAGTAAGGATGGCCTTGTATATATGTTTTAGTGATGCTTTAGTGATTTAAAGCAAAGGTTTCAATTATGCTTGAATTGGACTTAAACAGTTAGAAATATATATGCTCTAAGCTTATTCTTGTTCTTGATGTGCAGTTTGCTCCTTGAGCCCTATAACGGAGCGGGCAAACGTATTCAGTGGTTAGTAGAGAAAGGGCTGGAAGCAGCCAAGAATTTATCGAAGTTTAGAGACATGGAAAGTCAAGGGTTTTCCCAATCTGTGAGATTAAAAGTTTTTCTTCGCATTGGACGATTCTTCCTATTATAAGGTTAAACGTTGCTGTTGCATTTAAAGACATGCAACTGTATCAGCATTGATATTCGAGTCTCGTTCTATGAGCATAAGTCTCTAGGCATGACTAAACGTATAGATGCTTATATGTCAAACGACTAGTTGTAAGTGAATAATGGTTTCTCCCTTGACTGAAAGCCCTTTGGGGCAATACCCTATCATGTTGTGTACATGTCAGCATCCTTTTCAAGATTGTGCTGTGCATGTCAAGGGAATTAAGCCAGAACCTAGTACGCGTGCATGTTCGCACGAGTGCTTTGACGTGCAGCGGCCTTGACCTGAATTGTTACGTACATAGAACGGTATTTTTGGCATCCCAGTATGTAACCACGATTACCCTTGAGCCAGCTCAGCACTATACTCGTTGTGAATAAGTGTTTTTGCTGACTTGCCATTTTTAGAGACTCTCGGAAATTGTAAATGCTTATTCGTATGGTTTCAATGATGGGTTGCCTGTTTTACTTGATGCGTGGATTTATTTAATTCTTTACATGTGTCCCAACGATTTTCCATACATTGAGTATTCACGTGACTCCAATGATTGGTGGTATTGATTATTCACATGATGTCAGCGTGTTTCTAAATGGTTGCTAGTTGCCCGTTTTAATTGCTAAGTCGTTGGTAACGACATAGCCTTAAATCGCTGGACTGCTCAACTGAATAAGCCGAGTGACCAGTCAACCGGTCTAGGGGTCCTTTTAAAAGGAAGTACGTAATGAGCGTCCGGTTACATTGAATCAGTTGTTGGGCAACCTAGTACCCTCTGTCAAAGTTTACATGAAGTTTTAAGGTTCAATGTTCACAGTTTTGCCATAGGCCGACGATTCAAAGTTCAATGCTCATTGCTCTGCCAGTAGGCAGAGGACTCAAAGGTCAATATGCACTGCCTTGCCACTAGGCTATGGATTCATCGTTCAATGTTCATTACTTTGCCAGTAGGCAAAGGATTTAAGTTCAGCGATTCATTGCCCTGATACATCTCGGGGGGTAATAAAGGGAAGAACCTGGCAGACTTTGGAATTGTTATGTCACATGTATCACCTCGCTACTTCCGAAGGTGGGACCTTATGCCTTTTCAACATTGTGTAAGCACTAGCACAAAGTGTGGAAGCTGGCATGGGTTATAGAGGAAGGGTAAACCCTCCCATCCATACTAAGAGTTTCTCAAACCTCTATGATTACCTTATGAGCCGAATGTATCGCAAAACTTCAACGCATGTTTATAAGACCATTGTTGTCATTGTTTCTACTCTGGTTAGTTGCTTAGTGGCTAAATTCTAATGCTTATGAGCAAGGCCCAAGATATCCTAATGACTTTAGATTGCGCCAGAGGGTTGCAATCAAGTGTACTCATATAGATGCCCTTTTGTGCGGCACTATTATGAACCCATGTATTTTGAAACACACTTATAGTGCTATGAACAATGTGAGGATTCTGAAAGCTTGTATAGTTACATGGAATAGTAAGCATGGTCACTTGTATAATGTATGCGTGCATAGCACTGTAAATGAACCATCTAGTGTCTCGTCGGCTTGATTCTGATTGGGTATGTCACTGAATTGACCCAATAGTTCAGCCTGCATGAATTGCTGTTCCATATAATTGGGTTCAATGAATCATTACATAGCAACTAGTCCCTTATGTTATAGCTAAGAGGCTAATTGTGAACATACTTCATAGTATGATTGTTCAGCTGCGGCCCTCAGTAGTTCCATGCTTATCTTTGCACACATTATTGGACGGTACGCTGATTTTAGTGGAGGTACTCATTTTCTATCTAAACTAAGACTATTGTTCTTATGATTTATTGAGTGGCTGGTTGCCCATATGCTTATGGGACGAGATGATCATCTTCGAAGTTTGCATTCACATTTGGTCGCCTTATATCCTCTATATTATGGCTATACCACATGTTAATATACTCGTGACCATACTTGAATGCACCTCTTTACAACGTATGTATAGACATGGGAAGAACAACTCTAGTAAGAATTCAACTGAGTGTTCTCACATGATGTGACAGAACCGTCTTGCATTATGTGTCGCTTAACAAGTTTTAAGTGATACATGTTGGATTTCATAGAAAACCATAGATAGTGCCTCCATTGTGCATGCTGACCATGTTGTCTTATTATATCTTGGCTATTAGGTTCGAATTTCTCCCCCATCCAGTTGTCTGGTGGCAAGACATGACACCATTCTCCATAATTAGCCCTGTCATTTCTTAAGATATAACTCCATATGTGCAAAATTGCTCATGAGCACCTTAATCATGATGATTAAATTCAGGATTATGTAAAAGTCTTTGCCGTAACCCTTCATTGAGTTTTGAAGCAGGGTTATCAATGTAAGTAACCACAATGATGGTTGTATATGTACCGCTCTTGTAAGCGTCCCTCGAGATATGTAATGGACTGCTTCAGGTTACACATGCTTCTTGGGCTGTAACATTGAATCATTGATTCCATGAACTGCCATTGTGTCAAAGTAATCTTACGTGATATTGGGTTATACCCTTAGCACTTTAAAGGGTTATTGGGAATCTCAAGGATGACCGTGTTAAGCCCTAAAGGTGATTTGAGAATGAATTACCATGTATGGCCTTTAATGGCTATGGCCTACTGTTATGCCCTTGGATGCCAACTCAGGGCGATGCTTGTGGTTAGCATTCCTTATCATGAGGCGAATAGTGTTTAAATAATCCAAAGTCTGTGCCTCTTGCAAAAGTGAGGTAATATCGTTTTCCTATAAACTCATTTGCCCTCTCCAATGCGATTCACCCTTGATGCCTGAGTAGAGCGAGTAGACACTTGAAAGGGTTGGCAAAGCGGTGGTAGGATACCATAAGCTCTTTTGAAATTTCATTCATTGTGCAACAGATTTTCTAATTTTGTAATGAGTTATGTGGATTGTACCAGATGTATGTAAGTACTATGGGTGGCTTAACATAGACCTTGGAATTTCGAGGACAAAATTCTTTTTAAGGGGGAAAGGATATAACACCCGGGATTTTATCCCCTTTGATAAGCCGATTCATATCGTTATAAGTGAACAAATATCGATGAAGTCCGGCCGAGGGCTGATTTTATTGAAACGAATATTAGTATTCTCATTATTATTAGTTTTATTGGTATTAAGGATTATTATCGTGCACTACATTGAGCAGATTTCCGAATACGACTAGAATGTCAAACCGTGGGAACCATCCTGCAATTTATTGAATCGAATCTTAATATAATCAAAAGGCGAATAATCGACTGATGATTATATTAATGGTTACAGTTTAAACTTTGGAGGTCGAAAAATTGGATTTATGGTACAGTGGGTTGGTGTTATTATCAGTTAGCAGCAAAAACAAAAGAAAAGGAAAAAAAAGAAAAAGAAAAAAAAATAAAAAGGGGCCAAAGCCTCCTTCTTTTCAGCAGTAGGATCGGGAACCAGAGGGGGGCTTCTCGACCCCCTGCCCGTGCCACCCACACACACACACACCGGGAGAGGGTGAGGGAGGCCTCGGCGGCGTCGCCGACAACCGACCGATGCACGCCCGGCCGTCCCCACCCCGGTCGACGCCCCAGTCGGGCCAGAGAGAGGCAGAGGCAGACGCAGGGGAGGGGGAAAACGGTTGAATGGGGGGGGGGGAGGTCGTCGGGGGTCTCGACGGCTCCTCCACGGCGGCAGGAAGGAGGGAGACCAGCAGAAGGGGAGCAAATGGGCGAACCGAGCCCGCATCGAGCCACCCAAATCGAACCCTAAAACGGGTCCCTTAGCATGGATTCGAGGTGGGTTTCCTCTTCCTCCTATTTATTGTTAATTTTGATGAGAGTTTATTGATTATAGTTCGTTCAGATTGAATTGGAACTGATTATTTATGATGTGAGGAAACTGTAGCGTAAACTGAACGATGCCGAGTGTATATATATTGATCGTATTGAACAAGTTTATCGATTATACATAGTTTATTGATTATGTGAACTGTATTCGATTACGTATGCAGTTTATCGAGTTATAATCGATTATATGAGAGTTATTCGATTATATAACATTGATCGATTTATAGAAAGTTTAGTGATTTATCGATTTATATGAAGCTTAGTGATTTATCGCTTTATATGAAGTTTAGTGATTTATCGATTTTTATGAAGTTCAGTGATTTATCGATTATATGAAGTTTAGTGATTGGATATAGTCTTTCGATTATATGAATTTATCAATTATATATACAATTTATCGATTATATAAAAATTATCAATCGTATCAAGTTTAATGATTACTAGGGTCATACCCCTTGCAAATGCAAGGATTCAGTTCAAACATATTTAAAATTGTATTGATAATGAAAAAAATAATTATTAATCCAAATAGTAAAAAAAAGAAATGTCAGATTACTCAATTTATGAATAGTTGAACATTTTTTTAAATTTATTTTCCATTGTGATAATATATACTCTTCATTCTTAATGTTCAACTCACATTGTTTTTATTCATTTAAATAATTTATTCATTAAATATATATTTTATATAAATGTTAAATTTTATTGCTAATTAATAAGTGGTATTCACTTTAATATGTAGAATTGATATTGCAATAAATCTATACCCATCTTAACTCAAATTGGGTATCCTATGTGGCATCCAATGCATAGAAAACATATCAATTTTTATTATATTTTATTAGTATAAATAGCATAGAAAATATGTCAATTTTGAAAGTAGTAATAATCCTATTACAACATAATGATTGTTTTTTAGTTATAATAATTTCTTTTCTTTTTCCATGTAAATTATCACCTGAAATTCCTTTTGTATTTGTTACATAATTATTTATATACTATGTTCCCAAAAATCTTTAATATGTGAGACATTTTTTGGTAGGCAAATTTAGCAATTAAATAGACTATCTTTTCATTTAACTACTTTAATAAAGATTATATTAAAGTTGGAGTTTTACTAATTACTATATAAATTATGCAAAAAATTAAAATCTTAATTTAATGTAGCATTGCATTAACTTAGCCTACATAGACCATTATGAAGTCAAGTAATCCTATGTGGTATTATACATGTTATCCTATGTATCACTTATATATTGATTCTATCCAACTTTTAATATATATAGGGTTATACCCTTGCGATGTAAGGATGTTAGTTAATTTTTGTCTTAATAATGTAATATTAGTATAACTAATTAATAAAAATATATTATTTTAAAAGTAGATTAACAATTTTATAATAACATAATTATTGTTTCCTTTATATTTTTCTTTAAAATCACTCTAAATTTCTTTTGTTTTCATATGGTAATGATTTATCGTTTACCATTTTTTTCATAATTATTGAACACGTCACAGTGTAATTAATTTGTGATGGACATTTTTTAGGAGTTAAATGGACTATATTTTAATTTAACTTAATTTCACAAAAACTATATTGCAATATTACAGATTACTCTACATAAGATATATAAAAATCAACCCTAGATGAATATTCATATGGAATCTAACACAATCTTTGTACATGTTGTCTTATATATCATTCATAAATTATCTTATATGATTAAATTATTATATGGCAATATGACATTACTCATTTACAATAACCTCAAGATCTATACTGCAAAAAAAAAAGTAGTAACAATTAAAATTAAGGTAAAATTTGATTATTTTATCTAACTCTATTCTTTTAATATTGAAAAATAAAATGAATTAGTTTGAAATACAAAAAAATCAATTATTGCACACTAAGTTAATCGCATGAGGACTTACTCAAAAAATAAAAAAGAGTTAGGAGTATAAAACCATGTAATAAATAATTAAGTTAATAGCATATAATAAAATCTAATTAATAGCATTAATGTTGATTAATATGTCTCCACTAATATCCACCAATTGCAAGTTGCCAAATCATCAACTTGTGCCATGTGAGATGCCACATGTCATTCACACATTATTTGTATCCAACTTTTAATATATATATATATATGATATGTTGTTATCGATTATAGAAAGTTTATTGAGTATATAAAGCCTATCGATTTATATGTGGTTTATTGATTTTCTAAAGTTTATTGATTTATGCATAGTTTATTAATTTTATAGAGTTTATCGATTATATGAAGCTATCAACTATATAAAGTTTATCGATTTTGTATAGTTCATTGATTACATGCATTCATCGTTTATAGTGCTCGCTTAGAGATGATATAATTATGAATGCTTAATTACCTAATTCTTCAACGCTTCTAAATGTTTTATCGGTCGCATGTTTTCATTGACAAGTCATTGGTAATGAAATAACCCTAAACATCGGATCGATGAGATTGAGTAATGGGCATAGGTTACATTGCATCAATTGGATTCCTAGCGTAACCAACCCAATGTCTCCTTTTAAAGTTTGCATAGAACTTCAACTTTAATATTTCAAAGTTCAGTGTTTATTGCTCTGTCAGTAGGCAGAGACTTCAGAGTTCAGTGTTTCATAGTTCTGCTACTAGGCAGAAGTTTCAAAGTCTAAAGTTCATAGTTCTGCCAATAGACAGAAGTTCCAAGTGCAGCGTTCATAGCTCTGCCAGCGCGCAGATGATTCAAAGTACAACGTTTCATACGTATAGTCCTACCAAATGTTTCATAGTTCATCAATGGTGTTACAGTTCTATAGTTCTACCAGCAGGTAGAAAACTTAAAGTTTATATATCCTACAGTTCCGCTAAGTAGCCAGTAGAGATCTTACCAATCACATGACATAGTATCTGTTTCACCGTATGGCTATTGTTCTATGTTTTAGCAAGGAAATTTACTCCTATATATGACTTATCACTGTATGTGGTAGTGGTATCATGGGTGTGGTGATTTCATCGCATTGAGCATGACGATGGTTTTAATATCATTATTAAACTCATATAGCTAATTACTTGACAGCATCTTCAATGAAGTTTAAGGACTATATACAACATAGATTATATGTACAGAAATAAGCCTTAATAATGTACCGAGCAATGTATAAAAAGTTTTAATGATCATAACAGATATTCCAGCAAGTGGTATTTATGGGTTAAACTCCTCGATTTTATTTTATTGCGTTTATGCATTCATACGAATGTCTCATGGAAGTTTTTGAAGTATAGCTATTTTCAAAGTTTAGGCAGGTGGTGCAAAGGCTATTTCTCTTGCATTGTAATTGGAACATACTGTACGATTGGTGAGTTCTTCAAAGAGAAGGAATTTCAAACAGTTGTCGTAAGTTATTATTGCACTTAGGTATTGTTTTAGGAAAAGGGATTTCCCACTGAGCGATGATTGCTCATTCCAATTTATTATTGTTCCCTTCCCAGGTTTCTGAAATAACAGGTGAAAGTGGGTCCACGTAAGCTGAAATGGAGTCATTGGTGTCCTAAGAGTAAAGCTATGAGCTCGTATGTGAACTGCAAAATGTATTATGATGTAACAACATGTAATTTCAGCTCTTGTGTGCCTGTATTGCATTTCATTTAGAGTTGCTCTGTAAGGCCGCGTGAGCCACCATCTAAGTTGCCCAGGGCTGTACTTTTCATTGTTCATTTGTTTATGCATTTAACTGCGTTGGTTGTGATGCTCCGGGCAGGTGGCCCGTCGAGCTGTGAACTCCGGTGGGTAGCCGTTGAGTTAGTTAGCCTTTATTGTTCTGGTTTCTTTAGTGCAGGGAATTTATTGTAGGGCATTAAGCCTGGGAAATGGTCAGTTTTTAGGGAAAACGCTGTCCGTTTTATCCCAGGATTTAAAGAAAAACGCTAACACTCCTACCCATAGGGTTAGGGGCGCTACAATGACCAATTTCCAGCGACCTGTGTTTGCATACATTCTCACACCGCTCCCCCCATTCCGCTTCAGTTTATGACCCTCCGGCCACCATGGCCACTTTCTTGCAACTGCCGATTCCCCCTGTTCCCACACCTCTATCCCGAATTCAGTTTCTGCTCCTGCCACGGATTCCGGTGACCAGGGATGCCTATTTTTCGGGAGGGACACTAGGATCCGCATCTATGTGCATTGCTGCCCATGCACAAAACATCCATGGGACAGCCATGTTTTCCAGCCACTAAGCATAGCGAAGGGTGTGTGGGGAACCTGAAGAGTTAGAGTGTTACTTGTTTCCATGTATGATAGGTCCATATTAATTTAGATTGGAATTAGTACGAAAGAAGGAAATTTGGGAAATGGTTAAAATAATTCTTGGAATCCTAGGAATCCCTTGTTCGAATCTAAATATCCTAGGTTTGCCCCTTTTTTTGGTTTTAAATTCGGATTTTCTAAGACCTACTCCCATGCCGCCTGTGCCTACTTTATATGCCATGATTCTTCACAAATTGTAATGCACAAATACTCACTTCATTCATAATTTTTTTGTATTCTCTATTCTGTGTCGTATAAATATGGTGAGGTTCCCATACAATAATCATAGTGAAATAAAGGCAATGGAGGTGAGATCAACTTATCATTCTCTTTTTTTTTTTTAATCATATTCAATGTGTCAGTGTTAAATTCGGTCTTTCAAATGCATTATGAAAACACGTAAAATAAAATTAACATTGGTGAAATTTTCGTATTACACGTAATTTAATTGTTTTTTTGGTGAAAATTTTGTGTTACACGTTTAAAACATTGGTGGAATTTTAATGTCTTCAATGTCATACGAATATGCCTTAAATGTGATTTCTGCTTATACGTGGTTCCTAATTGTTTTGTTTTTTTTCTTACCTAGCTTGTGGAATTCAAATGAGAAGTATCTATGTGAGGTGTCTAACAATGCATGTAATTTGTGCCGCAAATTTTGAACAACTGCATGGCGAAGTTGAATTAATGAAAAACTTGTTGCACTCTATTCATGCAATGGTTAGTCATCATTTTATGAAAAAGGAGGATACATTGGAAGAGAATGCTGGTATGAACAATTTAGGTAAACACAAGGTTGAATCAAGTGTGGATCATGATATTCCAATTGTCTCTTCTGCACCTCACCAAGCCTTTTTAGGTGGCACATTTGAAAAATCATTTTCTAAACAACTCTCCGACTCTCTATTCATGAAATTTCCTAGCGAAGAATTTGTTAACCCATTTCAAAGAATAACATATGGTAATAGTGAAAATAATGAAGTGATCCCTATTACGGGAATTGAAATTCCCACAGACTTCGAGAATTTATGCTTTAGTATGTCATACGTTAGCAATGGGCTAGCTAAAATATGGGATTGCCCTATTACTATTAATGGCGTTAAAATACATTCCCACTCATAAAAGTACCTAATAAATCAAGTAAAAGGAAAAGGGGGAATAAGTGAGGTCGTCTATTCAAGATGGTGGCATAAAATCAAGAGTGAAGAAGGTTTCCATAGAAAAAGGTCATGCACCAGAGATAGAAGACACGATAATGTATCAAAAACTATCGCAGTCTACTTCTAGACAAAATAATATTCTGCAAGATTCAGAAGAAATCAGCTATACTTCAAACAAAGAAACAAACTTCTGCTGAGAGAAGGAAGATACTATGGTAACATTGTTGTTTAGTTATTTATTTATTTTATTCAGATTATTAGTATGTGGTCAATCTTGTCACAAGCGAATTATTTTTTTGTTGTTGTTATTGTTATTGTCGTTATCATCATAATCATTGTTATTACCAATTGTTGTTGTTGTTGTTGTTGCAGCGCATATCCTTGAATGATGAAGTCGTAAATGATGAAGTTGTTAGTGTCACACATGGTTATCCTAATTTGTACAAACTATTTTTGCCTTGTCTAGCGGTTGAACAAGCACCAATATGCAACAATGTTTACAACTGGAAAAAAAGAAGTGAAATTGCTTGTACAAATGCCCTTGGTGGATTCTTGTACGTGAGGGACCTAATGCCTTTTTACCCAGACAAATGGCTAACAGATTGGGTATGTGTGTATGATATCATTTAATTAATAGCCAATAATATTTCCTTCAAAATATGAAAATAAAATACTTTATTTAGTTTAATAGTGCATCGACACATTTTTGTTTGATCTACAATGAAAAGCACGTAAAGAAGAAAGTAATAGCAGGTAAGTTTCACCTAGCATGTTTTAGGTAAGAAAATTTTCATTTAAACTAAATTTTTTGGTTACTAATTTTAGATTTATAACATTCAACATGTAATTAAGAAAGTGAAATATTATATTTTGCAGAGAGTTGTGACATACATACATGATACAAATATCAAAACTGCTACTGAATTATATGTTCCAGAAGATATTAGTTATATTGAACAGGTATCGCTCACTTCCTCCCTCCCCCCCTTTCTCTCTCTCTTTCTCTCTCTATCTCTCTCTATTTGTTTGTGCATATAAACAAATTGTAATACTAAACAAATAAATTTTTGATGAAACATACCAATTTATTTGTGTATGCAGGCTTATATCCCATTGCTGGATGATAAAAGAAGACATTGGAACCTAGTTGTGCTTAATATGAAAGATAAAAGATGGTATTTTTGAATTAGTCAGAGGGTAATATCGAATTTGCTCACTGTTGTCCCGGTTTGGATCCTAGAAGGCAAGAGTGAATAAGGTGATGATTAATATTGCAAAGTAATTGAAATAAAGAGCGAAAAAATAAATGTGGACAAAACACAAGAACTTTTTAATGAGGTTAGCCTCAATCAGGCTTAGTCCCCGCCTAGAGTTCCCTAACTCTAGGATTAATCTAATTTTATTAGGAGGAATACATACAACTCTAGAGTACACCTTACTCTAAGTTCCAAGTTACAGGTTAAATCCTTCAACTAGGCTTGGTAGAGTTAACCCTTCAACTCTATAGTTCTACCCAATTACAACTTGAACAACACAAATCAAATGTAATAGAAGCAAATTGAAGCTTAATGAATGCCAATAAGTGCTTGAGTAATATGTATGCCAATAAGTACTTGCTCTTCTTATCTTCTTCAACTCTTAGCAAGCTTCTATATTTATAGCAAAGTCTTAGAGAAGTCATAGGAAACTAGCTGTTAGACTCATCCTTAAATTCAGCTTCAGTTCAAGACCTTGAATAGCAGTTCAGGGTCCTTGAAGATCACACAATCTCAGCAGACAACGGTCAAGAGCTATTTTGACTGATTGAGAATCTTCCTGATATGATTTGCAGCTTCTTTCATGATCAAGGCAAATATTAAGCATTTAAAAATTGAAACCTTGTTTGAGGAAAGTCAAATATTTACCAAATAAAGATCCCTAATAAAATGGTATATCTTATCACATAATACCATAATCAAATTTGAATTATGAAATATAATATCATAATGATCACATATTTAAATTTTAATATTAAACTATCCCGAAGATATTGTGACACATAATATAAAATCAATTAAGTAATATTAATGCTCCAATATCCACTTCAAAAATATAGGACATTTAAACAATAATAATTATTAAGACAATTCAAATATAACATGATAAATCTGTCAATTGATTAATCTCTTTTTGTCTTTCATCAAAATATATTAAAAAATTCAATGTGAGTTTTAAAAAAGCTAACAATCTCCCCCTTTTTGATGAAAGACAAAACCCAATAAAAATAACATATACATACGATTTTGAATCATACATCATGAAAAGTTTTCCAAATATTTCTCCCCCTTCTTGTATTTCATCAAAAAGGTAGTGCAAGAGAAGAAAGAAAAATTGAAGCATAAAAATTATGACAAACATATATAGCTCCCCCTTAACAAATCAATGACATATAAAAGCGCTCCCCCTCAATTCATGGCACTCATAAAAAATATAAGGGATTAAATACTAATATTTTGATCAACAATATATCCTAACATGCATGCATTGACTTGATATTCTCATAACCATGGCAAAGGATCAACATATAAGACTATTAATACAACAATTCTCCCCCTTCAAGAATAAATCAAGATTATCAAAAAATCATCAAGTGATATAATTCTCCATTATAGAAAGAAATAATATCATTTATGTAAGTGCTAGGGAGCATAACATTATGGACAAATATATTGAGATTATAGGCAATATATCATTTATATATAAAGACAATCACATATAGTAGCATAACATTAATCAGGCTCACCTTCCAAAGATAATTAAGCAAACGAAAATTCAAAAATTTGACAATCAAAATTTTTCAAATAGGAAGTAAATCACACAAAGATAACATCAGCTTCAATTTGGTAAGAATTCAAATTTTGATTTCTATTCATGTTGTTGAAATAGAAATTCAAGCCCTTGATTCAGTCACACAAAAATTTTTAATTTCTGCATACAGTTTAAGACCTTGAACTGTATTTTAGGGCCTTGAAATCTGGGCACTAAACTGATTTTCTATTATTTTAACCTCCTTGGACAATAAAGCAATTTCCATGAGTACTTCAACATTTCACACACATCCAACTTCGCAATTTCATGTTTTATTCTCATGTGGATGCAAAGTACCCTGTAAAACAAACTTATACCTTGCTCAAAACACATTTAGAAATTTCAGTTTCATAATCATAATTATTCACTACGATACATGACCTTGTTACTTTTGGTACCCAAATTTGTATGCTACTAGGCCCATTTCTTTTAATAGGACAATGGGTTGAAATATGTCTTGTTTTGCAACAATAATCCTAAGTAATAGAAGTCTTACTTTTGGAGTAAGTCGATTTAACAAAGAGGTTTTTATAACACTTCTGTTTGTTGAACGGATTAAAACCGATTCCTTCTTTGTTAAATGATTTTTTTGCGTGCCAAGAATTTTATTTAAATTCTCTTCTCTTTTGAAAATTTTAAGACAATTTTTTCGAGAGTGGCACACTTCACTTGAAGCTCATCTTTTTCTTTCTCAAGAAGGACAACTTTCTCTTGAAAACTTTTTAAATCAGTACATATTAAATCATTTGATTTTTGAAATTCAATATTTTCTTGAGATAATTCAAAATTCTTTTTCTTCAAATCTTTAATTTTAGAAATGTGTCCTTCTTGATGTCTAATATAATAAAGTAAGACTTTTATTAATTTACGTTTAGAATAATTATGATGACAATCATATACCTCATCCTGAACGTCATATTCCATTTCCTCATCTTCTTCTTCATCATGACTTGTGCTTTCATCATTATCATCATTGTGTCTTGCATCCCGATATCTAACTTCTTCATTTACCATTAGACAAAAATGAGTAATCTTTTTCTCGTCATTCAAGTTGCTAAGCATATTGTCCCTTCTTGACGAATCAAGATTTTCTTGGCTTTTTTCTTTGTATAGTAATGTAAGTTTTTACCAAAGATCTTTAGCTATCTCACAATAGCAAATATGGTTAAATATTTCATCATTTAGAGTACATTGCAAAATATATAAAACTCTAAAATTTTTCTTGAGCACCTCGTAGTCATCTTGAGTGTATTCACTCTTTGACTTGTTGGCAGTACTTCTATTATTTTTTGTTCAATTTAGTATAAAAGGACCATTTGAAATGATGTCTCAAAAATCAAAATCAATGGATCTAATAAACGACTTCATCCTGCACTTCCAAAGAGAAAAATTAGTTCCATCAAATATTGGAGGACAATTTGTAGAAGCATTTAATAAACTAGCTATAAATCCAGCTACAGACAGTCAAGTCTTAAAATAATAGCTCCTGCTCTGATACCAATTGTTGGCCCCGCTTGGCTAGTTAAATCACTCTAGAAGGCAAGGGTGAATAGGGTGATAATCAATATTGTAAATTAACAGAAATAAAGAGTGAAAAGATAAACATGCACAAAACACAAGAACTTTTTAACAAGGTTAGCCTCAACCATGCTTAGTCCCCGTTAGAGTTCCCTAACTCTAGGATTAACTCAATTTTAGTAGGAGGGATAGATACAACTTTAGAGTACTCCTTACTCTAAGTTCCAAGCTACAAGTTGAACCCTTCAGCTAGGCTTGGTAGAGTTGACCCTTCAACGCTATAGCCCCACCCAATTACAACTTAAACAATACAAATCTAATGTAACAGAAGCAAACTGAAGCTCAATGAATGCCAGTAAGTGCTTGAGTAATATGTGCGCTAATGAGTGCTTGCTCTTCTTGTCTTCTTCAACTCTTAGCCAACTTCTATATTTATAGCAAAGTGTTGGAGAAATCATAAAAAACTAGCCATTAGACTCCTCCTTAAATTCAGCTTCAGTTCAAGGCCTTGAACAAAAATTTAGGGTCCTTGAAGATCACACAATCTCAGCAGGCAACGGTCAAGAGCTATTTTTGGCTGATTGAAAATCTTCTTGATATGATTGGCAGCTTATTTCATGATCAAGGCAAATATTAAGCATTTAAAAGTTGAAACCTTGTTTAAGGAAAGTCAAATATTTGCCAAATGAAGATCCTTAATAAAATGGCATATCTTATCACATCATATCATAATCAAATCTGAATTATAAAATATAATATTATGAAGATCACATATTCAAATTTGAATATTAATTTTTCTCAAAGATATTGTGACACATAATATAAAATCAATTAAGTAATATTAATATTCTAATATCCACTTCAAAAATATAGCACATTTAAACAATAATAATTATTAAGACAATTCAAATATAATATGATGAATATGTCAATTGATTAATCTCTTTCTATCTTTCATCAAAACATATAAAAAACTCAATGTGAACTTTAAGAAAGCTAACACTCGCTATGTGTGGTAAATTACAGAATTTGGCCATTAATATAAGTATGCTACTTTTTAGTCACCAGTCCTAATCCAATGGTGCCATTCTCAATGCAGTTATTAAACGCATCAATGGTTTATAGAAATCATCCTCTATTGAGTAGATTTTTTAAGGATGTATACACATTTGGAGTTGATGTTCCTATTACTCAAAAGCAAGAAAATTCATGAGTAATTCTGATTTTCAATGTGTTTACTATTGTTTGCCATATGAAGAGTCATAATTGTGATGATAATATTCATGTTTGTGTTTTAGGGATAATTGTGGCGTGTTTGTTCTCAAATATGCCGAAGTACCTAATAATGCATCATGGAGTCAACTAGCATTTTTGATATGACTTATAGTATATAAATGTTTTTTTCATCCTTTATATGAATAAATAACATGGTTTAATATGTTTGTTTTTTACATCTCATACAGACAAATGACATATGAGTAGAGCAATTGAAGTATGTGGTCAGTCTTGTTACAAGCGAATACAATGACGCGGAGTGTTTTAGGAAAGTTGCATCAACTTAATTTATTAAAAAAAGCTAGTTGCTTTGTAATCTTAGGTTCAAATTTACAACATACTATCAGATATTTTGAAACACTTGGTTTCGCAAGGAGAAGCGTATGCTTAGTATCAGACTTTATCACAATCCGATAATCTAAATCTCTAATCCATTTGAAATGCATCTTAGCTTCACATAAGCATCTGGTTAAAGGTTTTGGCTGTCTAACTGGTTAGGATTATCTATACGTTTTTGCTCACGTAACCCTTTAGCAGAACATTTATAAATCGTTGAAGTAGGATGTTCGTCAATTCTACATTTACATGAACCGCTTTTGCTCACTCCAAACCCTTTGATTTTTGCATAAAACTTATAAAATTCACCGCAAAACTCCAGAGTTTTGAATCTCAATTTCTTCATATCTCAATTTCTTGATATCTTCTTATATATGACAATTGATAGGGATTATTTCATTTATCTCTCCAGACCCAAAATTACTCTCATCATTGCTCAAATCCATAATATTCTGCATAATATCAATTGAAGGCTACAATTTACAAATTGATAAACAATGGGTAAAACTAAAAATAGAATTAGGGTTTGTACCTTGTTGTGGAGCGTGGCTGTGAGTAGGGCGAGAGGGGCAGCCACAGGAAAAGTGACGAGTAAACAGTGAGGAGAAGACGTCACTGTGGTGGCACAGGCAAGGCAACAAAATCTGGCACAGGTGAAGGGAGAATTTCATCAAAATAGACGTGAGGCACAAAGTTGCAGCAGAGGGGAGGGTTTTTGGGTTCTTTTTACGACATCAAGAGGGGCGAGAAAAAAAGTTGGACAGCAAAGTTGAGAAAGAGGAGTACGTGCAGCAGAGGGGAGGGTTTTTGGGTTCTTTACATGACATCAGGAGGGGCGAGAAAAAAAAGTTGGGTGAAAATAAAATGCATGTCCGCATTGCTGCCCCAACACCTCGGAACCTGCAACCTCTGCAACACCAGGCATCCCACATATCCATTGGGCCAGCTTCATTCACACAGAATACTACCTGCTCCTTAGTTTATTTATATTAAATAAAGTGCTATTGCTAACCATTTAGAGTACCCGCGGCCTCAATTGATTTCTACAAAATGAAAAGGATGCTGCTGCCCATGTACATTGAACCCATGACCTAATTGACGTCAGGAATCATACTTCTCCATTGCATGAGCGTCATTCACGATTATACCTCCCATGCCGTATTGTATTTATTCAATATAAATAAAATAAAAACCCCTCACACTCATCGAACGACCGATTACCCCATTGCTTTCGTTGTCTCGGCGCCCCGCACACTTACTGCCCATTGGAGGAACTCACCGACAATGGTCGAGCCAGGATATACTGGACGGCGAACACCTATCCTTTTAAATTTTTAACGACAAGGACATTACGTGTAGGGAGGGAACCACTGTATCTAGCTGGAAAAATATGGAGCTTGCTGAAAAATATGGAAACCTTATTGGAAACGATGGAGCTCGTTGGAAAATGTCAATTAGGGGGGGCCATGGGGTAGGAAATTATTACATCCAAATACCAATTAAAAAAAAGATTTATCACCGTTTATTAGAATTTCATAATTTAAGAAAATAGCTTATTGACAAAATTAAAGATTGTAAAATTGAAGGGTTAAGATTGAATCATACCACCTGTACGGTTTATATTTTGGGAGTTACCGTAATTACCATTAAGCAGACATCACTATACCTGCTTTCCATCACTGCAGCAAGAAGTGCTGCTTAAAGAAATAAAAAGTTACAAATGATGCTAAGTTACATTGTTCTAGCATAACAAAGGGGGCTAGATAGAATTGTTACAATGCTCTAAAGCAACAAGAAGTCAAGCTAGATTGGGTACATGATGGGAAGGACGCATCCTCACTTCTTGTCACAGATGCCTTCTTCATAACCAAGAGTAGGTGAACCCTCACTTAAGCTCCTCATTGCTTTCCTTCCTTCCTTTAGGCAAAACCCCTCTCTGCAGTAAGGAAGGCGTGCTCCCCATGCTAGAACCCGGAGCCTAAACTTTATGCTATTAGATTGATAAATCATGATGAGGATCCAACCATGCTTCAAACTCGCCACATTTGTGGTTCTTGATTGCTTTGGCAAGGTCTATCATGATGTCCTTACCAAAGATCTAAAAAACGGATGACGTTCTTATAATCATAAAATTACAAAGATTGAATTTTTATAGATTCAATTAAATGAATTGGGTACAATCTCTATTAATACAATGGTCCTCTGATTCTTTCTCTTTTTAGGATGGATCTTTCAACCCTTGAATCAAGGGGGGTAGGGATCTATTTATAAGAAAGTCTCCCCCTTGGAAGTCAAGATGGGCCTTGACTTGGGTTTTGGGCCTTGACCTGGGTTTTGGGCCTTTCAATTAGGCCTTACCCTGGATTGCTTTGACTTTCATTTGTTTTGAGTTTGAATTTGACTTTGACTTGGGAGTCTCCCAGGCTTGGGCCGAGTATTGCCTTAGAAGTCACCTCGAGCTTTAACCAGATGTTGACTTGAGAGTCGTTTTGGCGTTTGACTTGTAAGTCAATATAGATTTTGACCTTTGACTTTGACCTTTGACTTTGACCTTTGACTTTGACTTTGACCGCGCCTTAACTTGGACGTCGTTCTGGCTTTAGGTTGTGACTTGACTTGGTAGTTGTCTTAAGCCTTGGTTTGGGCTTTGATTTGAATTTTGACTGAGTCTAGACTTGGAAGTCATTGGACTTTATCATGGGCTTGACTTGTGAGTCTTTTGGACTTGACTTGTGAGTATTTGAATTTGATTAAATTAATTAAAAGGGTTGATCCAATTAATTTAATTAATTTAATTTTGATACAGCACGAATAAATTTTTAGTACCTATAAATTGCCCCCTCCAGACAAGGTCACGTACCAAACTTTTGTCGTTGGAGTGTGACTAAAGTCTCAATTTTTTTGCCTTCCCTTCTCTTTTTATTTTGTCGTTGCAGCGTGATCATTTAAGCGACAAGGTCAGGTACAAGACTTCTGCCTTCTTGATTTTTTAACTTGGACTTCATTCATGCACCTTATTTTTCCTTTGGATGGGCTAGACGGGCCTGGGCCTGGTTCTTTGCCTTTCAGGGTAGGCTTGGACCGCAATAAATTACAAATGGGTACCTCCGGTTTTGGGGAAACTATTTTAAGGGCTCCTTAATTTGAGAATATATTCTTGGGTGACATTACAGTTGGGGAAACAATTATGTGGTGCATTTCCGATGGAGGGCTTCATATGAGAAGAGAAATTACGTTGATGCCCTTTTTTATTTGAGGAAGAAAAACAGCAACAATCATTGTTTCCAACCCCAAACCCCCGAAACTCGTCTCTCTCTCTCTCCTCTCTCTCTCTCTCTCTCTCTCTCTCTCTCTCTCTCTCTCTCTCTCTCTCACTTGCTCTGCGCCTTGCCGTCGCCATCTCTATCTTCCAGAGCCGATCTACATTTTGTGAAGATTTGAAGAGATTTCTGAAGTTGGTTGCCATAGTTGAGGAAGAAACAGTTGCAAGTTGACTGCAATTTATGGACTGAAGAATTTCGGACAACCATGGTGAGTGTTTTTCGTGTTTGTGCATGTGTTTGTTTGATGTGGTCCAATAAGTTCATGTTGATTTGCACCCTGGGGTAGGTAAAATGTTATTGTGTTTGATTCATTTAGTGCTGGGTTTTTTGTGTTGTAATTGAGGAGGGAGGAGTTCCAGTTATTGTAATTTCGTGCTTTTTCCCATTTCTTCCATGTTCTGTACATGTGTAGGTTGTTTTTGTGGTTGTCTATGGTTGACTACCACTCTGTTTAGATGTTGGCTGTAAATGTTGTAAAAGATTGTTTGTTATATTGTTTAAACAGCTGACTAAAAATGTAGTGGCTCATTGCAAGGACAGAATGATTATCATAGTTGATGTTAATTTGGATATGTACCAGGTGATAGACCTATTTATGGATGTGAGGGGATTAGCTGTGGAACAGGGGGTAGTGTTACCTAAGTATGCTAGATTTAAATGGCATCCACCTGGGAGGGAGAATCAGAGGTAGCCTCTTAACATTGATAATGATTGGGTGATGTTAGTGCATCAATGGGAGTCAATAAGGGGTTTTGTCATCCCTATTTATGTGGTTGAGTTACATGTGCCTAGTCAGCTGCAAAAAGTAGTTGAAAGTTTGGATAGTTTACAAAAAGCAAAAGAGAAAAAAACTGTGCAATTTACAAGCCCATGTGAACCTACACTTGACCCCTCTTTGACTGAAGCTAGGATGTGGGCTGATAATTTGATTGTTACCCAATCATCTGTATACATAGACCTAAATGCAGCAGCACAAGTCCAGCCCATGTTAAAAGGTACTCCACATGCTTTAAAAAAACCTTCTACATCTTGGAGGCAGAAATTACAGATTAGGAGACCCATTCCTAGGGCTGCAAAAGATAAACCAAATGCTTCTCCTTCTCCTTCCTCCCTGCAGCCCTCATCAAAGCAAGCAAACACTGTTCCTGAACCTGTGAACAGTCCTAGAAGCCCCTTAACAAGGTCTCAAAGCAGCCCATCAACCAAATCAGCTGTCCCCATAACTCCTTCTTCTTCACAGCCTAGTGAAGGTCTATCCCAGGTGGTGTTATCCCCAACTAGGCAATTGACTAGGTCCCAAACCAATTTCAGTTGAGAAGAGGCAAGCTCAACCTTCTTCTGTGGCAACGGGAAGAAGAACAAAGAGTAGATCTCAGCCGCTAAATCCTACACAGTCACAAACTTTACTCTACTCAGACTAAGATTTATCAATAGTAAGGGTTGACTTAGATGATTTTCATGATTTTGATGTGCTAGATTTAGGGCAGCCACAAATTCGCCAATTAGATGCCTTTGGTAGTGATGTTGATGAGAATGTGGAGAAGTAAGTAGAGGAATACTTGGAGTCAGATAGTGAGAACAATGACTTCAATGTCGATGAGCAAGAGGAGTTTGCTGAGGTTTCATTAGATGACAAGTCAAATGACAATGAGGTGCTTGATGAATTGGATTTGGAGCTTGATACAGAGCAGCGGATGAGATTAGGTCATGTACATACATATGGTAGTCAGGGCCATGTGATTGTTAGTAAGATGGCAAAGGTGTTTAAATAAGGGAGGTTATGGAGCAGGAATAGAGATGGGAGTGTGAGCTTAAAAGAAGGTGACATATTTAATTATAAGAAAGACCTTTTAACAGTTATAAAAGACTATTGTGTGCAGCAAGGGATTACTCTAAGGAAGATTAGGAATGACAGGAGGAGGTATACCCAAAAGTGTGCAAATGTGGAGTGCACATAGAGAATACATGCATCTGTGCTTGTTGATAAAAGCACATGGATGATGAGGAGACATTCAGGGAAGCACATATGTGGTAGGACTGATAGTAACAAGAGTGCTAGTTCAAGATGGGTTGCATCCAACCTTTTGTCATATTATAGGGCAAACTCGAATGCTACTGTGAAGAATATGGAGGACTTCATCATGACAAACTATGGGGTGAAAGTTCCAAAACACACTCTTTGGAGGGCAAAGAAACTTATGAAAATACAGGTTGAGGGTTCTCATGATGAAGGGTACATGAAACTTCCACAGTATATGGAGGAGTTCAAGGCAAGGAACCCCGAGTCTTTATGTTTGATCCAGTGGACAGATCAAGCTCATAGGAGGAATCCTACATTCAAGAGGTGCCAGATATGTATTGGAGCAGCCATAGCAGCCTTCAAACAACATTGTAGACCCCTTATTGGCATTGATGCTTGCCATCTAAAAGGTATAACACACTTGCATTTATAAATGCATGCTTGTTTAATTATATTCTGTATAACCTAACACTGATGCATCCCATTTGACAGGTCCATATAAGGGAGTCCTTTTGACAGCTATGGCCTTAGATGGTAATAATGGACAGTTCCCATTATCCGATGGGATTACACCTCAAGAAAATGAGGAGGAATGGAGATGTTTTCTTGATGGCCTTGCTAGGACACTTGATGCTAGGGAAAATAGCTCTAACTACACCATTATGTCTGATAGGCACAAGGTAATATAAATTATGCTTTTTAAAGGTAAATGTGCGATACACAGAAGGTATTGACTACTAACTTACTTTGACTGGTAGGGCATCATCAAAGCTTTGAAGAATGTTATGCCTCAAGCATCAAGAAGGATCTGTGTCCTCCATGTCTACAAAAACTTTGCTGCCCACTACCCTGGTAAGTGAAACTAATTTGTCTGAATTTAGTTAAAGCACATTTAAGGGAAGTTGGAGAATGCTTGTACTGACCATGTCTTTCTCCCTTTCTCATTGTAATTTCAAGGTGCATGGTTCCACTGTTTCTTTTACATTGCTGCCAACGCATATTCGTCTTTTGTTCATTTGAAGGCCATGGATAAGATTAAGCAAAAAGAGCCCGCAGCATATCAGTGGTTAAGGGACAATGAACCATTAGAGCACTGGGCTAGGTTTAAATTTGATGCAAACCTGAAATCTGCGGACGACACAAATAATTTTGTGGAAAGTTTCAACAATGCAATTAGCAAACTTAGGGGGAAGCCAATGTTGACCATGTTGGAAGAGATTAGAAAGCTTGTGGGGGCCAAGTTTGATAAAAGGTTTCAGAATGCATCTTGTTGGGAGGGGCAGGTGACACCATTTGTAGAGAAAAAACTGAGGTTGGTTGAACAAGATGCTAGAAATTGCCTTCGTGTTGTCCATACTGGTCAAGGGGAGTTTGATGTTGTTGAAGGTTGCACTAACTTCACAGTGAAGTTGAAGGAGCACTTTTGTAACTGCAAGAAATGGCAGATCACTGGCTTGCCTTGCAAACGTAGTGCAAGATGTATTTTGAGGATGAAAGGGCAGTTAGAGGATTATTGTGCTCCATGGTTTTCAACTGACAATTACAGGAAACTTTATGAAAACATCATCCATCCTCTCTCTGACCCATGCATGTGGGAAGACATAAACTTACCTACACTTGATCTTGTAGTTGAGCTGAGAAAAAGAGGAAGGCTAGAAAAGCATAACAGAAGAGAGTCTGCCTCCTGGGCACCAGTCCCACAACCTGATGGTCAAGCAACCAGACATTTCTCAGGCACTAAAAGGTACAAGCAATAACAATTAGGATATACCAGCTTGACTTGTGGGTGACCTAGAGATGAAAGTGGCCGGCTATTGGAGAAATACAAGAAGAAGAGGAAGACCAGCACCAAACCAGTTAGAAGGCCAAGGAAGACACTCTGCACCACTGGCACATCAGCTGGGACATCCGACCCTACATCAACAGCAACAGAAGCCCCCCCCAACCCAATTTAGTCAATCTTGATTGCAATATGTAATAGCATTTCAGTAGCGCTGTGTCATGGAAGAATTAGCTTATCCCTCTTGTTGTAAATAAGGGAACTTGTTGTGCTCTTTGCTACTTATCGCAGCTACAGAACCAATGGTTTTAGGACTTGTCAACTTTTGTGAACTCATTTCTAGGGACAAGAATTTGTGCTGTTCTATTGTAGTTCTTTGTGACTTGTAAACTTTTGAACTTGGTTCCAGTTTTCCAAGTAGCTGAATGAGTGTGCTATTTGCTACTCATTTCTAGGGAAAAGAATTTGTGGTAAGTGTTCATGCTTATTATTCCTTTTACAAGTTATAAGCTCACACAGTTGCAAGCCTCTTGAGTTTTAGGTTTTATGTCTTGATCAGCTTTTATGTTTGATACCAGCAAAGTCTCTTCTATGACCAAGCCTCTGGATTTTCAGTTCATTTTTCTCGGCTTACACTTGGAAGTCAAATGCTATGAGGCTCTGCTTTGCAGAAACTGAACTTTCACAGGAAAAAGTCAAATGCTTAAACAATTTAATTTGTCATTCCCTTGAATACACTTACACCTGCATCACATTCACTGTTTCTAATTTTATATCACCACTACCATGGCAATTAACACTATCACCACAATCAAAAATATTACAATCAAGGTTTGACCCTTTTCAATAAACTTCAACATCAACCTCATCTTCTTAAGCTCCTTCTTCGCTATATCTACATCAACAACCACCGGTCTCTCTTGAGGGCCTTCATTTGCTGCCCATTTAAGAAACTTATCGCACCTCAAACATTTGAAATACAACCTTCCAGGATTCTGGCTTGAGTGAGACACCTTCCGCACACCTTCACAATTGCATCTTCGACAAACTGCTATGTCCTTACTTGCTAGCTTGCTCCTTGATGATGAAGACCCTTCCATTATCAAACCTAATAATTCACGAATTGTTAAAGAAACCACAACATAATAATATTACATAATGTTCCAGACCAATAATTACAATAATTACAATTGCTAACTTCTGAATGGGAGCAGTCATTAGAAAAATTAAATAATGTTCTAGACTCAACTAAACATTCAAATTCAGTCATTTTCACAATATTGTCCACTTCTTCCATCATCAAATGGGAAGAGACACAGAAGGCCCACTGAATTCCTTCCAACAGGGACATACCACAACACATTTTTCAGGCACCAAAAGGTGCAAGCAACGACAGAGACGGAAAGACATTCTATAATTTTATGGGAACATGGCAGACACAAAAAAGGAAAACATTCCCCACCCACAGACAGGCCAGATCTGGCCTGAGAACAGACAAAGAAGTTAGAGTGAATGGAGGACATGAACAAATTTCTCCGTCACTGTGGGTGCCTTTAATGGAGGACAACAAACCAGACCAAAAAAAAAAAAAAAAATTACCTGCACAGTCACGCTTCCTTCAATGGAGGAGATGAAGAAGATGATGCCTGGGGAAGAAGAGAGGAAGATGAGAGGGAAGAAGGCAGGCAGAGTGAAGAATGGGGCTAAAACCCAACATATATATTCAACTAATAAAAGAGTATTATTGGCATTACACTAATTCTGACTCTTTCCCGCCAAGTTCACACCAGAAACCATTAACCCCTCCACCGGAAATGCACCACATAATTGTTTCCCCAATAGTAATGTCACCCAAGAATATATTCTCAAATTAAGGGGCCTTTAAAATAGTTTCCCCAAAACTAGAGGTACCCATTTGTAATTTATTGCTTGGACCGGCCCTCCTTCTTTCCTCTCTTCTTCTCCCTTTTTTGTTTGGGCTGGCCAATGTTCTTTTTTTACAAAGCCCAGCCTTTCATGCGTGGACTGGGCCAGCGTTTGATCTCCTTTTGCCCAGAGCCCAGACTAGCTTCATTTAAGTGACACGTGATATTTAAGCGCCCCATTGTTTTTAGTTACATCAAACCGCCACTTAAATTGCAAGAATCCAACTGTTAGCGTCGTCATATATTTTCTAGCCCTTGTCCAACCAACTTATTGGCCTGACATTTGACGCCCCAAAATTATATTATGGCCTTGCACTAGGTCACCTAAAACTATACAACCATTGAATTACATGCGCTACTTGGATGGGTCATGCTCTGATTTCAACTATATTTGAAGCAACAAATTGCAAAAGGGAATGGCAGGGAAATATGAAAGGCACCAAATTGCAAAAGGCCCCGAAAAGTGAGAAGCACTAAATTGCAAAGGGGACAGATACATCCTTTCTCGAGGAAGCTTCGTTGTTCTTTCGGTAGAGAGGAACATTCTGGGATTGGATGAATTCACAGCCAGACCAAGTGAGCCCACCACGTTCATCTTCTTCCCCTCATTTTCTCTCTCCATGTTCAGCAACAGAACACCCAGAATCCATGCGCTGCGCCCAGAACCCCGAGGTCTCATTTTCATTACGACTGCTGGCAATTTCCGGTGGACGCTCCCCCAAAGTTTTGCTCTTTGCGCCGCCTAATTCTTCAATCCAATAGCTTCGCTCGATGTAACTCTTCCTATTAGCAAAGGTATAAACCTTCTTTATCTTTCCTCCTTTTCCTTTCTTTTTTTTTTTTTTTTGAAGGACTAAGCTTCCCTTGTTTTTTGTTTACCATTGATGCTGAGTTCTTATTGTGTTGATCCATCATTGTTCCTTCCTGGAGATAACTCTGCATATTCTGGGAAACCCTGTTTAGATTTGGGTAAAGTTTTCCCTTTTTCTTGTTCTTCCGAAACGCATGCAGGAAAACATGAGAACTCGAAATGAATATGCTCCATCATATGATCAAAACCTTGTGTGTCGCAGACCTTCGGTTGTCACCTCCTGTTATTCGCATCATGATAACGAAGTTTTTTGGCCATCATCTTGTTTAAAGACTCGACCCTTTTTAAAAACTTTCTCTCGAATTCAATCTCATCCTTGAGTTGCACGATTTAGGCACATGTTTGATTGAGCTCTGAGCTCATCTTGGGAGATGTGTAGTCGAACTTCAGATCTCTATGAAGGCCATGAATGTGCTTAGTATTAATACTGTACCTACACACTAGGTGTTTGTGAAAATGCCTCTGAGAAAAATTCTGATAAAATAGGTTGGGCTTGTGGTTTGAATGAGGGATATGGTTTTCGCCAATGAAGAAGACCCTGGATAATGCCCTGTGATTATAAGGGTACTCTTTGACAACCTCAACGGCACAAACTGGGTTCCCCGAAAACCATGCAGGGGTATGCACCAAGTGCTCAAGGAATTGCCTAAAAGAACCAGGAGAAAGAAAACTTTGATTTAAACCTTTTTTTCGGGGGGGGCTGAGTTTGTGTACTCTATTCAATAGGAGAAAAATAGAGCCAAACAATAGGAGGAGATAGAGAAAAATGAAGCTTGTCCCCCCTTTTTTTGATTCAACTTCCTTTTTTTTGTGTGAGAAGGGCAATGTTTTGTGGATTGAATAACTTGAATAAATCATATACCAATCTTTAGGAATAAAGATAACATTTTTTTTATGGCCAAGACCCTTCCTTTTTTTTTGACAATTGTTGACGACAAAAGGGGGTGATTTGGCCACAAATAAGAAAGGAGCGAACTTTATCATGTTCAACGGTCTTCTCATGCCCTGCTAACGCTCTTGTTGACTGCACATGTTGAAAGATCACATTTTTTTTTTGCCGCTGCAATGTCATGTCTACTTGTTGAAAGATCGCATTTTTTTAATTGCTGCAACGTCATACCTATTGAAAGATCGCATTTTTTTTGTTGCATTTGTGCAATAACTTGTGCAGGTTGAGGAGCCATTTGAAGGAGCACTTGGCGAAATGGTCCGCCACTAAGCCTTGGGCCTAGAACGGATACCGATACGCATGAAAGTGACACGAAAATTTGAAGATTCACTTGCGACACGGTTCGTCGCCTGGCTTTGGGCCTTGAACGGATACCGATACGCATGAAAGTGGTATGAAGACTTTAAGAACCACTTACGACACAACTCGCCCTTGGCATTGGGCCTTGAACAGATACCGATACGCATGAAAGTGGTATGAAGACTTGAAGAACCACTTGCAACATTGTTTGCCACTTGGCCTTGGGGCTTGAACGGATACTAATACGCATGAAAGTGGTATGCAGACTTGAAAAACCATTTGCGATACGGTTCGCCGCTTGGCCTTGGGTCTTGAATGGATACCATTACGCATGAAAGTGGTATGAGCAGCGAGGAGCAGCTTGTCGGCAGAAAGGTGGTGTCTTTGATCTCTTCTCTTTCATGCCCCCTTTTTTTGTGTGTGATGTGTTTGATTGCACTTGGTGATTTGCTAAAGCTACCTACGTACTTATGGGTACTTGCAATTCCCAATAAGATCAAGTTGTTACGTAGCTCAACTAAGCATCCTTTTTTATTTGTTTTGCCATTCATAGTTTATACTCTTACGAGTCAGGAGTAGTACAAAGATTTGGTTTGAATGAACAGTTTATACTCTTGCTCGAGGGCTAGCATTTTCTTGATGTGTGTACAGTTTGAACTCTTATGTAGAAGTCTTCTTTTTTGAATATGCGAATAGTTTAGGCTCCTGTTCAGGAGTCTTCTTTTTGAATATGCGAACAGTTTAGTCTCTTGTTCGGAAGTGTTTTTTTTTCTTTTTTTGAGTTCCTGAATAGTTTAGACTCTTGTTCAGGAGCCGCCTTTTTTTTTTTTTTTTGAATGCGTGTGAACAGTTTAGACTCTTGCTCAGGAGCCTTTTTTTTGTTTTGAATGTGTGAATTTTGGGTGTGTTTTTTGTGGTCAATAGCTTAAATTCTTGTCCAGGAGCTAATCCAGCACTTCCTCAAGGGAAGTCGCTGACGTCTTGGCTTACGGCACTGCTGGAAGAAGCTTGCTCCTTAGTTCATTCTTTTGGACTGACCCTAGCACCATGGCGAGTGAGAACTAGGACACGTTTCTTTACCTTCAACGAGTTATCCACCTTCACATCCAAAGTGGAAACACGCTTCATGCATAAAGGAATTGAACTTTGGATTTCATTTAGTTCGCTAGGGCGACTGACCACTAAATCCTTCTTTTGGGAAGGCGATGAATTTGATGTCGTCTTGTATATCTTGATTCTGGCAAAGACCGAGGATTTAGGCTGCTCACCCTTCTTCAACCTATAGAAGACGAAAGGCTTCGGGGTTTTGCTCTTTTCCAGCCTGCTAAACACAGAAGGGCCTGGAAGGCATAGGCGCGACATTGACAGCTGCAACTTGTCGAACACCGACGTTTTTGGGTTGGTTTTAGCATTGTCACCCTTGTCATTATCAACCTCTTTGGCCATGATATATTGCATAAGGGCTTGCTTGTCCTCACGTCGTCCCAAAATCCTTACGGGCTGGGGTGGTACGTAACCAAGACCAACTTTAGGTGTTGTGACGTTGCCCCCTTGACTTTATATGATCCTTTGCATGCTGTTAAGTCCGTGTGGCTTAACCTCGATTACATGCCCCAAAGGTGTTGGCTGGCTGAAGTCATAGATGGACCTCTTCATTAACTTGTGCGCATTAGGATCAAACCCATCGTTGATATGCATCTTTGACAGTTCACTTTCTTCTTGAAGCGAACCTTTAGAAGAGGCAACAAAACTAGGGAGAGAAGCCTTGGTCAATTTGTTTGGGTTCACCGTATGAACTAGAAGCACACCCTTTTCTTTGAGAACAGACAAGCTTGCTTCATTGAACTTGTGTTCAACCTTGGTTGCACTTCTAGAATTTGTATATTCACAAAATGGCGATTTTTCATCCTTGCAACGGGACTTAGAAATATACATGAAGACTGGCGCCGTTGGATTTGCTGCGACATTTGTTTGCTTGACGGACGAGACTGAAACTGCCCTCTCATTCTTTTCTTTTCGTTGTTGTTGTGGCTGGATGCTGCTACCACTTTTTTCAGCAGGAACATTCAGCTCTTCATTTGTTTCGTCATCGTCAAATTCAAAACATGAAGTTGTGTAGACAGCGGCACTATCAATGAAGCTCCTCGTGAAGTATTTTCCTGAGGCCTCTGGTGCTTCAATTAGATCTATTTCAGAATCTACCTCCTTAGCCTCTTGTACTATGACGTGGCTAACTTCGGCCGTTTTATCCAAATCTAAAATGATTCTTCCTTCCTTAGCCAGTCGCATGATGCGCTCCTTGAGTGTAACGCGCTTTTCAAGAGGGTGACTAACGATTCTATAGTACCGACAGTATTTGGGATTGTTAGTCCTCCCAACTTCCTCTAGGTGCTTTAGCTTGGGCAATTCGACGACATTCTTCTCGGGCAAGTCATCTAACATGTCTGATAAATCCGAGTCACGAAATGGATACTTCTTATCCTAAAGCTCTTTTAGTGTGGGACGCTTCTTTGTCGCAACCTTGAACGGTGGGCTTTTCTTACCCCCTAGTTTTGGCTTTTCCGTAATGCGAATTGGTTGACTTATAGAGGTGAACATCGCTTCTTTGGTCATGCTCTTAGAAAAATTAATATTCTTCTCGAATTCAACTTTATCCTTCCTTGATTCAGCAGAATAGAAGGAGTTACCGTGGCGGCTAGCTATCATCACCTCCATGTCATGCGCCTTGGTCCCCAATTCCTGAAAAGTCCTATGTTTGCTCATTTGTAGGACGTACAGCAAGTCCCAGTGTATCCCTTGGTGCACATTTTGACGACGGACACTTCAAACAGCCGATCCTTGCACTTGAGGCTTAGTGCGTGCCAGCGGTAGATGTTGTCAAGAACTGGCTCATCTTTCCACTGTTTTGTGTTTGTCAGCTCAGTCATGCTGACAACGCATTGAGTGCTGTGAAACCTGCTAAGGAACTCTTGCTCTATTTGTTCCCAGCTATGAATGGACTAAGGTTCTAAGTCGGTATACCAGTCAAAGGCAATACCTTTCAATGTCCTGACGAGCTGTTTCACTATAAGGTCGCCGTAAGTCCCAGCATTGTTGTATGTCTCACTGAAGTGCGCGACCTGCTGTTCGGGATTACCTTCCTATCGAATTGTTGGAGCTTGGGGGGTTGGTAACCGTGGGGCATGCGAAGAGCATCAACTTTCTTAATTTAAGGCTTGGTGCATAGGTGAGTTCTGCGTGAACCTTCACCTAGCTGTGCCTTTACAGCATTTGCTATAAGTCTTGGATTTGCCCAATGGTTATTGAACCAGAGGACTTGACATGTTTAAGTGCAATACCTTTCTTTGGTTGCTTTTCGTTGTTAGAAGACTTGGTGTGGATGGACATTTTTTCTGAGTCTTCGCTTTCTGAGTCCTTTGTGGAAGATTGAGCTGGCTATTTTTCAAACTTTCTGGTTAACTTAGCACTCTTTTCTTCGTTGTCCCTAGTGAGTTTTTCTAGGATGGTCTTCATGTTAGCCATCTCCTCTTTCAGAGTGGTTGTACCTGTCATCATGGCTAGCATGACAATAGTTTTGGAAGACTCGACTTCAGTTTCTAACATGCGCGCCCCATTTGGTGACGACGAAGAAAAGTTACTTCTATAGTAGTCTTCAACCTCGTAGACTGGAGATTGAAGCTGAAGGTTTTGAATTCCATCCATCCTAGAGGGCGCATTTTGCTACATCCTCGAGTCTTAGAATTTGGATGGGGGCGGCGCAGTAGCTTTCGGCATACTCCTGGTCTTCATTGTGTGCACCTACCTGTTAGAATTGACGTTCGCTCCATAGGATATGCGCGAAAGAGATCCTGTGCTCTTCTTCTTCGAGGCTTGCGCGGCAATGTTCTTTGTAGCCATATCTTCGTTGAAGAAGATATTCTTGTGACTTGAAAGCCTTCATCTTTTAGGAGAAAGAGGTGAGAGGTCGAGATGTCTCACCAATCGTGCTAAATTTACAACTGCAAAATTATAAAGATTGAATTTTTATAGATTCAATTGAATAAATTGGATACAATCTCTATGAATACAATGATCCTTTGATTATTTCTCTTTTTAGGATGGATTTTCAAACCCTTGAATCAAGGGGGTAGGGGCCTCTTTATAGGAAAGTCTCCCCCTTGAAAGTTAAGATGAGCCTTGACTTGGATTTTGAGCCTTCACCTGGGTTTTGGGTCTTTTAATTAGGCTTCATCCTAGATTGCTTTGACTTTCGTTTATTTTGACTTTGACTTTGACTTTGACTTGAGAGTCCCTCGGGCTTGGGCCGAGCATTGTCTTGTAAGTCGTCTTGAGCTATGATCGGACGTTGACTTGAGAGTCATTTTGACATTTGACTTGTAAGTCGATGTAGGTCTTGACTTTTGACTTTGACCTTTGATCTTTGACTTTGACTTTGACGTTGATCGCCCCTTAACTTGGACTTCGTTTAGACTTAAGTCGTGATTTGACTTGGTAGTCGTTTTGAGCCTCGGTTTGGGCTTTGACTTGAATTTTGACTGAGCTTGGACTTGGAAGTCATTTGGGCTTCATCTTGGACTTGACTTGTGAGTCTTTCGGGCTTAACTTATGAGTCTTTAGGCTTGATTAAATTAATTAAAAGGGATGACCCAATTAATTAATTTAATTTAATTTTGATACGGCACGAATAAATTGTTAGTGCCTATAGTTCTGTAAGACAAAGGCGTAAACATTCCATGAACAAACATTGGATCTCTCACGCAACGAGCAGCCTTCTCAACAATGGACCTATTAAAACGAGGGCATAATCTTTGATAGTCACATAGGGGAGGCCTAGGAGAAAAGAGAGCCATTCTTGCCAAATATGGAAAGGAAGAGAAATAAGGAGTTACATTGCACCTTCTCACTTCACCCCTATTTATACTAAACTCACTTGAAAACAAGGTCACTCTACATCTCATTGACCTCCTTGGGGGATGATCAGATAAGATGTGAGGACCTAAGTGATTCAGGTAATTAGGAACCTGCCAATGGCAAGCCAACATGCGGCAAAGACTAAGTCAATAGAAGTCAAAGGTTAACCTCAGGCAAGGATCAAAGAATTATGATGGGCATAATGGTTATTTCACCCTCAGACTAAGGAATGATCATTCTACTCTTCGGACCTAACCAAACCTATAAATATCCCCACTTGCATCATTATGGAATTATTATATACTATGCATACACCTGACAAAAATTAACCCGACCCGAACCTACCTGAAAATTTGGGATTTTAAACACGACTTTCTCGACCCAAACCCGAAATAGATCGAACTCGAAAAACTCCCAAATTAGCAGGTCAAACCCGACCCGAATCCGAACCCGAATCCGCCCACTTGACTCGAATGTTATATCCTTAGTTTTTGATTTTTCTCTAATTTATCCCTCTGAATAATAATGGGTAGTCATGTTTATCGAATAGTTTAAAAAGATATTTTATAACTGTTGCATCTATTTACAAATTAAGCAATAATAATCTTTTTTTTCCTTCTCCATTCTCTCAAAATAATATTGTACGCAACTTTTAAATGAAAAACATTAAAAATGGGTATGAAATTGCATAAAATAACTATCTAATCTTTTAAAAAAAGTTAATTTAAAAGAAGACAAGCACTAAAGATGTGCAAGTCATACCATTATATACTTAGTTAAACAAATATGTCTAATTATTTTTAAAATTAATTAATTTGTAATAATTTAAACTTTTGATGTTATAACTGCAAGATAATATCTTGTGCTTCTTTTGTTCAATTTTATTTGGTTTTCATTCTAACTATTCTTGAACTATGATGCTTGTTGTAGGAAAACGGCCAGTCGTATTCATATTGATGTCGACCTATTAATAAAGTTTTACACGATTGGACATTCATAGGTTAGTAAATAAAAATATTAAATTATTAAATAGGTTGTTAGCGGTCAAACTGTTGCAACCCATTAAAATGCTAAAGACGGGCTTCCCCATCAATAGTCGACCTACTATTGACCTTCTTTTAATATAAGGGTTGATCTACCCAAAATCAAATAGGGCTTGATTCTTTACCCGTCCATATAAGATGTTCATATATTATAATAAAAAAATTGGATATTTTTAATATCTTTTGAGAAATTACAATTATTATGCATTTTCATTAAATGCTGACAATTTTGAGTAATAAATATGTAGAAAAAAAGAAAAATAACTCACAAAAAAGACGTTCTAAACCCGTTGGGTTGATCCGAAACTCGTGAAACCGAAATACACCCGCCCGTATTGTACCCGAATCCGAAATACACCCGACCCATATTTTAGCCGAATCCGAATACAATCAACCCGTATTTAATCGACCCACCCGAACTGACAGGCCTAACTATGCACGACGTAACACTTATGATTCTCCCCTAAAAAGAGTAAATTTTCTCTACCTTTTTTCTTTTCTTTTTCATACATCCCTTTCTAACACTGACATCAACATCGGAGCGGCCTTCCTTGGGTAAAGTCCATCACTGTTAGCAAGGCAACACGTTAATCAATCCTAAGTTATGAACTCCTCTATCACTCACCCAAGTATCTCTAAAAACAATTGAAGTTCTCTGTAATTTTGTAATTCCTGGATAAAAACTAGTATATTAGACCTTCCTCTTCTCCACGCACAAAGCATACAAGCAAGGAAGTTGTCAATCAATTTAGCTATTTTAGTATGAGAATCCTTTTTTTCCTGGCGAGGGGGTATGCATAAAGTACAAATTTCTTAATGAACAGGACGAGCTTGAAAGAGTTCGCGTAGCAAATTGATAGTGGGAAATGGGAATACATACTGAACAGTTGTTATATCATGTAACTAGTTGTACAGAAGTAGTTATACAACCAAATTTCAATGCACTAAAAATAGTATATAGCTCACTAAAATATAGTAGTGCATACCCAGTTGTGCTCATTAAAAATACTAGATAACTCACTAAAATATTTTAGTGAGCTGAGATGCATTTTTTAGTGAGCTAATAAATACTTTTAGTGAGCAGACATGCCCAAATTAATGCATTTTTATTGCCCGAGTTTCACTCAGCAAAAACACTATATAGCTTACCAAAGGTTGCTATTATTCAAAAAAAATGATATTTTGCATTTAAAGATCACTAAATTATATTCTAGTTATCTATACTATTATGTTTTTAGTGAATTATAATATTTATTTGGTGAGTTGTCATAGTTCTTTAGTGAGTTATGAAGTATACTTGGTGATCAATATGATTTAGTGGTTAGTATCAATTATTCATAATAAAAAAAAAAGTGAGCAAACATAATATACATAATTTTAGTGAGCTCATACATATTCTTGTTCATATTTTGACGTACGATTTTTTTAGTGAGCTGCATTGTAACTTTTGGTGAGCTATAGTGCATGTTTAGTGAGTAGTAATTTATATTTATCTTCTAATGTGTTGTGATATATCTTTTGATTAACTCAAATATAAGAGTATTTATATGCATAAGAATTACATACTTGAAAATTTTCAATGACTTATACTCTTACTATTTCTTTTAGTGAGCTACGATATGTATTTAGTAAGTTATGATATTTATTTAGTGAGTTATAAAATAATTCAGTGATCCACATGATTCATTAAGCAATACTAGCTATTTATAATCCAACTGATTGAGTTTTAAAAAAAAAAAGGGCAGTCCAGTACACAAGCATCCCGCGTTCACGTAGGATCCGGGGAAGGACCGCACCCTATATAATACATAATTACACATTCCTGTTTATATTTTGAGGCATGACATTGTCTTAGTGAGCTACATTATATCTTTTGGTGAGTTATATGATATATTTAGTGAGTAATTGTGCGTGCGTGCGTGTGTGTATGTGTGCGCGTGCGTGTGCGTGTGCTCCTAGGTTCCATGTCATTGACAACTCAGCACTACTATGTTATTTTAATTTCCCACAAACATGAAAAGAAACTGTATATAATTTATTTTATTTTTTTGTTAAAACAATACACACATTACGTTGGTAACTTCCCACTTTCTCAACAGTTATTTTAATTTGTTTTCATTTTTACATTAAATCAGATTTGATTATTGTTTTTAAAAAAAAAATTCACATTTGATTATTTGAATAAATTGGCTTAAGAAAAAGATTATTTTTCTAGTTGGTTAAGATTGGTGCACTATTATATTTACTTTTGTTCATTTTGTCTTCATTTATCCATCTCAATTGCTGAGTTTGTTTAATTAAGCATTTACATTTGTCCAATTCCATCTCAAGGAGATTTTTTTTGGATTTAAAAGTATGTAGTAAAATTTACGAGATTAAGGTTTCTGTAAATGAATTTTGTAGTGCCATTAATGATATAAGTTATGGTTATAGAATTGTCTAGTATCGCATGCCTATTTGATCATGAGGTATGAGAGATTGTTTATTATGATTTGTATGATGTCTGTTCATTGTACATCCAACTAATGTTCACTAAAAATAAGATGTCTGTTCATTATCTATTGTGAGATTGTTCACTAAGATCAATCAAATTCTTCACCTATTGTTTCAATAATATTCATTGAAAGTGCATTATTTGCTCATTTGGTTTGTAAAGAATGATAATTGAGTTCACCAATTTAATGCATTCAAATACCGGTAATTTTTTATGTGATTATTACAAATGGTACACTAAAGAGAATTTAAGTAATCGAACAAAGTTTAACATAAACGACTATTCTTTTGATGCTGAGGAACAAGATGGTAAAAATTACTGAAGTAAATTTCAACATAGTAGCAATCAATGATTAAAAAAAAGCAATTAATTAAAATCATAAATGAACAAAAGCTTCTTATTGAGAAGAAGTTGTTCATGGGATGACTAGAAGGTTCAGTTTATTCATTGGATGACTAGAAGTTGTTCATTAAAAGTCAAAGTCCTCAAAAATTATTTATTGAAAAGAAAATATAAAGATCTAGACTAAAACTCTTGTCCATTCATCGTAAACCTTGTCATTGTGTAGTCGGTATGTGAATATAAAAGTTCACTGATCTTAGTGTTTCTTCATGGAGGGTCTTGATATTGTTCACTAAAAGTAGGATATTTGTTCATTATGTACTTTGAGTGAACGAATATAGTTTATTAGGTATACTAATTACATTTTTTCACTTGGCCTAATTTCATCCTTGTATGGCTTGGTAATGTTCACTAAAAGTAAGATATTTGTTCATTATATGTATAGAAATTGTTCATTTATATAACTAATTTGTCTATTGGCTGTTTCAATAATGCTCACTTAAGGTGGGCTTTTTTTTGTAGTGTAAGAAGATTAATTGAGTATGTCTAGTTGACCATATCTTGTATGTTCTGATTTGCAACAAGATTATTAGGAATATTACACATTAAATAAAAATTTGAAGTTCATAGTAATTTAACACATTTTAGCAAACAAATATTCTTTGGGTACCATGACCAACTAGCATGAGTCGCATGACACAACTTATTGAACAAACCTTGGTTTCTTAGCAATCAATAAAATCGTAAAAGGATAATGATTGTGGTGATGAATAAACATACGAACATAAACCAATGAAGGAGTCGGGCTTATAGACCCTAACAATTATAATCAAGTACATCGTTGCTTATTCAAATGTTCCCTCGCTTCTCTCTTTCTCTCTACCCTATACTTTTATGCGTCGTCCAGTTCTTGATGCAGATCATGAACATAAGGTTTCTAGATATAAATAGTTTGATGACCAAAACATGATATCGACCCAAAGAATTGGTTGCTTTGCTTTTCTCCTCCTTAGCTTACTTCTTCTTGCTTGCACTTCCAAACAAAAAAACGAATGAGAAACATTTAGATTACAATGAAGATTCCATTATAGTCTAGACAGAGATACAAGCCAATTTCTTAGAAACAGTCAACATTAGATTCTAAAATGCTAGTCATGTAAAAACGAAGCGCACAAGCATATTTTTTAGAAATACTTGTGTACTGATGTTCCTCATTTAGGCACATTAAGCTTTAAACTAGCGATGTGAAATAAGTTTTATTCTGAGAATGAACAAAAATCATGTGATACAATGAACAAACATTGTTTAAGCTTGTGTAGCCATGTTCCTTATTGAGGTGCATTGAGCTTTGCAGATGACTTCCAAATCCAGTGAACAATTAGAAGTAATGAATTGAACAATTATAACTTATACATAGTGCAACCTTGGCAGATTAAATGACCCACAAACATGGTGTATTGGGTCATGGTTATTCTGTAGAGTGAACAAATAGTACCCAAAAAAAATGAACAAAATCAAATATGACATTGAAACAATTAGTAACTGAATGAGCAACTAAAAATTCGATAAAATATGTTGGACTAGAATAATCGAACTACTCTTAGTGAACAAATTGAACTGCATAAATGAATAATCATATCTTCTCGGATGCACAATACATCCTAAATGTAAATATTAATATTACATTTTTTCTGACGATGAATATTTATAGATTTAGTTGAAAAATTCTAGGAAACAAAATCATAATAACATCACTGCATTTATTGAACAAAGAGAAGTTAACAAATGAACAATCAACTCTTTATTGAGATATAATCTTTTAAGACTCATTTATTAACATTCTAAATCAAAAATAATAATATCTTTATGGATCATTTTTGCTTTTTAAAGTTGATATCATCCACTAAGAAAAATCTTATCAATAAGCACAGTGAACAATCAAAAAGCATGGAAACCCCACATGAACAAAGAAAATGTCAATAATGTTGTCGACTAAAATAAATCAAGAAGATGCAAGTTTATACCTATTCTTTTAAGTCGTTCGCAGGTTCTAGATTGCTTTTGAACTTATGGTCATCCATGGTGTTTTCTTGAACGATTTCTCCATTTTTGTCAGAATTGCATGGGCCAAACTAACACCAAGTGCAATTGGAAACGAGATCGAGATGAAAGACTTGCAATTAATAAGAATCAGTGTTGAACGAATCTACAGCCATACATATTTGCAAAAACGAAGAAGAAATATGAGAGAGAGAGAGAGAGAGAGAGAGAGAGAGAGAGAGAGAGATCTAGGAGTTTTTTAATGTATAATGGCATCGTGGGAGCGGGATTGTGGGAGTTATTTGAGGGTTTATTATTTTTAAAATATTTTGATGATGTAGATATATGGATGATGTAGCATATAGGAGTATATACTTTCAGGTGCAAGAGATATATATATATATATATATATATATATATATATATATATTGGTGTTATTTGTGTGTGTGTGTGTAGAGAGAGAGAGAGAGGAACCAACTTAGTTGAATAGAATAAACAAATAAATAAATTTAAGCAAATGAAGTGTAAATAAATTAAATAATAGCCTAAATTATCTTTTTTTTTTAAAAAAAAAGGAAGATTAGAAGGAAAAAAACATTAACTCCTTAACCTTGCATTGAAGGAGAATCAAACTAATGACCTACAGGAAGCCAACCTAGGACCCAATTGCTTTGGAGCAATTCTCACATATGAAAGTTTATTGCACATGGAAATTAATATAGTAACGACTGGGCGGACAAAGTGCATTGCCCAACCTAGCGCTGAAGGAGAATCAAACTAATGGCCTACAGGAAGCCAACCTAGGACCCAATCGCTTTGGAGCAATTCTTACATATGAAAGTTTATTGCACATGGAAATTAATATAATAACGACTGGGCGGACAAAGCGCATTGCCCTCCCAGTTGTACAGAATAATTCTTTTCATCGCTTTATCTATGCCTTGTTACGGAAAGTTCTTTTCATCCCATTAATAGCAGCTTCCTTTTCTTTTCTTGAATTTTCGTTGAACCAAGTCAGGCGCTCAGTGCTGCCCACATCAACTTCCATGGCCCAAATTGAGAATGCGACCCATCCAATTCGGCTTTCCTCGAGGCGAATTGGCAGAGCTACGTCTCTCACCTTTGATTTTCATCTGGATGAATTGTGAGTGTCATGTCTCCCCATTCGGATTTTGTCGAGCTGAATTGGGGGCGCGACGCCTCCTAATTCAGATTTTCAGGAAAACGATTTACGAGCACGACGCCACCCAATTCGTATTTCGTCACACCAAATGGGGAGTTTGACGCCTCCTAATTTGGCCTTCGTTAGATCGAATAGGGATTGGGAGGCCTCCTAACTCGGATTTCATTGTACTAAATTGGGCGTGTAATGCCTTTGAATTTGACCTTCGTTGGACAAAATTAAGGGCGCAATGCGTCCAATTCGGATTCATAGAGGACCTATAGAATGTCGGCTCTCCGACTCGGTGTTTTTGCAGCCAATTTGGATGGGTCAACGCTGACTTAGAAAAGGTCGACTCTCTGACTCGGCGTTATCGTGGCATAATTGGAGAAGACGTCGCCAATTTATATAAGGCCGACCCTCTGACTGAGCGTTCTCCGGGTCAAATTGGAGAGCTTGTTGCGGCTGAATTGAAGAAGGCCACAGTTGACATGAAGATGTTGTTGCGACCAAATTGGAGAAGGCTGACACTCTGAATTGGTGCTATCATGGCCGAATTGGAGAGGTCATTGCGGACGAATTGGAGAAGCCCAACTCTCTGACTCGGCATAGTCATGGCCGAATTGAGGAGGTCGTCGAGGCCAAATTAGAGAAGGCCAACTCTTCCGCTTGGCGTTGTTGTGGCCGAATTGGAGATTGTCATGGTCGAAGTGCAGAAGATCATAGCCGACTTGGAGTGCTCATCAAGGCCGAGTTGACGTAGGCTGACTTGGAGGTGTTGTGGTTGAATTGGAGAGGTTGTCGCAGCTGAATTAGAGAAGGTTGACTCACCGACTCGACGTTGTCATGGCTGAATTGAAGATGTTGTCACGGCCGAATTGGAGAGGACTCACTCTCCAACTCAGCGTTGTGGTGCCTAAATTGGATATGTTGTCACAAGTTCTTGGCCAAAGATGCCACTGAACTTTCATTTTTATTTCGAAATGCCACTAAGATTTTTTTGTACCATTGCACGCCACTTAACTTGATAATTATGTATTAAAATGCCACTTTTCTTAAGTTAACCAGCAATAACGGGTTTATTATATTTTTAGAATAATTTTGATATGTAATGTGAAAGAAAAAAAAATAAAAGAACAACAAAAATAAAAGCTGCAAACGAGTAGTGTAATGCAGATAAATGAGCCAACGCCATCAACATTCCTCCCCATCCCTCATAATTAGGGGTATTTGAAAACCCTAATCAAATTCAACCCAATACCAATCATTACTTATTAAAATTGAGTTGTACCTTTTGTTGTTCATCTAATTTGATATGCAAAAGCCCTAAAATGTCGCCTTCAATTGGTTGAAGCCCCCTACACCGTTGTCGATGATGTCCTTGCTTCTCTTACTGTGAACAAGATCGCGAACGTGGCAGGAAATTCATGATTTTGATTAGTATGAAGTTGTTTTTGTTGCATAAATTGAGAGAGATTGAATGAGTATGGGTTTTGGTCGTGGAGATTGAGAGAGAAAGTTGAAGTTCCGTTTTAATGAGTTTGGCAGGGATAGAAGGAAGCAAATAAGGGATGGGATAGGATTCAATTTCCTTTTTTCTTAAACCGCCCTCAATTTACTTCAACAAGTAAAATATCATTTTTAATTAGTTGACCTGCTATAACCAACAAAAGTGGAATTTTAGTGCATAATTATCAAGTTAGTAGCACGCAAGGATACGAAAACTTTTCCATGGTATTTTTGAATAAAATTGAAAGTTCAATGACATTTTCGACCAAGAACATAGGTTATCCAAGCCAAATTAGAGAAGTCCGCAGCCGATTTAAAGAAGTTTGTCGCGGCTGAATTAGAGAAGGTTAACTCTCTAACTCAGCATTGTCATGGCCAAATTGCAAAGGTTGTCACCGCTGAGTTATTTAATATGTCGTTTTCTTAATGATCCTACTATTATGGATTCCAATAACCATATTAAATTTGCGAGCTTTTTTTTCATGTGTTATATAGGTCCAATTACTTGGGCAAGACACGACTTGAACTATAGAGTGGAAGTACCCCTTTACCTGCAAGTTGTGATATATTGTCCAGAGCTATGCTCTTAGCCTTTCTTGCATCATTTGATAGTAGATATTACGTGAGACTGTTTTAACTAAAATTCATTACAAGGTAGACACCAACACACTTATCTTAATGAATGTGAGGATGAAATTACAATTTACGTAGGGTGATTCTCGTAAAAGCCGCCATTTGATGAATTATTAGTTATCCTAATTAAGAAATCACTCTAGTATATATTAATAATCATGTCAAAACCTTTAAAGTGTAAATTATATAGGAGCCTCACCTTAACTCTTACGTAAAACGACCTCATCTAAAATTTTATAATAATTTATCAAGCGGGTGGTGTGGCATCTGCTGGTTTTCTGATGGGCTTGGCAATTAGCGTAGGGAAATCAAGCAGAGTGATTTTTTCAACTAGGTAAGACCCGTGCGTTGCCCCGAGATTAAATTTTTGAATAAGTAAATGGTACTTTAAAAGTATCGTTGAATAATTGTTGGGTTGATGTCAATAAGTTGACCTAAAGAAATAATGAGAATTTTAGTCTAACTCAAAAGAATTGGGATAAGTAGCGAAAACATTATCACCACTATTTTTTTTTTCATTGAGGCATTTTTTTAAAAAAAGAAGTTTCAAGCATACATGTTTTCTTGAGCATGTACCCCAGCATTGCATCAGATTTGAATTTTTAAATTATAAAATGAATATTTTAAGAATAACATTACATTATTATTAATGTCAACTCTATATAACCTTCATAGAAAAATTATTTGTTATTTCTAAATTGTCTTGAAAATTTGCATCTAACCCTGTGTGTATGTACATACTTACATACCCACGTACCTACATACATAGATACAAAGATACATAGATACATACTTATACACACACACACACACACACACACACACATATACATATACATATATATATGTATATGTGTGTGTGTGTGTGTGTGTGTGTGTGTGTATGTATATATGTTTATATATGTATATATACATATATGTAAATATATATATATATGTGTGTGTGCGTGTGTGTGTGCCAATATATATATATATATATATATATATATATATATATATATATATATATATATATAGTATATATATATATATATATATATATATATATATATATATATATATATATATATATATATATATATATATATTCTGCAAAATAAACCATTAACATTACCATATTGGTTATAACCACCTCTACCTGTTTGAGCATAAAACACATCAAGCTCTAAAGTTTCAATCATCAAACCAATTTTTTTATTTGAACCCTAGTTGCAAGTATTTAAGAAAATTCTTGTTAATCCTATTTATCTAGGTGATGAATGAAAAGGATAAAAAAAGAAACATATTTTGTACCATATATATGGATTTTGGCATTTAGAAAAAAAAGAAAAGAAGCTTAGTTTAAAGAGATTGTCATTAACTTTGGCAACGCAAATTAGAGTTTAGCTAGTTTTCTTTATGGAAATTCATTATGGATTACATTTGTAAAATGTGTGACAAAAATATAGGAAGAATTAAAACCATGGAAATATTTATTATTATACTAAGCTAATTAGACGTCATAATAAACATTTAATATTTGTAAATGTGTTGAATGTTATGTAATTATTTATTTATCAATCACATCATTCCAAGTTCTGTCCCGCTCTCCCCCCTCCCCAAAAAAAATTCAGCCGCACTAATTTGCACATTTGTTCTTAGCGTTGGGGATGAGGGAGGGAAGGGACACACAACCAATAATGCTAACATAGAGCAAACCTTTCAATAATTTTGGACATCTAATACGCCGCAATTCTTCACAAATTCTATATGCTCTCTCTATTTTGTTTTGTTTGAGGGAGTGTTGCATAAACACATTACACCAACACGATTCAATCCCCAGCATCCTTTGCCCCAAAGTATAGATTTCTAATTTCTTTCACTTCCACCCCATACAGTAGCGACCTAATTGTGCAAACATTCCTGAAGGTAGGAGTGACCATAAAAACCAAAGTTGAAAAACCAAACTGAAAACCTCAAAAGACCGAACTAAAAAACCGGTTAACTGTCTTGACTTTTCTAAAAAAGTCAGTTTGGTTAATCGAACCCAAAAAATTTTAGGATTTCGGTTTTGATCTCGGTTCGATCATATATATATATGTGTGTGTGTGTGTGTGTGTGTATATATATATATATTCTGCAGAATAAACTATTAACATTGCCATATTGGCGATAACCACCTCTACCTGTTTGAGCATAAAACACATCAAGCTCCAAAGTTTCAATCATTAGACCAATTATTTTATTTGACCCCTAACTGCAAGTATTTAAGAAAATTCCCATTAATCCTATTTATCCAGGTGATGAATGAAAAGAATAAAAAAAAAAAGAAACATATTTTGTGCTATATATATGGATTTTGGCATTTAGGGAAAAAAGAAAAGAAGCCTAGTTTAAAGAGATTGCCATTAACCTTAGTAACACAAATTAGTGTTTAGCTAGTTTTCTTTACGGAAATTCATTATAGATTATATTTATAAAATGTGTGACAAAAACATAGGAAGAATTAAAACCATAGAAACATTTATTATTATACTAAGCTAATTAGACATCATAATAAATATTTAATATTTGTGAACGTGTTGAATATTATGTAATTATTTATTTATTAATAACATCAATCCAAGTTCCACCCCGCCCTCCCCCTCCCCCCTCTAAAAAGGTCCAGCTGCACTAATTTGCACATTTGTTTTTAGGGCGGGGGACAGGGAAGGGAAGGGACACACAACCAATAACGCTAGCTTAGAGCAAACCCTTCAATAATTTTGGATATCTAATACGCCGCAATTCTTCACAAATTCTATATGCTTTCTATATTTTATTTTGTTTGAGGGGGTGTTGCACAAACACATTGCACAAACACAACTCAATTCCCAGCATCCTTTGCCCCAAAATATAGATTTCTAATTTCTTTCACCTCCACCCCATATAGTAGCGACACAATTGTGCAAACATCTCCGAAGGTAGGAGTGAGTACAAAAACCAAAGTCGAAAAACCAAACTGGAAAACTCAAAGACCGAACTGAAAAGCCGGTCAGCTGGTTCGATTTTCTAAAAAAGTTGGTTTGGTTAATCGAACTAAAAAAATTTTAGGATTTCGATTTTGATTTTAGTTTGACCATTTGAGATTCGGCAAAACAAATTTTCAGTTAACCAAATTTTTCGATTCGACAAAAATGTAAATCATAACCAAACCGAAAAACTTGGTTAACCGGATTATCGATTCGGTTACCGGTTAATCGTTAATTTAAATTGTTAATTTTCAATTTTCACTCCTTTTAATTAATTTAACTATTTGGGACACTAAATATTAATTTACACATTATTGTATGTTTACTTTTATAATTTAATAGTTATGAAACCTACACTTGACTAATATAAAATTTAGTATTTTTTTGAAAAAAGCAAAGTTTTGGGTTCGGTTAACATATCATAACCATGTGATTAACCAAATCTCAAATGGACGAACCAAAATCGAAATCTAAACCGTAAAATTTTTCACTTCGGGTAACTGGACTAAATTTTGTAGAAAAATCGAATTGAGTCTTTCTGTTTTTCAGTTCGGTTTTTTGATTTTGGATTGTTTTTCTCACCCCTAGTGAGCAAACATGTTATGGTTTCAAGCTTGATGATAGCAAGTGGCAACTGTAGAGCAAGCATATTATAGATATAGATATATATATACACACACACACACACGCACACACACACGCACATATATATGTGTGTGTGTGTGTGTGTGTGTGTGTGTGTGTGTGTATAGATAGATACATACATACATACATGCATACATATATATACATACATATGTGGGGGGGGGGTGTATATATATATATGTTTATATATGTATATGTGTGTGTGTGTGTGTGTGTGTGTGTGTATATATATGTGGGGCGGTGTTGTCTATATAATGCATGGTCTTGAGCTCTGATATAATTAAGTGGTACAAATTATAATAATACTAAATCTACAATCTTTTTTTTGTTTGTTTGGATGTGAATTCAGACACTTTGTGAATGTTGTTGAGTTTTGATTGTTTTATTTATGTTGTGTCTATAATTCATGGAATTTGGCTAAGTACTATCAAATGGAATTTTCATAGGTTATCCTTTTTGGGTATAAATGAAAGCATACAGATAGACTATCGATAATATTTAATTTATGCAAAAATTAGAAATATTGTTTATTTGGATTTTATGTGTAACACAAATTCTTATTCTATAAATTTGTGTCTTTTATTAAAATATTTTTAACGATATACTAATCAATTTATGAATAACTAAAAATAATAAGCTTAAAAATAAAAGTAGTACTCACTTTAAAATAAATGTATAAAACTTCTGTTATCCGATTTTATACTTGATTGACAGATGATATAGATTCTACCATTTACTTTTCATAAGTGAACCCCAAATTTATGTTCGGATGGGGGGCAAATGATGGGGAATTTTATCAAGAGTAGGTTTTAAGGAGCTAATGTGTGTGTGTGTGTGTGTGTGTGTGTGTGTGTGAGAGAGAGAGAGAGAGAGAGAGAGAGAGTTAGTAATTACTATATTTTTTGGGCCCGTATGAGCCACAAAGGGTAATACAATCAGAGAATGGGGAATCAAACTTGTAACTTAATACACCCAGTACTTCAATCAATACTTTTATTTTTAAAAAGGCAATTATATTTTTTAATTGATGGCTAAGATTTGTCAGAATATTTAATCAAGGGTTGTAAATAAGTAAACCTCCTAAAATCACTCTCACACAAGTCAACTCAATATTTCTTTTATATTATATAATAGATAGTCGCAGAGAATGTGATTGGGAACTCAACATGCTTAGGATGACCGAGGAATGTGGCAATCGAACTCCTCTTTGTTGCTAATCATCATAAAAAAAACGAAACGGTAAACCCATGCCTCAACATCTCTGGGCCCTCCAGAACCTGTCCGCTATTTCACATATGAAACATTATGAAACTTTTTTCAATGTTTGTTTTATCAACATGACAACATGGTACAAAAGCTCAAAAGGATTAGAATCTAACCTTGAGTTACTTGAAAATTAAATGATAAAACTATTTTAAAATCATGACCATAATTAAGTTTTTACCAAGACTAAATGTGTTACTTTTTTATTCATCAATTGTCCTCTTTGAGTTCAATGGCTTTTCTTTTCTCATTTTTCCTGGGGCTAGTGTCCTTCATGATAACTTAATATGTCTTAATATAAAACTCAAGACACATACCACTATGAGACATACAAAATTCACTAATATGAAGAACACTTGTTGACTTTCTCTTCATCACTTAATATGGTATGTTATGGTTGTTTTGATGAAAGACAAAAAAAGGAAGCTTAGATACTAATATTATTTTAAATTTGATTTTATCAAATATGGTTGTATTGATTAAACTTATTTTGTTGCCAAAAATAAGATTAAGATGAAGTTAGATGAGCAAGTTTTATGGAAAATATTGTGGATATTTCAAGGAAAATATGTGGCAACTTACCCTGCTTCTAGAAACTTGCCAACTAATGATTCTAGCCATTGAAGACAATCAAAAGAGACATTGAGCAAGATCTGGAAATTCAGCAAATATCAAGGGCTTGAAGATTATGATTCAAGGGCTTGAACTGATGGCCTTCTATAACAAGTTGCAATGGTTATTTCCAAGACATTAGCTATAAAAAGAAATTGATCTTGCAGTAGAAGGAAATCAAGAAAGAGCACCCATTGGCATACTCAAGCACACACTCTCTTGGCATTCTTGGAGCTTTGATTTGCTATTGATTTTTGTATTATTCAAAGTATTGTTTTAGGTGGGATTATAGAGTTGAAGGGTCAACTCTATCAAGCCTTGTTGAGGGTGTCAATTTGGGACTTGGAACTTAGAGTAGGTGTACTCTAGAGTTGTGTAATCATCCCTCCTAATAAAAATTTGGGTAAATCCTAGAGTTAGGGAACTCTAAGCGGGGATTAAGCCTGTTGAGGCCCAACCTCGTTAATAATTCACTTGTGTTTTGTCCACGCTTATTTTTCCGCATTTCATTTTCGTTAATTTGCAATTTTGATCATCACCCTATTCACTCTCCTCTAGGGTGATTTAGTAGCTTTTGCACTATCAATTGGTATCAGAGCTAGACCCACTATATTTTGACTTTACTGTCAAGTGAGAAAGATCATGGCCGCTACCGGAGAAGGCTACTATGATCAAGGTCGCTCTACTGTTAGACCACCTTTGTTTAGAGGTACTAACTTTTCATATTGGAAAAATTTGATGCAGATGTTTATCAAAACTGAAGATTATGAATTATGGAACATCGTGATAAAAGGACCATACGTTCCGCAAATCACAATTAATAGAAAAATCGTTACGAAAACTGAAGATCAATACACCCAAGAAGACTTCGCAAGGCTGTCAAAAAATTGTAAGGCCATGCATATATTATATTGTAGATTAGATGCTAATAAGTACAATCGTATTTGTGCATGTGAATCAGCCAAAGAAATATGGGACAAGTTGGTGGTGACGTATGAAGGGACAAGTCAAGTGAGAGAGACAAAAATCAACATGTTCGTTCATCAATACGAGCTATTCAAAATGCAACCCGATGAAACGATCAAGGAAATGTTCACGAGGTTCGCTGACATAACCAACAATCTCAAGTCCCTCAGCAAAACCTACACCAACGAGGAGATGGTTAGGAAAATACTTTGGTGTCTTCCTAAAAACAACTGGGGTCCTAAAGTTACTGCAATTGAGGAAGCCCAAAACCTCAAGACACTAGCCTTAGATGATTTGCTAGGAAAACTCCTTATGCACGAAATTCATCTTAAAGAAGATGAAGAGGAAAAAGAAACTCAATTCAAGAAAGGAGTAGCATTCAAAACTGAAAGTGAAGACGCCATTTCCTCGAAAGAAGAGTCAAGCGAAAAGGATTAAGATACTATGGCAACGATCGCTGAAGGATTGAAGAAAATGTTCAAATCAAAGAAATTTGATCCCAAGAAGTTCTACAAAAAGGGATCATTATCAAGCAAAAATGAGAAGTTCTCACAAGGTACGAAATTTCTAAACAACAAAAATGATTGTAACTTGGGTCCTTGTTTTGATAGTGGTTTGCCAGGACATATTGTAAAAGATTGTCCAGTCTTGCAAATGAAAGCTGAAAAACATAAGCAAAAAGCCAAGAAGGAATTCAGGAAAGTCATGATTGCCACATGGAGTGACAGTGACTCTAGTGACAGTGAAAAAGAAGAAGAAGTGGCAAACCTATGCCTTATGGCGAATGACAAACTTGAAAACTTGGATGAGGTAGACTATTCTGATCTTCTTGAATATTCAAAGGATGAATTAGCCCAAGCATTAAACAGATGCATTCAGTGTGAACAAGAATATTTGTCCAAAATAAAAACCTTCAAGAAGACCATTCATAATTTACTCTCTGAAAAAGAAGTGTTACAGAGAGAAAATGATGATCTTCATCTAAAAATTGAACATCTTGAAAAAGAAAAGCAGGAAGTTCAATCCAAATATGGAGCCTTTGAAAAATTAGCTTTGAAATTCACCAAAGGCCAGGACAATTTGGACAAATTACTTGGTTCGCAAAGAATGTCCTTTAATAAAGAATGCATTGGCTACAATCCCTTAAACAAGAAGAAAGCATACAAAAAATTCTTTATTAAAGAGACATCCAAAAAGAAATTGTACATCACATGCAATTATTGCTTGAAAAACGAACACATTTCTTACTCATGTCCACTAAGAAAGACAAACAACAAAATAATCCAAGTTTGGGTACCAAAAAGAACAAGACCAAAAAACATTATCAAAAACATTGGACTCAAACTCGATGTCGTGGCCAGAAAGATTTGATTTACTGTCTTGACTAAAGGGTGATGATTAAATTATATTGTTGCATAAATTGAGGGGGAGCCCTCTCTAAGTACTAACTATATTCATGAGATTTTGCAAGACAAGCCAATGAAATATTCACCACTGTCAAGAAATTCAAGGCCTTTAAATTTCAGTCCAAGGCCTTAGACTACAGGCAGAAGCGAGACATCTTGAACATAACCAAATCAAGGACTTGAACTTCACCTTCAAGGCCTTGACTATGAGTCATTGATACGATTAAATCAAATGGTTCAAACCCAATGGAAGGCAATCAGATATATTTCCTTCTAATTTGGGCGCGGATTTTTTTAAATTTGTCTCAAATCTTTATGATCTTGTCTAATTTCATTCCCGAAATCTTAATTGCCTTATTTCTTGGCTGGGAAATTATTTTGAGCAGCAAATGGATTAAACCAGACACATGCTTTTCGTTAATTTGAAAAACAGCCTGTTATCTTTCACCCTTCTTTCCAAGTTCAAATTGATTTACTTTTTAACTGAGCAACTATCTTGAAGCTTTCAACTGGCAAGAAATTTTCAGCTGGGTATTCAATTTTACGCCACCTGCTTTCAATTAACTCACACGTGCGCTCCTCCTTCTCTCCCCTCCTTCAATTAATCCTTCTTGCTCTCACCGGTAAACCCTCACCTTCTTCAAACCCCTCTCTCTCTCTCCTTAACCACCATTGCTGCCATTATCGAAGACCTAAAGGACGATCATGCTAATTTAAGAAATTAGGTAGAACAAGTGCAGTCTAACAGGGGTTACTGGGCAGGAAGATGGATGAAATTATTCGCTTGACCAGTTTAGTTCACCGTAGTGCCAAGCTTGCCCTCAAATTCAACTCTTCGGATCTGGATCTGGCCACCACTTCTACAGAACGCATCATCCAGTCCACATCTTCTCAGCCTCATTTCTCTTAGCTTGCTTTACTCTTTAAAACTCTGTTTTAACTTTGGTGTTTAATCTGTTCCACATGTATGAACCAACATAGTTTTGATTTCCTCTTATTTTTGATAAAATTCAAAGGGGGAGATTAATTTGGTCATTTTGGTCGTGCTTATGTTAAAATGCTACCAATCAGGCAATGTATCAGGTGATGTTACTTTTGTATTAACGCTCTTATGTGTTTATCCCTTATTGCATATATGTGCTTTTCATGAGAATATTAAGTTAATGTTTGCTGGCATATGCGATTAACCTTGACATTAGTATTACCTCTATATATTTTTATGAGTGTTATGTTGAGGGGGAGTTATATGTATTAATTTTGCTATTTATATGTGTTAAAAAAGAGGGGGGGTGAGTTATTTTGTGTATCTCAATTGCTTATATTTTATATATCACAACATCACTTGCTAACTCTATGCATAATCTTGATTATTTAATCTTAAAAGGGGAGTTAGTTTAATTTGAGATATGATCCTGAAATACTATCATGGCTATATGTTTTATTTGATATAATTTTCCATAAATTAAGAGGGGATCCTCTCTGTTAGTACAATGCCATTATTGGATAATATGAGGGTAGTAAGTTTATGAATCACAAAAGGTACATATCGATTTTTGGCATCCTCCTTCTTGTGCTACCTTTTTGATTAAATACAAAAAGGGGGAGAAAGATTATGGTAAGCTAATTTGGTTATCCGATGAATCCATGCATTAGTTTTGTCTTTCATCAAAAGGGGGAGACTGTTGACTTTCTCTTCATCACTTAATATGATATGTTATGATTGTTTTGATGAAAGACAAAACAAGGAAGCTTAGATATTAATATTATTTTAAATTTGATTTTATCAAATATGGTTGTATTGAGCAAACTTATTTTGTTGCCAAAAATAAGATTAAGATGAAGTCAAATGAGCAAGTTCTATGGAAAATATTGTGGAATATTTCAAGGAAAATATGTGGCAACCTATCCTGCTTCTAGAAACTTGCCAACTAATGATTCTAGCCGTTGAAGACAATCAAAAGAGACGTTGAGCAAGATCTGAAAATTCAGCAAATATCAAGGATTTGAAGATTATGATTCAAGGGCTTGAACTAATGGCCTTCCATAACAAGTTGCAACAGTTATTTCCAAGACATCGGCTATAAAAAGGAATTGATCGTATAGCAGAAGGAAATCAAGAAAGAGCACTCATTGGCATACTCAAGCACACACTCTATTGGCATTCTTGGAGCTTTGATTTACTATTGATTTTTATATTGTTCAAAGTAGTGTTTTAGGTGGGATTATAGAGTTGAAGGGTCAATTCTACCAAGCCTTGTTGAGGGTGTCAACTTGGGACTTGGAACTTAGAGTAGGTGTACTCTAGAGTTGTTTAATAATCCCTCATAATAAAAATTCGGGTTAATCCTAGAATTAGGGAACTCTAGGCGGGGATTAAGCCTGTTGAGGCCCAACCTCGTTAAAAATTCGCTTGTGTTTTGTCCACCCTTATTTTTCTGCATTTCATTTTCGTTAATTTGCAATTTTGATCATCACCCTATTCACCCCCTCTAGGGTGATTTAGGAGCTTTTGCACTACCAACACTTACCATTCAAATGACATGACTGCAATCTCTGAGACGAGATCTTGCATCCCTTTGATTATATCATCCACAACCACGCCTTCCTTGAACTTAGCCACCATCAACTGCTTACAATCCTGCATTTTAATACAAAACTCATGTCTCTCTGTACCTAAGTGTGAGTGTATGGGCCATTGCTAAGGACAAAAATGTGGCACCCAAAGCTTATTATTCATATGCATAGCGAAATTATTGGCAAGTCAGAGCAGTTTCATAGGGGTTGATCCTTAGCCCATGATCCATCTCAAACAAGTTTTGCTGGAAGCCAATATTTGTACGGGAAAAAAGAAGATCTCCTCTTTAAACGACGGGACGTATGAGATGGTACCGAGAATCCTGGATATCAGACGCACCCAACTTTTCAACGTAACAGTGAATTTTCATTGCTCCATGAGTGCTTAAACGTTGTTTGCACTTGTATTCGGATTACTTGTATGGTAGGTTCTACCGCAATTCCCTTGGAATTTGGTATTCTTTCTTCATAATAATTTATCAAAATTCCTGTCGCTTGTGCCGGTCTCATACTCTGCTGAGGGAAAGACAACAGTAAATCTAAATAAAATTTCTTAATTAACTATCGGTTAATTCAATGGATAAATCTCTAAGAGTGGATATTTGAGATAAAATTCTGTCAACATTAGCCACCTTTGTGCATCCTTTTACACTACAAAAAAAAAAAAGAAAAATTAAAATAAAAGACTAATCAAGCAATCACTCTAAAACTTTTTTGCTTAATAAATAAACTCCTCGATCGTATTTGATTAAAATATCAAATTCTCTCCTCTTATGTCAAAAAAAGAAAATTGCTATATAACTACTAGTCGAGTTATCAATGTAAAATTTTTTGCTTAACAAAACTCTTCCGTTTTATTTGTATAAAATACCAAATTGTCTCTAAGAAGTAGTTACCTATGAAATTGTTCTTAAAAATCTTGCTGCAACTTTATAGTAGCAGATTCAAAATAAAACCAGCGACTAGATCCAATTGATATTTCATTTGTAGATTAGATGGATCACTTGACATATATGATAATATCTTTTTGTACGTGTTCAACGAAGAAACAGAGAGTACAATAGTATAATTATAGTATAATTACATATTTTATATATATAAAAAGGTGGCTATAACTTAATACGCGTACATATAATAGTGATACCCTTTCTCCCTATTTTTTTATTGCAAAAAAAGTGGAACAGTGTTATACATGCATGGTGATTGAGAGGAGGAATACTACGATGTTGATGATTGATGTGTGGGGAAACAAATGAATGAGTGAATGTCTTTTCTTTTTGTGAGGACAAAAGCACTATTAAGCGGCTCCACCCCCCCCCCCCCCGGGGCCCCGGCCCCCCGCGCCGCGAAATATATGCCTTGACAAATACAGTGCATCTTTGGAGGATTTTGAACCGAGGGTAATTGTTAAAGTGCAAAACATAAAGAAATCCTGAGCATTTTCGGCAATAAAGAGGCATTCCAAAATAATTGCAGGACGAAACCTCTTTGTTGTTCAACAATAAAGATTGTACACTCTAACCCCTTCCTATTTTGCTGCAATAGAAGTATGGCGCTCACTTAATTCAGACATGGTTGATATTTTTGAATACTTTGTTATTGGTGTATAGATTTGCTTATGATTTTGATTTATAGGAGGATCGTTTTTGTGAATGGTTGCTCATGAGTCCTAGTGAATGATCCAAACAAACAGTATATTATTAATTTTTAATAGCTGAGTTTGCAATGCAATTTTTTATTATGTTCTCAATTTTTTTTAAATGTCACCATGTTTTCTTTTCCCCTTTACGCCATTAAATTACAAATGTTTTCTGCAAATGTCACTGTTTAACCTAGTAATCTCTAATAACATGTAAAATATAAATTTTGATGGTTTAAAGATAAGTGCCATCTTCCCTTTCCCCCTTAATGCGTCATAGTCAGCCCTGCCTCTCAAATTCAAACCCACTTCCTCAAACTTTTCCTTCGCACTCCTCAACCGGTTGTGTATAGAAGATTGAATAATCTAAAGCAACAATGAATTTGAAGCAATTAATTTTCATGCGAACAAATAAAAGCAAGTCAGTTAATTGCAATACTCTGGCCTAACCCAAAACACAGACCATCAAATTCAATTCAATTGCAATAATCCGGTATACATTAACCCACATTAATATGACATTATGGAGTGATTCTTGAAGGTACCACCAGTTAAGGGAGTGAGAAGGTTCAATATCAGGGATAAATTGAGTCCTAGATTTATTGGGCTTTATGAAATTATGGAGAGGCTGAACCTCATGGCTTATAGGTTGGATTTACCAGTGGAACTTGAGCACCTACACCATGTTGTTCATATTTCACAGCACAAAAAGTATGTTTCAGATCCAAACCATTTCATTGTAACAGAGCTGGTAGAGGTTGTTGAAAATTTGGTCTATGAAGAGCATCCAGTGCAAATAGTACATGACAGCGTTAGACAACTCTAAAATAAAAGCACTCCTGTAGTAAAGGTTCTATGGGCAAACCATAATTCTTCTGAAGCCATATGCAAAACAAAAGAAGACATGAGAAACAAATAACCGTAGCTGTTTGAGATAAGTCTAAGGTTTCCTTCCAATTTGCAAGTTTCGAGGGCAAAACTTAGTTTGAGAGAGCAGGGCTGTAACGGCTCATGTTAATTAACCTGAATTAACTTAATTAGAATTTTGATTAAGTTGCGCATTGCATTTCAACTTAGCATTACACACACGCGCACGCGTACACACACACACATTTTTATTCAATTGCAGGTTGAATCGGTAGAAAGATCTCAGAACGAAATTTCATTATGCTTTGTAACAAATCATTCAAAGTTATTAGTAAACACTTAAATGATGGCCGAATAAAATTAGTCTAGTTGTGAAAATGGCTAAATATGTAACATATAAATACAACAATAAAACTATGAAGAAAATATATGAAATGTATAAATGAAATGCAAAGGATAAATTAACTACGATGAGTAAAGATTGTAGCTTCGTCAGATATGTCAAGAAGACTTCAAAAATTGGCCCAAAAATGTAATATTCCAAACTCGAACCAAAATTTATTAGTATTGAAACAAAAAAGAAAAAGAAAGATTATAAAGTATAAAAATTTAAAAAAACTAGATTAGTCCCTAAGTTTTCAATTTATAAAAGAAATAAAGAAAAAAAATAGAAAAAAACCCCAAAATAAATAAATTACCCAACACACCATATTATCCGCGACCCCCATCTGCTAAGGCCTTGCACTCAACCCCGGTTCTCCATGTCTCGAGCTCCACTGTGGTGTCAGCACACCACCCAAACTCGCGGACTGCCACCTGTCGCCCACGTGCCTAGACTCTGCTAGCAACTACCCGCTGCACCACTTCCCATCTTCCTCTCCTTGCCTAGCGTTGTTAAGGTGAGAAGCTGAGACCTAATTTTCTAATGAATATTTTTGTTATTTTCGTGGTTGTTTTGTGGATAACTAGAGTGTTTAGATGGGATAAAGATGCATTTGTGATTACCTGAGGCTTTGAATGAGGTATTTGAATTGGTGGTGGTAGGTTAGGGTTTGGAAGTTGGATGAAAATTCAAGCCTGGTTGTATTCATTTAATGGTGTTTTATTATGTGAATTTTCATGATAATTGAATGGCATTAATGAAATATATGTCTGTATGATGTTGTGTGGTGTGCGCATGCCATGAACATGGATAACCAAGTGATGTACCCATGGGAGGCAATGAGAATGAGCAAGTTCAAAGGCAATCCACCCCCCAAGAAAGTCCAAGAAGCCACCCAAGTCATAAGGAAACTCATAGAAGATTAAGGCCATTACCCAACAATTCTGGTTAGCAAGTGCTGCAACTTGGTGGCCCTAATCACCCAGGATAAAGGTGGTTTAGGTCCGTTTTGTTGGCTTGGGTTTTAGGTTTAGGAAGTTAGATTTACAATAAAGTAAATTTCAAGTCATTTGGACTTCATTTGCCCATCCAACTCAGCCCTTGAAGTCAAGCTATCCAATCTGCCCAGAACAACCATTTCAGTACCCGGTTTTGATGCTCCATTTTCTCTATCATTAGATGAACTTTGGAACTATCAAATCCACTTTTTGAAATCCTTTTAAGTGTACTGAAAGGCCAGCAAAAGAGTTGGAAGTCAAATCCTTGGTTGGGGTTTCAAAAGCAAGCAAGTTCCCAAGAGGTGCAGGCTGATAGCAGCAGATATATCCTTACCTTTTTCAGGGGGTAACTTTCAAACGACTGGGACTTTAAAGCTGCAAGAGGCCTTTCTGGAAACTAGACTTCCAGAGCTTTCTCCCAGCTTTTGAATCAACCCATTTGGAAAAGTATTTTGGAAGTTATGCTCATTTGAAGTTGGTGCTGCAGTTCTGAAAAGCACTGGTAGCTTTTACTTTTGCTTTTGTATTTGTTGCTTTTTGGTCCCCCCTTCCCCTTGTCCTTTTGGCCGGTTGCTTGGCCTTGGTTTTCATGGGTTTTTTGCTGATTATTAAGGCTTATAAATATGGGAAGAACCTCAGCATGTAAGGTAACTTATGAATGAATGCATTTGGGTTGAGTTTAAAACTCCCTGGTTTCTCTCTCTACTCTTGCTTATCACTAGCCTAGCTCCCTAGTGTGGTGTTCAAGGGTCCTTAAAGATCATTTGAGTGATGATATCTTATCTCACTTGATCCTTAAGGAGGGCTCTAAGTGAACTTGGTGGTGATATCTTATCCAAGTAAGCTTAGTTTATCTCTTCATTCCATTGTTGTTTGCAAACCCACCTTCTTTTCACTTCCATTTGCTTCACTACTTGAGATCCCTTCTTTGATCTTCATTTCAAGGTCTTAGAAGTGCATCACCAAGTGAGGTTGGTGGAGGAGAAGGAAAGTAGGGAAGACATATTAACTTTGAAATTGTGAATGTTTATTAAACTAGGGTGAGGTTTGGTTAGTTTACAAATGTTAAAAGGGGTTGTTGACTAAGCATGACAATAATTTTAGGGTTAAAGGATGAAAAGGAAGAAAGGAGGGAAAAAAGTTCATTTTAGGAAATTTAAAAATTAATTGGATTACTATGAATTCCTGGGTAATTTAGTAAAAGTTGAACTAATGTTAGTAATGGTGAGAGTGGTGTAGTAGGAAGTGAAGGAAGAGATGGAGGAAAATGATTGTTTAAAATATTTTAGACGAATATTCTTGATGTAAATTTGGGAATTAATGTGGAGATTTGGATGAGTTAAGTATAAAATTTTTTGTAATATTTATAGTGTAATTAAAGTGTTGACAAAGCTTAGACTTTGTTCTTGGATTAAATAATAAGCTTAACGATCGTGGATGGGCTAATGGCTACTAAAATCTTTGGGACTAGCGAGGAAAAAAATGAAACAAATGCCTTCGATTTGAACCTGAAGCCATGTACCGAACATCGAACCTAAATCATGTTGATGGCTAGCAATGGTATTACCTTGACAGCAACAACAACAACAACAACAACAACGGTAATAAATACAACAAGAGAAGCCATGACCATAGTAATAACGATAATGTTAATAACATTATTATTAACAAAACATGAGGTGAATTATACTAAGTGCAATACTTCAAGTATGGCTTAGAAGGATAGCAGTGACTATTTATATCACAAAAGGTGCACCTACCTTTTCGGGAATCCACTTTTAAGAACTACACAGTTACCATGCTCGCTGGGGAAAAGTTTTATGATAGGTGATCTCCTAGGAAGTGTCCAAGAAAGTATGTGGCGAGGACGAAGCACGTGAGAAAGACTTATGGTGACTTGTGGAGCCAGTCGATGACTTTTGAAACCGTTCTTGGCAAATCCCAGCAACCTGGAAAGGGGTCGGGACATTACAGATGTTATCAGCATCCATCCGCGACGGTGAGCCACACCAGAGGGTGGTAAAACCATGGGCAGTCACCTAGTGGGGTAAAGATATTAGGATGAATCGAGGTCAAGAAAACTTGTAAGTCAGTCGGTAAGTGAGGCACAATGAGGATGTTGTGCCCTTCAAGTTGGAATGAGTGTAATGGCCCAAGTATGGCTTAGAAGGATAGAAGTGACTATTCATATTACCAAAGGTACACCTACCTTTTCGGGAAGTCATTCTTAAGAACGCCATAGTTAAGCGTGCTCGTTGGGAAGAAATCTTATGATGGGTGACCTGCTGGAAAGTTTCTTAGGTAGCATGTAAGCGAGGATGAAAGGCTTGTGGTGATTCATTGGGTCAAACGACGATCCTTGAAACCATTCCTGGTTACTATCAGCGATCCAGGGAAGCGTTGGCCGTTACACTAAGTGACGATTGTGACGTTAATGATATGAAAGATAAAGGTAACAACAATATTAAAGGAAAAAATAGGAATAAAGAGGAATATGGTCAGCTTAAGTAAATGATGATTAGTATATTAACAATTAAAAGAAAAGCCAAAGGAATTTTGAATTACTTATTAAGTTAGACAATTTAATAAAATAATCTAAACTTGCACTAACTGTAAAGTTAGATAGTTGGAGCAGAGACAACACGGTTTTGAAGTAGTAACGAACATTTTCATTAAAAGGAGAGACATTTTGAAAACTACGTACGTTTATTGTATGTACTCTTCGAAAACTCACATGTTTCTTAAGTTACGTAAAGTTCATATAATATTCAAGTATGAATTATTTCGAATTAATGTTTTGTCACCTAAATAAGTGACCCCATCAGTTATAACATATTAGGGCTTACACCCTTTGACTTACCCATGCGGCTGCAGCTCAGGCTTCTTGATCAGCCCGAAGGTGTCACCTATAATAAAGTTCACTTCAGATGTCAATAGGGGTTCCACTTCTAGATAATAACTGGCAAAGTAGCTTTAATTACATTCTGTCTCTCTTGTTTTTGAACTAAAATATTTTTAAATGCCGGGACCCAACTAAACTATACATGAATTTTATTTTACAGCATAAGGATATACATGGTGAGCTTAGGCTTATTATTTAAACATTTTCATGTTTTCTATTTTAGTAAGGGATCAGTGAATAACCCTCCTTCTAGGAAGCCAAGTGGTAGCAAGAAGTAGACAAAGGTTGCAGTATTTTGTTGAAGATTATTTAGCTTTGTGCTCATATTGATTTATAAGCTATTACTCCTAAAAACATGTCACTTGTATAAGTTTTAGGACAAACTGTCTATTAAAGTACTTAGGAATTCTTTGCCAATGTGCTTTCTCATGCCTAATCTTGGGTGGACTTGTTGAATGTGAGAACGATATAGAGATATACATAGTTCTAGGTAATCTTGTTCCATCATAGGACGACGGTAATGCCTTCAATCGAAAGAGTTCCGATGCAATCATAAATATCAAGTTATTAGATCAAGATATTAAGATAATTAAAAATTTGAGGGGTCACAAGAATGGTGACGTGGAAACAAGAGCCAAGTCTTGTTGGTCATTACAGCATTATGTTCCTCAGCCATCGTCGTTTTCCAGTGAGCATGTTTAGAAGTTTGAGAGAATGTGGTGGGCTCAGATTCAGCAGGGGAGGTGGATAAGGGTCGAGTTCATTTGGGCTTAAATATTCCAGACTTGGATTAAGTCTGCATAGGATGAGAGTTAATGAGAGTTAATGGGGGCAGAAGAAATTGGGTTGGGCTGAGAATTCGCCTGGGCGAGCTGGGAGTTGTAGAGGTCAAAAAGGAAAGCGGTTGAGAATTCGGTTGTGCCTCTGTGAGTGATGGAAGAGGGTTAAAAGCCGAGGGGCACTCAGGTGCTGGTAATGGGCCCGGACCAAAAGAAGAGAGAGGACCAAGGGATGGTGACTTGGGAGAAGAGGCAAAGGGAGACATGGGGGAAGACTTTGGCCCAGATGCCGTTTACTAGGTCGAGGTACTAGATAAGCTATAGTAGTGTACAATGGAGCAGGACCATAGCATTCATTGAACTGAGCAACAAAGCAGATCGAGAGGGTTGTCTAATAGCATGGGTCTGAGTCGGAGACTAATGGGTGGTTGTGAGGGAAAGAATATCATTAATTTGAGACCAAGGAAGGCGAAGATGACAAGGTGCTCGGTGGGAGAGATCTTAAAAGAGAAAATCATTTTCATGAATGCACATGTGTCAACACTGTTAGTAAGAGGATCCAAAGATTTATACTCTTTATAGTTACTCTCATAACCCAGAACACACAATGAATAGAATAGAGCGAGGAGATCATTTGTTTGCTGAAGTTGCCACAAAATTTGGAAAACAAGAGAAACCAAAAGGTTGTATAAAGGATTAATCCGACATTTTAGCAAACAAAATTTCAATGAGAGATTTATCATTGAGTGTAGGGGTTATCAAAAAAAAAAAGTCATGCTTTCACTCTTATTTAACCACACTTGACTAAGTGTGGCATGAAAATAAGTGAAAATGAGCATCCAGTGCTATTCCTACATATAATAAGCTAGGGAAAATATAATCACTCAGGTGATAGTAAATAATTAAGGTATGTCAACACATATTAAGTGTGGGGACTTGCATCTTGTAAATAGGGCACACTTGACACGGATATTAAAGTGTAGTAGCATAAAATTTAATTTTTCAAAATTTATTTTAACTTTTTGCCAAGGCTATTGAATAAAAAAAAAGGAAAAAATTATTTTAACTTTTTCAATATATTAACTCATAACCCTTAAAAAAAATAGAACATTCGCACAGTAACCCTGAGCAAAACCCCATTCCATATTTTCCCTGAGTTTTCGCCTAGAACTGAAACTTGCTCCGTCGTCGTCTCACCTTCTCTCGCGTTCAATTGATCAAGTGAGTATTAAGCTTCAACTCTCATGATTCTATTAGGCTAAGTTGTAATTGAATTTACTATTTGAGCGAGTTCTTTATTCCCACAGACAACATCGATCTAGATTATCGCGAATAAGTGTGAAGGGCGACTATTGTATGTCGTTGCTTGAGAACCCAGTTCTGCGCGCTTCACCATCGACCATCTCATCCGATCAATGGAGTCTCTATCACCCATCGCCACATTTTGGGGCCAGTTGTTTTGCTTCGTACTCAAATTGAGGTACTTAATCTTTTTCTCCCCTTCTTATCGCATGTAGATTCAATAGTTTGCAACGTTCTCACCTATGCTACAATACGATTGTACTGCAATAGGACCTTAACCCAAATTAATCTTTCAATCATTGTAAGAATCCGCAATTAGCTTTATCATCCTGTCAATTGAATCTGCAAGTTTGAGTTCAGTAAATTATAGCAAATTACGTAGAAGATATGGTGTAACTGAGATATCTCAGCAAATTGGATCATAAAAATGAATACTGTCAAGTAGGTGACCGTAGAGGCCTGGGGGAAAACATCCAGACTTGTCTTGTAGCACCATGTGCAACTAGCAAACCGCGCATGAATAAAGTTAGGAACCTATTTTCTTATATGTTATCCTTTTAGGATTAGATTGATGATAAGAATCATTGACAGGCTTAGCAAAGGAGTCACTTCAATTTGCGCCTTTTGAATAGGATTAATTTAAGATTTACAATACTGAGTTGATTGTACGTGTAGAGCAGAAACAGAAACTATGAGGTTACTCAAATGACAGTTACATGGGCTTAAGTTACACCTCCTGACCACTGAAGTTAGTAGCCTCAATGCATTTGTCAAGTATATGACCTTTTTTCTAGTAGTGATTCGCCAATTTGAGAGTTGGGATTCGTCAATTTGATCAGTGTTTGTGTCTGATTCATGGAGTCACTAATTGATTCCGTTATAGTTGGGGCATTGATAGCTCTGTTATTTCACCTTGATACATGAGGTGTAAACTGGTTTTTCTTCCGTCAACGGCGTGAATCTCATTGAATTATATGGTACGGTGTCAACTTTACTCTTTAGAAGGAAAAAACTAGCCTTTATACATCAATAGTGGTTTCTTAAAAGGCACTGTAAAAATAGGTCTGCAAAACATATTGTTCTTCAGAAGGTGCTTTAGTGACTAGGCAGACACTTTTTATTCTATCTCTTCTTGTTTTATTGTCTCATGGATATATGTTCTTATGTGTTATTTTGTTGTGCTTGTGGACTTCTGACTTATTATAGATGGACTGCATGTTTCTTATCTTGCTGCTAATATTCCTCCTGAACAAACCTACTATTCTCTTGCTGCTGACCTTCCCTTATTAGATATCGATATGTTGTTTTGTCTGAGTCCCTCTTCCCCCCCCCCCATTCTTTTTGGATTTTTTTGAGGGGCGGTCATACGAAGCATATCACTGACCCCAAAACAGGCATTTGCTAAGGTTACTAAATGATATTTTTTTTTTTTTTTTTGGTTGATAAGGAAGGTAGCTAATTGATTATTGTCATCTTAATAGTCCTGAAGCCCTTGTATGGTTGCTGTACGTCACTTACATTTTGTCAAACTTTAGAGTTCTGGAAACAGTCACATATGGCATCAGATATCCGCCTGCTTATGTAATTGTCTTTTGCATCTTATGGGCCACCCGTTTTTTTTTTTTTTTGGTTTCCTTTTCTTTTTTTTATACCAAGGTGAACAATCTTTGTAAACTTTAAGCAGAAGGTTGCATTTATTTGGCCCTAACTCCTTGCCTCGCTATAATGGGATCCTCTTGAGACTTGAGAGGCACTTGGGCACGAGTGTGACAGTCAGCTAATAAGTATAGGCATGATTTTTGACTTAGGAATAACTGGTTTCACTAAGTTAGTTCTGTTAAATCTCTATGTTTGCTATATTGTCTTAACAATGACTTTCATTGTTATCTCCTCTTTAAGCAAAGGGCTAACCATGGACCAGTAGACAACTTTGCTTATAGTTTTGCAGCCACGAGAAATGGTTCAGTGGATGAGCATAGTGAAGCACTGGCGATGAGTAACATTCAGAGGGCAGTGGAACCTGAGTTTGGCAGGGCATTTGCCTACAGCAGAGGGCCAGAACACTCTGCTGGATCACCCATGCCAGCTGTTCCCTTGAACATTCTATTGCAACCATTTCCCTACCCTCCTGGAAGAAGTATTCCACCACTGAAAATCTTGCTTCCCAACCCCCTAGATCATCTGCAGCTGAGTGTGGTACAGTGAGTGATGAAGGCAAAACATTTGAGAGTGGCTCAAGTAGCAGCTGCGGTGTTTAGCCTAATCTTTTCTGAATTCTAGTGTTGGAGCATACTACTAAAGAAACTGTCCCGGGCCCTGGAGACTTCAGGTGTAGATCTTTCAAAGGCCAACATCTCAGTTGAACTTGATCTTGGCAAGGGATCAAGTACTGCTGCTGCATCTCCTGCAGTGCTATATATCCTAAGGTTCTTTCTATTTTCTTTTTTCCTTTCAGATATTTGTCACTGTTTACTAGGTCTTGAAACTTATCAACTTGTATACTTACACAAAAAAAAAAAAAGAAAAAAACTTATCAACTTGTAGAACAACCAGTTCCTTTTATCATTGCTTTTACCGGAATTATGTTATGATGCCACTCTGTTAACCATAGCAAGTGGTATTAACATAGCCTAATTTTCCATTTCCCAGCTATGTAAATACTAGCTGTGGTTAGTAGAATGACTGTATACTAGCCAGAAATACAAAATACTTTGTTGGTTATTTACATAGCCTTACAGCAATCACAATTAGTCACTGCCAACAAGCCACTCCATATTCTGTGGCTGTGGGTGATGAGGTCAAAGATTGAGCTGCCTTAGCAGGAACTCCCAAAGCTTATAGGAAACTTGGAATATTTGTCAAAGTTGTCTAAGTATTCAGTGATGTGTGTAGTAGAGAGTTTCTCATTATGGTTTATGAGGACTGTCTAGGATGAGCTTGTGTGGGGAAATATAATTAACTGTGTAGCTAAGGTTTCCTCAACATAGGAGGGAGGAATAAAAAAATCTTTAGCTAATGCGCATTGGTTCTGCTAGTATTTGTTTTGATTTAAATAAAAAATATATAAATAAATTGTTATCTATCAATAAATTGTGTTTTATGGGTATGTAGTAAACGACATTCAAAGCAGACTGTAGTGTGTCCTGTTGTTCTTTTTTTGGTAATAAACTTCTTTGTTTAATGCTCTACACCCTTCATATTCTATGCAAATCCTTACAAGCCTATACACATTTTGCTAGTTGGCTTATGAGGAAGTGGTGAAGATAACTGAAAAGGTGCTAAAAAGGAATCCTGAGTCAATTAGAAAGTACTCTCATGGTGAAAAGAAAGTTTTGATACTTTGTTATCATGCGGCCATGGTAAATATTATGGTCTTATCTTTCATGTTTTTCTCAATTTTAATTTGATTGATTCAAGTCACATTTTTACAAGTTGGACATAATTACAATAGGTTTTGAACGCATTTGATTACAAAGCTGATTTACAATGGTTGACAAGGTTTTACTTGAGAGACTTCAAAATGTGAACATTGTAGGTTCAATCATTTACTTTAAAATTTTTAGGTTACATGTTTTGACAGCAATAGGTTGTTCGATTCGTGTTGTGCATTGAAATGCCCTATCATAGGTTGATTGATTTCTTGGATTTGTTAATGGTAATGGATTGTTGTTTTTGTGTTGGATGTTCCAGGCGTATGGCCTATTGAGTTGATTTGCTCCTGCATGAGACCGTTAGATTGTTGAAAGATTTTTTTTAAAAATTTCTTATTGTCTCGATGACAAGTTGTAAAAGGAAAATAACTAAGTTTTAAGCAGAACTCTGCCGAATTTTTTTGAAAATTAGGGAATATACTAAAAACATTAGCCTAAATGTAGTGATATTACATAATATTTGTGGAGTGAGAGTACCTAGCGATGAAGGTTAATGGTCCATGAATATCGCATCTTGCAATCTTTTTAGAAGTTTTTTTCTTCTTAGTGGCATTGTTTGTTGTACTTAACTCTAATTTATATGTTTGGCGGTTTCAGGTTGAAACAAGGGGTAGCATACTACAAAATCGGATATGAAGTTCAGGTTCACGAAGTGTTCATTTGCAAGTATAGAGTCCTACACTGTTCCATTTATTATGTTTAGCTTCAATCTTATATATGTGTATCGCAAACAAACTTAACTTTCAGGTAGTGGGTGCATACTTTATAGGCATGTTGAAATAAATTTTGTAATAGTTGTTTAATTTGCATAGATCTCGTACTTTTTGTTATATGATTCAAACTCGTTATTTTTCAACTTAATTGATGACAGTTAATTAGTTCATGGTTATAAAGTTATTGTACTCTTTTGTATTATTTAAATCTTGGTCTATTTTGTGCTCTCTCTCTCCATATATATCTGTCTCTCTATATATAATTATTTCTTAAACCAATGACCTGTTATATATATAAATTATTTACATTTTTTAAAACAATGACTTGTTATTTCTTTTATACAACAAATTTTCCGCCAAAATTAGTTATCCGTTTAACTGATTTGAAAGTTAGTTATCAAATATATAATGCCACACTTAAAAGCGATGGAGTGGTGAGAATGATTTTTTGCTCAAAGGGTACTTCGCTCACGGATACAAGCGAGGAAAATCTACCTACACCTATAAGCGTGATAGTTGACGCATTCTTCCACGGATATAAGCGTACATACTGCACTGTCTGCCATGCTTATTAAGCGTGGCGATTTTTTTCCCAAAACGCTTACCTTAAGCGTGACGAATAGACCTTGCCACAGGCATAAGCATAGAAGGATGCGATTTTAAGTGCGGATAAATACAACATTTCTTGTAGTAAAGGTAGCAGCATAAACCACATATAAAAAGAAAAAAAAAGAATATAGGCAGAGACGCTTGCATTAAAAAAGATTGAGTAATTTCAATCAAATGTCTTGCTTGAGTTTAGTGATGATAGACCTCAATTTTGATTAATCTCTTGTCCCCCTTTTTTAGGTTCATTTCCCGTAATTCTCCTTTGGTTTAGAGGGATTTGATCAGGTTTTGCCTCCTCTAAGGTCGTTGCCTTGTTTTAGTCCCCTTTCTGACTTATTACAGGTGTTTTTTGAGTTATTCAAGGAAAAGGGGCAACTAATAATTGGAAAAAGGCAATACAAGGGTAAAGACGCTTACGGAAAGGCCCTAGGGGAGCAACAGAGGCAAAAAAAAGAAAGGATTCAAGGGCACAGCACAGATGTCCACCGTTACACAGTCGGTTGCTAGCCATTGCTTGCCTGCAGGAGGAGCCCTTATTTTCGAGGGGTGCCATTGCCCTCGCAACAGGCTGTATCCAGTGCATTACGAGACCATCGCCTTGGTGACCATCATCGCCGTTTTCTAGATTTTTAGCTTATAAATACCCCGTTTCCCTAATTTTAGGAGGATGCTTAATTCGTCTTGTGAAAAGTACTTTAAACACTTTCTAGGTTTGGCTTTGGGTTAAGGTAAGATTAGTGTTCTGGGGTTATTATTGATTGAAGATTTTGAAGATTTTCATTCTCCATTCCATTAGTCTAAGTTTGGTCTTCTTTCTCTCTCTCTTTTCCTCTTTACTTAGTTTTTGTTAGCTTGTTTGATCATGCAGGTTTATGACTATTGGGTTGTTGCAGTGTTGATTAGTGGGTAGTTTTCCTTAACATGGGTTGGAGAGTGGGAGCTAGTATGGCATAATAAGTTTGGTATAATCTTATCTTACTTTAATTTTCAAGTTGATTAGAGGTCTCATTCTTTACACACCAAGTGTTCAACGAAATGCACAAAAGGACATTCCATCCAGTATTTAGGGTGAATAACCACAGATAGAGGTGGGTATTCATCCTATGTGATAGAAGAAAGGAGACAAGCCTTGGGTATGAAATTAACCAAAGGCTTCGTTAGGTGCAAGTTGGTCATCTTCAATCTTATCTTTCAAGCCCCCATAAAAATAGGTGGGCTTGTGGGTTAAGGTCACCTTTACTCTCCAAAAGGAGGTTTGGGTGACCCCAAATCAGCCAATCCCCTCCTTATGATCACCCGTAAATTAAGCCAAGTTCGGGAACCGATGCCTAGCATGAATAAGTAGCCACTAGCGACTAATCCCTCGATCCAAGTCCTTCTTCCATTGAATTTTAGACGAGCGTTTTGGCTAGTTCGTTTCTTCTCTCTTGAACTTACTCTTGACCTCTCTAAATTCAATCTAATCACTAAGTTAGGTATCCTAAGTCTTGTTCTTAATGAACGACACCCAAGTACACCACGATAAACCGTTCGCTTCCGACATAAATTTAAAGCTTTTCTCCAAACGAACAAGTTTTCAGCGCCGTTGTTGGGGAACAATTTTTCTTAGGTATCATAACTAGAAGTGTGGTTAGAGGCTAGAGTTTTATTTCGTTTTGTTCAATTATTGCTGTTCTTTCTTGAGCCGGGTTACCTCCTTCGATAGTACTTGTTGTTGCCTGCACAGGAGAAGCTAAAGTTTGGGTGATTTGGCCCCTTTTGACCCAGAGATCGAAGCTACTTTCCGAGCTCACCAACCACATGCAAGAAGGCAAAGTAGGCAAGGAAGGTAAACTCAAAAGGCCAACATGGATCCTGCCACAACCCCATTGAGGAATTTTGCAAAGCCTGATTCGAACACCATTCCATTTAGCATCGTGAGACCCCTCATAAAGGCCAACAATTTTCAATTCAACCCAGCGTTCATCACCTTATTTCGACAAGACCAACACCATAAAGAATTCAAACTTCACTTGAGCCTTTCTCTATTATTCGTAAGATAACCTTCTCTATAATTAGCGTCAAGGACGAAGCAACGCCTGTGGCCTTTCCTCATTTTCTTGATATATTAGTTTGCGGATAGTAAAATCAGAATGACACAAGAGGTGAACTCTGTTACCTCAACAATGAAGTCAGTTGTTTCAACTCATGTAGTGCCACGATTGAATTTTTGGTTGTCCTAGGTCTGTTCTCTTCATTAGTAAGTACTAAGTAGGAGTTACTAAATCAGTAAAGTTGATAAAAGTTGGTAGAAGTTGATAAAAGTTGAGAAAAGATGGTTCTTTTTTTTTTTTTTGGTTGAAATGATTGGTAGGAGTTGATTAAGGTTGGCAAAGATTATAAGAAATCCGTAGAAGTTGGAAGATGTCAGTAAGAAATGTAAATGAATGAGATTTCTTTGAAAAATCTTTTGAAGGAGATTGGTAGAAGTTGGTAGAAATTGGTTAGAGTTGGAAAGGGTTAATTTTTTTTTTTTTGTTTTTTTGTAAAAGTTGGTAGAAGTTAGTAGGAGTTGGTGAGAGTTGACAGAAGTTGCTAGAAGTTAGTAGAAGTGGTTTACCAATGAAAAGAAAAAGCCATATAGTATATTAGTTGTGGCATTAACATCATCTAGGTTCCAACTGCTAATGCCGTTTTCCCTGCTGTGCCCAATGTCCCATGTTTCCCTTTTATGTTGAAAGTTAACCACATGATATTTAACTTGCTACTTTCGGAGAACACGATCCAAGATAGGAATTTCTATAGATCGAGCATTAGTGTTACAATTCTAAGTAGCTTGTCCTTAAGGAAGTAAAACTTCAAGGATAATTTAATTTTAAATTGGAGTATACATACAAGTCTTTCGTATGTGTTATCTATTTTATGTTACTCCACCCACCCTTGTGTATAAGACTTTGAGGTTTACTTGTTTGAGTTAATTTTTTTCGTTACTCCCTCTTACTGCTCATTTTATTTTGTTTTGCTTTAATTATTTTATTTATTTTGGCATTGATTTTTTTTCTTGGGACATTATAGTCATGTCATACTAATTGGCTGCTTGTTATTCTGTCGTCATTATTGTTACTGTTAGATATTGTATGTGTTTGTTTCTTGTTATGCTTTGTACTTAACCATCATATGATTTTCTTCTTATCTAATGCTATTCAGTGTGTTTGTTACCTCACCTATTTTCCAAAATGTCTTTAACATGCCAAAAATGGTTTTAAACATTTCTTACGTTGGTTTTTTGGAATCGATCTCTTTGTTAATAGAAATGTTTGTAGGCGTAAGGTTGTGTATAGGTGGATCTACCTAGACTCTTTATAGCATGACAGATACTAAGATTTATTGTTATACTTTTGTCAATTATTTCTTTCTGTATGCTCTTTCTAATATAATTGTTTCTTTTTCTAGCCTCAAACAAGAGGTAAAGTGAAAAGTGTTATTTCTAATAGTAATTGGGAACAAACATTAATTCTATTATAATAAAGAGAAAAACTTAACAATTATCACTAACCCATAATATATTATGATGAAAATTTTAATTATATGTCTAATCTTGTAATTTTCATGGACGGATTCTGCAGTATCATAGGTAATAGTGTAAAAATAGAATAATTCATCTCACATTTAATAATCTGATTCATAATCGGAATTGTTCAAGTTGTAACTTTAATATATTCCAGAATTATGTTCTAGACTAATTTTTGTTGAGAAAAAATTATAGGTGGAACCAAATTATCGTTGGTATCCTTTTTTTAACTTTTTGTTCTTTCTTGGAATCAATATGAATCAAGATGCATATCTACAATCTATAAATCATTTTTAAAGACTCGTAAGTATTATTAGAAAAGCTTTAATATGTAATATTTACATCAAATTCGAAGTTTTTGTGTTTGGCATTGACTAATTTCGGGCCCCCTTGATGCAAAATCTTGAATTCATCCTTGATTAGCATGAAAACACCAATTTTGCAAATTGGCACCGGCAAGAAGGAAAATTGTGATATAAGTTTGGAAAAATCCAAAGACACTTCACAAATCACGCTAACTCCCACAAACTAACCTTTTTGTCCATTGGTACTGCTCTCAATTTGGAATAAATCTACCTTTCTTATAGTTAATCTAATTTAACTAGGATGAACCAAATATCCGTTGGTATATCGGCCACCCGGTTGTATAAATACAATTGTACAACCCGACCCACAAATTGCCCATCTGGCGCGCCATGTACAAAAAATAAAAAAAACCGGCGGATTTTAGCTCACTAAAAATATCCTATAGCTCACTAAAATATGTTGCTGTGCATTCAGTTTTGCTCACTAAAAATAATGTATAGCTCACTAAAATATTTTAATGAGTTGAGATAAAGTTTTAGTGAGCTAATACGTACTTTTAGTGAACAGACATGTCGAAACTAATGTATCTTATGTACCCAAATTTCACTTAGTAAAAATACTATATAGCTTATTAAATATGCTATTGTACTCAAAAATATTATTGTAAATCTGAAACTCACTAAACTATGTTCTAGTTGTCTATATTTTTTTAGTAAGCTATAATATTTATTTATTGAGTTGTTATATCATATAACCGGCTGTACATAAGTAATTGTACAATCGAATTTCAGCTCACTAAAAATGTATAGCTCACAACAATACTTAGTGAGCTGAGACATAGTTTTAGTGAGCTAATGTATACTTTTAGTGAGTAGATAGGTCAAACCAATACATCTTATGTACCTTAGGTTTCACTTAGTAAAAATACTATATAACTTATTAAAATGTGCTATTGTACTAAAAAAATGTTATTGTGTATCTGAAACTTACTAAATTATATTCTAGTTGTCTATTTTTTTTAGTGAGCTATGATATATATTTAGTGAGCTACAACATATATTTAGTGAGCTATGATATATATTTAGTAAGTTGGACTATATTTAATTAATTCACTATATTTCTATTATACTCACAAAATATATTACAAACACCCTTATGTCATAATAAAAAATGATTGAACTATAACATAACCCAAGAACTTCACAATATTATTTGTTGACTATCTATACTATTCTTTTTGGTGAGCTATGCTATTGATTTAGTGAGCTATAATAGATATTTGGTGAGTTATAAAATGTATTTTGTTGCCAATATGATTTAACGTGGAATACTAATAATTTATAATAAAAAATGAGAGAACAAACAATATAGTAAACAATTTTAGTTAGCATGTATACTTTTTCGTTCATATTCTAAGGTATGATATATTCGTCTTTTAGTGAGTTATGACTTATATTTAGTGAGCTGTGACATACTTTTAGTGAATTGAATTATATTTGAATTATACTTACTAAATATGTATAATATGAATGCTCTTATGTCATAATAAAAGATAATATAAATATTCCTTACTAACATTGTGTTGCTCATTAAATATATTATATAGCTCACTAATATATGCAGTATTGCTCACTAATACTGTATCCATACATATAAAATTTATCATGAATTTTTTTTTCTTATTTTTGTTTATTTTTATAATAAATCTATATGCTTCTATCGAGTAAAAATACGGATAATAAATATACAAATTTTCAATTAATATTTATCTTAAAATTAGGATTTTTATACAAAAATAGTGAACGTAGATTCATAATGCAAATATAAGTGTATGCCTTAATATTTCAATGGAAGAATTTAAAAAAAAGGATTTTTTTTTGAAAGGCGCTTAAAAGATTTTTAGGACGGAAAGAATAATAATTTAAAAAATTAGGCTTTGCTTTTACCAGGCCTAGAACCCATGACTTCACCAGTTTGAGTAAAATATCCTTACCACTCTGCTACTCACCCATTCCTATTATTAGTGCTGATTATAATTAATGTTGAACCGGAGCACCTTCTGTATAATTTGCGGCTAGTGGTGCCGTTGTACGTAATAATTTGCAACCAAATTTACTATTAATTAACTGTAGCTAATCGATTTCCCAGTTTAACTAAATATCTAAGAAAATTGAGAAATGTAAAAGCAGCTGGCTATTCACACAAATAACCATATAAAAATAGGGCATGGTTTGCACAAATCATAAAAATAGTGCAGTTGTGGACAGGCATTGAATTTTATTCCAAACTCCATTGGGTAAGATCCTCGGCTTCAAGACCAAAGGTATTATTATTCTTGTTCCTGGTTGCTTTAACTGTGACGCCAAGGAGATGGTTAAATGAACAATTCTATTCCCAAGTCATAAATAAATCTAAATGAACAATTCCTGGTTAAATGAACAATTTTGTTCCTCGTTGCTTTAGTTACCTCACTAAACCATTTCTTCCATCCTGAAAAGAGTTTTCGGTAATCGTTATTGTGGACATGCATAATTAAGCGCAGCCAATAATAGAGCGATCCTCAACAATTAGTTTCATGTAATGCCCACAACCTAAAGTGACACACCATACGTAAGAGTTGATAATTGGCATGATTCCAATATGTACCAAAAAGAATCAGCAGAAAGCTTCATGCAGAATTTATTTTGAGGCAAAATTCAGTCACACAAATTCTTGCTCTTGCTCTGCATTCATAGCGCCGGTATGCCATGTTTTTATACAAGATTGCTAGCCTCACCCCAAACCTAGCTTGGAGCCTAAAGGAATTAGGAAATTAGAAGACAGTACAAGATATCATCATATCTAAGAACATATGAAAAATATTTCCTAATATTTTCTAATGTTCCCCCTCAAGTTGGTGCATGAAGGTCGACAAGGCCCAACTTGCTCTTCAAAAACTACAATTGTGCCTTCCCAAGGGCTTGTGTAAATAGATCACCCGGTTGCTGTTTAGTGCCCACATGAAAAAGTCGGAAAATTCATGCTTCAAGTTTTTCTTGAATAAAATGACAGTTGATTTCGATGTGCTTTGTTCGTTCATGAAAGATTGGATTTCTGGCAATATGTAAAGTGGCTTGGCTCAGAATAACTGCATAGGGGGAGTATTAAAAATTCCAAGGGAAGCGAGAAATGAATGGACCCGCACCAATTCACTGGTGGTGAAAGCCATGGACTTGTATTTGGCTTCTGCAGATGATCGAGAAATTGTAATCTGTTTCTTAGTTTTCCAGGATACGGTGAACTTCCAAGTCTCACAAAATATCCAGTGAGAGATTTCCTAGACAGGACAGGAATCCCAGTCAGAATCACAATAAGCTAAAAGATCCAAAAGAGTCTTTGCTTGCAGTAGGATTCCTTGACCAGTGTTGCTTGCAAATATCATACCACAGCTCTAACTGCTTCCATATGTTCCTCTCGAGGTGCTTGCATTAATTGTGATAATATATGCACTACATATGTTACGTCAGGTCTAGTGATTGTAAGATAGATTAAGCATCCAATAAGCCTCCGATACTTAGTAGGGGCATCAAGTAGCCGTCCCTTTGCTGGGGCTAACTTGTGCTTTTCCGTCATGGGGAGTTCTATTGGCCTGGCTCCTAGAAGCACATTCATTGATGATTTCCAAGGCATATTTTCTTTGACACATAAACAGGCCAGTGGGACCTCAGGAAAATTAAATGCCAAGAAATATTTTAAGGACCATAGATCTTTGATACTAAAATATGTGTGAAGATATGCCTTAAATTTCTGGCAGGCATTAGAATCATTCCAAGTAAGTACAATATCATCCACATAAACTAAAACACCCATAAACACATCTCCTTTACAATAGGTAAATAGAGAGTAGTCAGTGTAGGAGCGAACAAAGTCATACTCACACAGTTTCGAAAAAAGCTTTGTGAACCATTCTCTTAGAGCCTGTCAGAGAACATAAAGGGACTTTTGCAGTTTGCAGATTTTATTCTCACCTTGTAGATGAATTCGGGAGGCAATTTCATATTAAACTCTTCATCAAGGTCACCATGCAGAAAAGCATTATTAACATTGAGTTGGTGTGTAAGTCTCAACCCTTAACAACAGCTACTGCTAAGAAGCATCAGACACTCGTCTTCTTAGCAATGGGTGCAGAGGTTTCATTATAGTTGAAACCCTCAACCTGTTGGTCCCCGCAAATCACCAAGTGAGCCTTGCAAAATTGTATGGAGCCGTTAGAGTTATACTTGACTCGGTAAACCTATTTACAGCTACTAGCCTTTTTCTCGGATGGCAGATTTACAAGGTCCATGTGTGATTTGCTTCAAAGCCATGGCCTTGTGCCACTTAGGGTCTGTCATAGCCTCATGATAAACTTTTGTTCTGCAATCTTGACACATGCTACTAAGAATTTTTGATAAGAAGCAGAAAATTTAATACATGTAACGTAATTGTGTAATGGATAACACATACCTAATGAGCCTTTTGTAAGAAATGATGCAATGGAGACAGGGTTTTTAGAATGAGCATTACAGCACACAAAATTCTCTAAGTGCGCTGGTAGTTTTCGGGCATGTTGGCTTCGCTTGGGCTCGGTGGAAGCCGCTGGGCTTGGCTTCGATGCATCTTGCTGTCCCAAAGCTAAGTCTGGCGAGTACCTGTCTTGGAAATCCGAGTTTTAAGTGTTGGACTGTGGGTCCAGAACAAGTGGGCTGTTGGATTAGTGCCGGCTCATTGCATGAGAGATGCTCCCCCTCTCGTCGAGATGGGGCTGCCCAATCTGCAGTAATAGAGGACCCATTTCAAAGTGTGGGATCTTCAGTGGTCCAAGGCCACCTTGCTGTGCGAGCTCTTAGCCCAATTCTGCTTAGGCTGGTTGCGGGGTAGTGTGCATTGGACTTCCCCTGTGTGCAAAGTCTAACTTGTTGTCTGGTTGCCCCTGTTCAAAATGAACTTCGAGAGCATCACTAGTTGCCTCAAGGAATTCCTCATCTAGCATGGCGCTATAATTGATTCTCAAAGGCAGATTTCGGATGCTCTTATGCGTGTCCTTAGTCTCATGAAAAGGGAAAGCTTCTTCATAAAAGGTGACATCCCTATTCCCAATAAACTCATGGTTGTCAAGATCAAGTAATCTCCAACCTTTCTTTCCATATGGGTAGCCTATAAAGATACATTGCCTACTTCGAGAAGCAAACTTGTCTTTGCCCTTGTGATGATAATAAGCACAGCATAAGCTACCAAAAACCTTAATATGATTACAACTGGGTGGTTGTTGAAGGATAAACTCATAAGATGTCTTACCCGAAAGAATCTTTATTGGTGTTCTATTAATTAAGTATGCTGCTGTGAGCACACATTCACCCCAAAATTGTAGTGGTAAGTTGGCTTAGAAGCAAAGTGCTCTAGCCACATTCAATACAGGGAGATGTTTATGCTCCACTCTTCCATTCTGTAGAGGAGTGTATACACAACTTGTTCAATGGATTATTCCTTTTTTGCATAGAAACTCTTTATAGGTCCTAATTTGAACTCCAATCCATTTCACATTTTTGTCAAATTGGGTCTTAGCCATGGAGATAAATAATTTCAAATAATATCTAGTCTTGCTCTTTTCTTTCACCAAGTAACCATACTGCACGACTGGCTTCATCAACTATGGTTAAAAAATAATGAGCGCTGCATGTATCAGATACTCTATAGGGTCCCCAAATATCGTAATGCACTATATCAAATACGTCTTCAGCATTGTTTTCGCCTGTGGCAAATCGAGTTCTGCCTTGCTTAGCATGAAAACAAACATCACAAATATCTAATGTTTTGATGTCCCAATCATTTATGCCAAAGATCACTGGTTCTTACTGTATTGACTTACCTCTTTTCAGGTGCCCCCTTGAAATAATAAACCCCATCTCGTTGCTCACCCACTCTAATTAGCGCCTTCGAAGTACAGTCCTCCAAAACACAAAAACTATCAAAGAACATCACAGTACAATTTAAATCCCTGTTGACTCTTACAACTGAGATGAGATTGTAGTTAAGCTTTGGCACATAGAGTACTTTGTCCACCGAATCGTGTTTGGTAGCGGCTGTTTGATCTCTGTTAGGAAGATAAATTACAATAGGACTTATACCTTGTTGGTCCTTTAGTAATTTTAAGTAACCTGTCATGAGCTTGCATGCTTCACTATTAATCAACCATGGAGGCTCACTTGTGAGTTTTTCATACCCGTTTTTTGGAGTGTTGATTAATATCAACAATCTTTGTACTTGTTCGGGGGTTAGGCCTGGAATTGTAATGGGCCTTGATTCGGCTATTATCCCAGGAGAATTTATCGCGTCTGGCTGAAGTGTTACTGCTGGATTTGCTTGTTCTCGGCCATTTTCTCGTCCACGTCTCGAACCACTACGTTCGCTTCATCCTCCGCGACCTTCACGGCTGTTGCGTTCGCGTCCACGCGGCCGCTGTGCCCGCGTCCATGAGGCCCCCAGCCTGGGGGATACCCGATCAGCTTGTAACACCCGACCCTCTTAACAACCATATTTTCCATAGTGCCTGCACGAGCCCCTGTCGGCTCCAGTCTGTGCTGCGTTTCTGGTTATTGCAAAGGCAACCATGACTTCAGCAATATCGTCTCACCTAAGCATCAAATTCTTGTGATTTTCTTCTTGGTGTACCATGTTGAACACTTTGTCGCGTAAAGGCAATGGATCAAGCTCCAAAATTTTCCCTTGAATACTAGAGCACATATCATTGTTAAGCCCCATTAAAAATTGATGGGCTTTTTCCTCAATCATGTTCAGAATTTTCGTACTCAAACCGCACTCACACTTGCCATAAGTACATTGAGGAAAGTGCACTTGATTTTGTAGCTCACTCCAAAAACCCATAAGTTTGGAATAAAATTCTACGGCATCTAAACCATCTTGTTTGCATTCGGCCAACTTTGTTTTGAGTTGGTGAATTTTTGGAGCGTTGGACATGGCATAATGCTTATTTAAGTTTTGCCACATTAGTTTAGCCGAATCAATGTAGGTTGTGCTATTACATAATTTTGGGTCGAAGTCATTGAGTTTTCATGAATAAATCATGGAATTTGCTATCTCCTATGCTTGCAATTCAAAAGTGTCTTGGCCTTCTTTCAACTCCAGCTTCTTTAGGGTTCCCTCAATAAACCATAATTTGTTTGTAGACTTGAGAGCAGTTCGAACCGCTTTTTCCAAAGGTCGTAGTTTTTCCCATCAAACATCACTGCCATGATCAATGCTCTGTGTCCCTCTGATTGGTGCAAAAAATATGGTGAAAGGCCCTCTATTATAAACTTTTTTGTTTGTCATAATCTTTGCTAGGGTTTTATTTTGCAGATTTTACTTTATGCCCTAAAGGCTCTGACACCATGTAGAATTTGATATTTTGAGGCAAAATTGAGTCACAAATTCGTGCTCTTGCTCTACATTCATAGAGCCGGTATGCCATGCTTTTATACAAGATTGCTAGCCTCATGCCAAACCTAGCTTGGAGTCTACGTTACAATTTGAATCGTAGAGGAACTAGGAAACTACAAGATATTATAAGATATTATCATATCTAAGAATATGTTAAAAAAATTCCCTAATACTTCATGCTTGATCAGCAAAGTACTTACTAACTTTGGGTACCATTGAACCAGCTTTCAGTAATGTCATACTTATGGTCCTCCTTTCGCATCTACACGTGTTGATTGGGCGTAGATTGATCAACCAAGTTGCAACGTAATTCTAGCTTCTATATTCGCCCAAATCACCATGATGATATGCTTTTCTAGAGTGTCTGTGTGTGTGTAAATTTGTATTAATTGGATAATGAGAAAGATAAATGATAAAATGAATCAAACTAGATAGTTCAACAAACTGATGTCTTTTTTTTTCTATGATTCAGATGAAGTTCTAATGAAGTCACAAAAATGAGACAATAAATAACAGGCTCACTCAAAGGCGGATGTGAGCTCACTCATACCAGCTAATAAAACAAACATATAAAAACTTCTTAATGGTAACAATGATGTCCCCAACCAAAATGTGATAGATAAAGCCCTCATGCTGCTTTGCAATACAAGAAGCTAATGCTACTTTGTATAATTGTGATTTCTCCTTCGTCTTAATTTTCTTCCACCCAAACAAACAAACTAGATCACTCAAATCAAGCCCACAACATAGATGCCAACTTACTCGCTCATATCAATTTAAATGCTAGCCTATTGTAGCCTATGGAATAGAGATTGACTATAGGATGTTTAGTTCTAATATCTTTTTCGCTCAAAAGAGCCTATTGGGGGGCTTTGACTATTTTGATCAAGTTAACCAATCATTTGGGTGTTTGATAAAGAACTATTTGGAATAATTATTTTGGCCTAAACAACTAACTGTCAAATAGCCAAAATCAATATCTTTTCTAAACAGTTGTTTCAAGAAATGAAGAGATTGCCCAAGAATCTAGAAAAAATCACATTTTGTGCCATAAATGATAAAAATCATAATTTTCCACCAACTCATCTTCTCTCACTACAGTGTTTCACCCACCTACATCCTTGATATCCTCCTCCCCCCTCCTCCTTCTCCTTGTTCTTCATCATCATTCGTTGGCTTTGCCTTCTTCTTGTTGTAGATCGGTAGTTAGAACTTTTCTATTTTGCTTTCATGACTACAGGTTGGCTTCCTCTGTTCTTGTATCTTCTCAACATCGAGGACCACCTTTTTCTTACTTGTATCGCTTAAATTACTAGCCCATCTTCTGGGTGTTTGCCAAATTTTGTTTGATTTGCTTGAATCAATGGTTCATTCCTTGCTTTATGTCAATTATCTCACTTGAAGAGAATAACACCCTGCATTACTCCCCAACAACAAAGCAAGCAGCAGTTACACCTTTAACTCCACCCTAATTTGTTACTGATGAGCTGTGCAGTCTGTTACAACTGGGTGATGTTGTGTACGATCTTCGTAACTATCTTGAGCCAGTTCCTTTATATATAGTAGCAATTATTTGTATAGATATGCATTGATTCATTCTTCTCTTAATGCATAGAATAGAACATTCATAACATTCCTCTATCTTCTCTCTAAGTTTTCTCTCTCTCTAATTATAAACTTCCATGGACTTTTGTTGGTTCATTTCTTGATGATAGACATGATATTAGAATGATTTGCATTGAATCATCATCATTGTTAAACCATCATCATCAAGTGAATAGATCGATTAGGTAAAATCTATATTAGATCATGAATTTTCTTATTTAAGTTTTGAATGCATTGCATTGTACTTCCTAAAAATATGTTTGAACAAACTTTGAGTTCAATTGTGAATAATCCATCTCATGCTTTGTTCTTGCATCTTTTGGATAATCTAAACAATATTCTTGTAAGTGAATTGGTGAAGGTGAAAATTATGGTCCTTGGAGAAAGTTATGGAGGTAGCCGTAATTGCTAAACATAAGCTAGGATTGGCATCGAGAGATTGCACTAAACCAGCTTTTACTTCTCATTTAGCCGCTCAATGGGATAGGTGTAATAAAATGGTTATATCTTGACTTATGAATACTATAGTAAAAGATATTAATCTGAGCATTTTGGTTCTCATCTACAGCTAAGGATGTTTGGTTACAACTTGAAAGGAGATTTGGAGAAGCATATAGCACTAGAATCTTTCAGGGCTAGAGGGATTTCTGTTTAATTTCGTAAAATGATACGCCAATTACAGATTATTTTATACAAATCAAAAAGACATGGGATGACTACAATTCCACATTGTGATTGTGAGGTTGGATGTCCAAGTCTTATAACCGCTTACAAATATTGATTATGAAGTCATTACCAGACATAGATCATGTGTATAACTTGATCTTGCAAGAGCAAAAACAAGATCACTTACTACTATGTCATAATATACACGTGAATCGACTGCTTTCATTACTTCATGGCAGAGTTATGTCAAATATTGAACACATAGCATCTGCAATGCATCAAAGGTCTTATAACTCTAGGTATATTCAACAAAAACATGCACAAATATATTGGAGATAGTGCTGCTTACAATCAGGGAAATGCAACCCAAATCCTAATAACAGAAGTACAACAAAGTTCAGAAACCAAGACAGGAGGCAAGCATATTATGAGCATTGCAAGATGATAGACAATACTATGGAGAAGTGTTATAAAAATTCATGATCATCCTCTTGTGCACAAGATTTATAAATGAAGGAAGATGGAAGTAGTTGCCCAAACAGATCCAGTACCTAGATATAATACTACTCAGCCACAAGACATTTTGGATTTCATAGGGTGTAACACATGGCTTGACACATGAGCAATACAATCATCTTATGTTACTTCTCAATCAACACTCTGATAATCAAGAATGAACCACTGGTGAAGATATACAGCTAATTTTTTAACAGGTAAACGGTTTCGCTTCTTTACATGCATTGATAGCAATACTTGGGATTATTATCAGTAGGGCAACTAATAGCATTACCCCTGATTTGTTTTTACTACACGATATAAGATCCATTTAAGAATGTCATTATATTACCATTCTAATTGGAAGAAAAACACAAATTAAACATGTTGTATCAATGGCCCTCAGTTCTGATTTCGTTTTACAAGATGTGCTACGCCTTGCAGAATTTCAATTTAATTTGTTATCCATACGCAAGTTAACAAGGTAATATTCTATTAATATGGTTTTCACTCCTAATCATTATTTGCTGCAGGCCACACATTGCAGAAGGCAGTAATCCTTGGTAGAGAAAACAAGCTTCTCTATTGCTTAGAAAGGGGCTATGAATTTCAAGAAGCAAGAGTAGTTTTTTAGAAGTCAAGTCTGCATATCAATGACCCAGGCAGTGGATATTTTTTTTTTTTTTAATTCTGAACTTTCGCATTTTCTATTTAGGACATTTGTCTTTTGACTAGATTAAATGTGTTGGTATTTGTCAGCGTAATAACTTCAAACATTGTGACGTTTGTCAAATATGTCCAATGGCCAAGATGTATAAGAATTCTTTTCCTTTAAGTA
>JAKOGI010001461.1:0-231775 GCA_029747015.1 Carnegiea gigantea
CTTGCTAGGTGACTTGTTGAAGGCGAATTCGGCTTGTGGCAAGTCTAAGTCCCAAGCTTTGATGTTGGATTTCACTAGCACTCTTAAGAGGGTTCCCAAAGTCCGGTTGGTGACTTCGGTTTGCCCATCCGTTTGAGGGGGGCATGAAGTGCTATACTTGAGCTTGGTTCCCATCTTCTTCCAAAGTGTCACCCAAAAATGGCTAAGGAACTTGGTATCCCTATCCGAAACAATGGATCTAGGAATGCCATGTAGCCTCATTACTTCCTTGAAGTATAACTCGGCAATGTGGGTGGCATCATTGGTCTTGGTACAAGGTATGAAATGGGCCATCTTAGAGAAACGATCAACAACAACAAAGATCGAATCTTTACCCCTTTGTGTCCTTGGGAGGCCAAGGATGAAGTCCATGCTTACATCTTCCCAAGGATGATTGGGAGTGGGGAGGGGTGTGTAGAGACCATGGGGTAGGAGGTGACTCTTGGCAACTTGGCAAGTTGCACATCTCTTCAACACATCTTGGACATCTTTGCTCATACTCGGCCAATAATAATGTTTCCTTAACATCGTAAGGGTCTTGTTTTCTCCAAAGTGACCGGCTAAAGATCCACCATGGACCTCACGAATGAGCAACTCTCTCGTGCCACACTTAGGCACACATAATCTTGAACCCGTGAATAAAAAGCCATCTTGGACAAGGAAATCACCTTTAGGGTGCCGAAGGCATTCTTTGTAGAGCTCTCCCAATTCTTCATCATTCCCATATAGGGACTTCAAGTGCTCAAAGCCAAGGATGCAAGCATCAAGTTGGAATAGAAGTAAGTGCCTCCTTGACAAGGCATCGGCTCCTTGATTGAGCTTTCCGGATTTGTGCTTGATGGTGAAGTTGAAAGATTGGAGGAACTCCACCCACTTGGCATGCCGTGAGTTAAGTTTATGTTGCCCTTGAATGTATTTCAAGGCTTCATGATCGGAGTGCAAGATGAACTCACTAGCCACCAAGTAATGATTTCAATGCTCAAGGCACCTCACTATTGCATAGAACTCCTTATCATAAGTGGAGTACTTCCTCCTTGAGTCACAAAGCTTCTCACTAAAGAAGGTTAAGGGCCGCCCTTCTTGAGTGAGGACTCCTCCAATGCCAACTCCCGAGGCATCACACTCTACCTCCAACACCTTTTCAAAGCATGGCAAGGCAAGGACCGGTGCTTGGGTGAGCTTGGACTTGATGGTTTCAAAGGCTTCTTGGGCTTTGGGAGTCCACTTGAATGATGTGCCTTTGATAACCTCGGTCATAGGGGCCATAATGGTACTAAAGTTTCTAATGAACCGCCTATAGAATGAGGCAAGCCCATGGAAACTTCGCACATCATGAATGCTCCTTGGGATGGGCCAAGACCGAATTGCTTCCACCTTACTCTCATCAACCTTGATACCTTCATTTGTAACAATGTAACCAAGGAAGGTCACCTCATGAGTGAAAAAGGGGCACTTTTTGAGGTTACCATAGAGCTTTTCTTCTTCTAGGACCTTCATGACTTGGGTGAGATGTTGAAGGTGCTCTTCTTCGTTCTTGCTATAGATGAGGATGTCATCAAAATACACCACAACAAATTTGCCAATAAAGGGTCGGAACACTTGGTTCATAAGCCGCATGAAGGTACTTGGAGCATTTGACAATCCGAATGGCATGACTAGCCACTCATACAAGCCTCCTTTGGTTTTGAAGGCCATCTTCCATTCATCTCCCTCTCTAATACGGATTTGGTAGTAACCACTTCTCAAATCCACCTTAGAGAACACACTAGAACCATATAACTCATCAAGCATATCCTCAAGGCGGGGAATTGGATATCTATACTTAATGGTTATCTTGTTGATTGCTCGACTATCAACACACATACGCATGCTCCCATCTTTCTTTGGCACAAGGAGGGCCGGAACCGCACAAGGGCTCAAGCTCTCTCTAACCAACCCCTTATCCATAAGCTCATCAACTTGCCTTTGGATTTCCATGGTTTCTTTGGGGTTTGTCCGGTAAGCCGGGTTGTTTGGGAGAATGGAACCGGGTATGAGATCAATATGGTGTTGGATGGTTCTTTGTGGTGGTAAGCTGGGGGGTATTTCTTCGGGGAAGACATGGCTAAAATGTTCAAGGAGGGAAATGGCTAGAGGATATGATGGTGTGGAGGTTTCGGATTCTTCAAGGGTGGCTAGGATCCACTCCTTAAAGGCCTTGAATTCATGGTGAGAAGCCTTAAGGAGAGGTTCACTCACGGCTAGAAGCATGTCCGAATGATCATGGCTTGGTTGGGGCTTACTTTTGTGGAGTTGGGAAGGGCTTAATGGGGCAAGGATGATCTTCTTCCCATCTTTGTGAAAGGTGTAGGTGTTTAGATAGCCATCATGTATGACCTTCCGATCAAACAACCAAGGTCTCCCCAACAAAAGGTGACATGCATCCATGGGGATGATATCACACCACAATTCATCATGATAGTGCTTCCCAATTGAAAATGAAATCAAGCACCTTGAATTAACTTGCAACCCCTTACCTTGATTTAGCCATTAAATGTTGTAGGGGTGAGGATGAGCCGAAGCTTGAAGGCCAAGCTTTTCCACCATAGTCACGGAAGCCACATTTGCACAACTCCCTCCATCAATGATGAGGGAACACACTTTGCTTTGAATAGTACATCTTGTATGAAAGATGTTCTCCCTTTGTTCTTCAAGTTCTCCTTTTTTTGTGCTCAAAGCTCTCCTCAACACAAGCAACTCCCCCTCATCGGCCTCTTCAATCACTTCCTCTTGTTCCTCCATATAATACACACCTTCTCTCTCTTCCTCCTCTACTCCCTCTTCTTCCCTCTTCTCATCCCACTCGGCCAAGGTAATAATCCTCCTATTTGGACACTCCGAAGCAATGTGCCCAAGACCTTGACATTTGAAACATCTCCTTTGGTCATTTGGCTTAGGGTTGGGACGGTTTTGGGGTTGTGGACTTTTTTATGGAGCTTGGTTCTTTTGTGGAGGTGAGGGTGTAGTAACCGTGGGTTTGGGAGGTGGGTAAGAGCTCCCCTTATTGAAAGGTTGGCTCTTGTGAAAGGGTTTGGGAGGTTCTCTTTTGTAGAGCTTGGATTTCCTTTGTTGTTCAACTTTGTGGGCTAATACACACACTTCATCAAAAGTGGTGTATTGTTGCAACTCTACCACATGAGCATATCTAGGATCTAAACCACCCAAATATCACACTATGGTTTACTCTTCGGGCTCCCTCAAGTCACACTGGATCAACAACTTCTCAAATTCCCTAGTGTACTCCTCAACACTCAAGTTTCCTTGGGTAAGATTGTGAAGTTGAGAGTAATTATCTTGTAGGTAGGATGGGGATAGGAAACGGGCTTTGAGTTTGGCTTTCATTTTCTCCCATGTCCTAATCTTTCCCTTCCCTTGCCTAACTCTCTTAGCACAAAGGTTGGACCACCAAAGAGAAGCATATTTACGAAGTCTAAGGGCAACAAGTTTTACCTTATTTCCCTCGGAAATCTCTTTGTAGTCGAGGATCCTCTCGACAGTTTGCAACCATTCTAGGAACTCATCGGGGTCTAGCTTCCCTTCAAACTCCGGAATTTCCACTCGGATGTCTCCTTGGTGAGAGGTTGTTCGCCTTCCTCTTCTTGATCTTTCATAAGCCTCCTCCTCACTTGATGAACTCAAGTGTGGGGCTTCTCTTGCTTCTGGCTCGGAGTCGGAAGAGTTAGAAGACCGGGAACTCCTAATCTCCTTACGCTTTTGCTTCAAGGAGTCTCCAAGTTGTCGCCTCAAATACTCGTTCTGACCTTTGATCTCTTCATTTTGTAGCCTCAAGGCCTCATAATTCCTCATGAGAGCCTCAAACTTTTCCTCCATGGTCATGCTAGCAGTGCTCATGTTGAAATAAGATGGAACCTCACGGACAGGAATTGGCACGGGCGTGCTTCGTGGTACGGTGTGACCGTGCTCAGGGTCTGGACGTGACAAAGTTTGGGGTGTGGCTGGGAAGAGGTGGCACGGTCGTGCGTAGTGGCACGGGGTGACCGTGCTGATGTACTGGTTGTGGGTGGAAAAGAAAGCGTGGCTGCAATGTGAGGGTGGCACGGTCGTGCTCTTTGGCACGGGGTGACCGTGCCGAGTTTCTGGCTGGTGAAAAACCGTGAAGCACGGTTTGGTATTTTTTGAGGGGGAATGTGTTTGGGGTGTTTGGAAGGGTGTTGGGCAGCAAGCTTAGGCCTAGGGAAGCCTTAGCTCTGATACCAAATATGGTGTATCCTCAAGGGGGAAACCAAGAGGATGGGAAAGAGGGTGGTATGAATGCAATGGATGGTAGCAACAAGGCAACTTTGAATTCACAAACTCACCTTGAGTTGGGGATGTTAGATACGGAACTAACACCTACCTTGGATACAGAAACACCACCAAGGTTTGATGTTAGGGCCCTTAACAACCTCTTGGATACAGAAACACCACCAAGAAGGAAGTTAAGACTCTTACTAGATCACCACTCAACTTGGCCAAAAGATGAGATAAGCTAGAAGAGAGTTTGAGGATTCAAAGGAGCAAAGCTCAACTTCATTTCATGCAATTGCTTGATAGTGGCCGGCCAAGGGCTTGTGGGGGTATTAATACAAAAGTTTCAAGTACAAATCATAGGCCCTAGGTTGAACTATAAGCTAAACTAGGCAAAAATACAAAGATCAAATCAAAGCAAAAAAGGATAGATGCATCCTCCACTTGACCCCTCTTCAATGCTAATCTTGAGGATGATGTGTCGATCTTGGGGTGAATGGAAGCTTCCTTGGCAGCTTGGTACTTCCCATAATGACTCTTGCAAGTGGCTAAGCATGGATTAGAGCAAAAAACACCTCATCACTCTCTCTTGTACCCGGCTGGCCTAGGACCGGTTAAAAGGGTGTTTCAGCCCTTGTTTTGGTGGTTAATAGCTCCTCATGAGTGTAATTTGGCTTAGGTTTTTTGTGGTCACTTGATAATATTTTTAAAGTACTTTCAAGCCATAAACGTTTCAAGCCAAATAGAAGAGAGATGGGCCCCCAAACAGCCTCTTGTTTCAGCCCTACCCAGTTCAGCGCCAGAATATAGTGATTGACTTTGCTTGGAGTTTTGAGGTATCAAATGAACTCCAAATGACTTGGAAGAGGTCTTGATGGAAAGAGCACGTCTTGAACTTAAACTTAGGCTTCCTGCAACCCCATTTTAGCCTTGGGAAGTTTACGAAATAACGTGCACAAAACCGGGTTTGTGCACGCCTGAAATTCCAGTTTTGAGGAAATAGTTTCCTTGCTCCCTTATTCTGATTTCTTGCATCTTGGACATGAGGTTTGGACCTTTTGGGCTCCCTTGATGGCTATGGATCACGTAAGGGGATGGACCTCCATCAATCAAGGTAAGGGGTTGCAAGTTAATTCAAGATGCTTGATTTCATTCTCAATTGGGAAGCACTATCATGATGAATTGTGGTGTGATATCATCCCCATGGATGCATGTCACCTTTTGTTGGGGAGACCTTGGTTGTTTGATCGGAAGGTCATACATGATGGCTATCTAAACACCTACACCTTCCACAAAGATGGGAAGAAGATCCCCCTTGCCCCATTAAGCCCTTCCCAACTCCACAAAAGTAAGCCCCAACCAAGCCATGACCATTCGGACATGCTTCTAGCCGTGAGTGAGCCTCTCCTTAAGGCTTCTCACCATGAATTCAAGGCCTTTAAGGAGTGGATCCTAGCCACCCTTGAAGAATCCGAAACCTCCACACCATCACATCCCCTAGCCATTTCCCTCCTTGAACATTTTAGCCATGTCTTCCCCGAAGAAATACCCCCCGGCTTACCACCATAAAGAACCATCCAACACCACATAGACCTCATACCCGGTTCCATTCTCCCAAACAAACCGGCTTATCGGACAAACCCCAAAGAAACCATGGAAATCCAAAGGCAAGTTGATGAGCTTATGGATAAGGGGTTGATTAGAGAGAGCTTGAGCCCTTGTGCGGTTCCGGCCCTCCTTGTGCCAAAGAAAGATGGGAGCATGCGTATGTGTGTTGATAGTCGAGCAATCAACAAGATAACCATCAAGTATAGATATCCAATTCCCCGCCTTGAGGATATGCTTGATGAGTTATATGGTTCTAGTGTGTTCTCTAAGGTGGATTTGAGAAGTGGTTACTACCAAATCCGCATTAGAGAGGGAGATGAATGGAAGACGGCCTTCAAAACCAAAGGAGGCTTGTATGAGTGGCTAGTCATGCCATTCAGATTGTCAAATGCTCCAAGTACCTTCATGCGGCTCATGAACCAAGTGTTCCGGCCCTTCATTGGCAAATTCGTTGTGGTGTATTTTGATGACATCCTCATCTATAGCAAGAATGAAGAAGAGCACCTTCAACATCTCACACAAGTCATGAAGGTTCTAGAGAAGGAAAAGCTCTATGGTAACCTCAAGAAGTGTGCATTTTTCACTCATGAGGTAACCTTCCTTGGTTACATTGTCACAAGTGAAGGCATCAAAGTTGATGAGAGTAAAGTGGAAGCAATTCGGTCTTGGCCAACCCCCAAGAGTATTCATGATGTCGAAGTTTCCATGGGCTTGCCTCATTCTATAGGCGGTTCATTAGAAACTTTAGTACCATTATGGCCCCTATGACCGAGGTTATCAAAGGTGCATCATTCAAGTGGACTCCCAAGGCTCAAGAAGCCTTTGAAACCATCAAGTCCAAACTCACCCAAGCACCGGTTCTTGCCTTGCCATGCTTTGATAAAGTGTTTGAGGTAGAGTGTGATGCGTCGGGAGTTGGCATTGGAGGAGTCCTCACTCAAGAAGGGCGGTCCTTAGCCTTCTTTAGTGAGAAGCTTTGTGACTTAAGGAGAAAGTACTCCACTTATGATAAGGAGTTCTATGCAATAGTGAGGTGTCTTGAGCATTGGAATCATTACTTGGTGGCTAGTGAGTTCATCTTGCACTCCGATCATGAAGCCTTGAAATACATTCAAGGGCAACATAAACTTAACTCACGGCATGCCAAGTGGGTGGAGTTCCTCCAATCTTTCAACTTCACCATCAAGCATAATCCGGAAAGCTCAACCAAGGAGCCGATGCCTTGTCAAGGAGGCACTTATTGCTATTCCAACTTGATGCTTGCATTCTTGGGTTTGAGCATTTGAAGTCCCTCTATGAGAATGATGAAGATTTGGGAGAGCTCTACAAGGAGTGCCTTCGACATCCCAAAGGTGACTTCCTTGTCCAAGATGGATTTTTGTTCAAGGGATCGAGATTGTGTGTGCCTAAGTGTGGCACAAGAGAGTTACTCATACGTGAGGTCCATGGAGGATGATGTAGATGTGGGTGGTAAGTGAACCAAATCAACTCAAACTCAAACTAAACAAGAATCAACCAAAGAAAAGTGAATATGGTGGAAGATAGTTTGAGATGGTTTGAAGAATAATAACAAAAAGAACAAGGATAAACAAGACCTTGTAATTAAGATAATCCTTCACGGAGCCACTCAATGACTTGATCTTGGGCTAATTCTCTTGTCTTAACCAAGGAATCACTCCAATTGGAAAAGGAAGAGAACCTAGAACACCACTTGAATGAGCCAAATTCAAGATATAGAACTAGGAATTTTGAGACACAAATGAGAATCACTCTCAAAGGTGCTTGTATTACTTTGGAAATCTCTTACAATGCTGAATGATTAGCTTCACATGCCCCTCCCCTTTTATAGACTCAGCAAAAGACAATCAAAAGACTCAAATAACTCCTAACAATTAAAACTAGCTAATGAAAAGTCTAAGAAAAATGAAAAGACACATCATAAAAGGGGTGGGGGAGGTTACAAGGAATATTCTAGGATTTTTGCAGCTGATTACATCAATCTAGAAGCATCTAAAACGTGCACAATATCAGCCACACAAATATATGTAACCTAAGACTCTTCATATTCCCAGCATTAATCCTTGCAATTGCCTCAACTTCAACAGAGCATAACTTCCAGAATACTCGGCCAAATCACGCGTTCTTGGGCTTGTTAGAAAGCCCTAGAAGTCTATTTTCCAGAATGGGCTCATTTGCTCAATTTGGATAAGCGGTTTGAAAGTTATGGCCCAAACAATGCACCTATCTCAGACTGGACTGGATCAGCACAACGTATCTTTGAGTGATATTTTGCCCAATCAAATGATGTCCAAATTAAATAAAATTGGGCTTATTTTAAAGCTGACATCTTAAGCTTCAAAAGCACATGGGCCCTCAAGTTGTGGGTCCACTTGAGCTTGTCCAAAATGGTCACAAAAATCGGGTTCCGCAGGGATGAATTCGGCACCAAATTTCTAGCAAAGTTTAACCTCTTTTTGACCTCTCCATAGTGTCGCGAGTTTTTGAACTCACTTAAGAAGACCAAATAGGCACATTTCCATGCATGATCTTCTTTGACGCTTTTCTTCTTTGAAATTGGACTTGAATAAAAATGATGCATATGGAAATATGCATCATACTCCCCGGGTTGTTTTGAGTTTGTCCTCAAACTCAAAGGGTTGGCAAGCCTCTCAAGAAAGGGGTCGCGCTTACAATATGGGAGCTTTTGGGGAAGGAGGTCACAGGGCATCACCTCTAGAGAGATATAGAAGAGGGTGAGGGGAGGATGATAAAACGGGTCATACCTGGTGAGGAGAAGAGGCGGAAGTGGGAAATCTTCTTTGGGGGCAAGGGTTTGGGAAGGATGAATGAGGGTTAAGGCTTGTCGGTCTTTTTGTGCCTTGGGGGGTTGGGAAGGTTGAATGGGGGTTAAGGTGAATTCTTCTTGGGTCAAGAGTTGCTCAACTTCTTCAATAACCCCACATGCCTCCAACTCGGGGGCTTGGAGTTGGGTAGGGCGTACTTCTTGAATCAAGAGTTGTTCAAACTCTTCAGCAACCCTACATGGCTTCATCACTTCAAGGTCTTTAACTACATGCTCTTCAATTCTTGGGGTTATGCTCAAATTCACCTCATTAACTTCTTGGCACCCTTCTTGGGTGAAGGATTGCTCAATTTCTTGCACAATCTCTTCTTGCTTCAACTCGGATCTTTGGGCCTCAAGTTCAATGGTCTCTTCATCACCACAGTCACCAAAAACAAGAGGTAGGTCTACTAGGCTTGAAGCTTCCTCTCCTTGGATCTTTTCATCTTTGTTTGGCTTTTGAGAAACCTTCTCTAAGGGAAGTATTTCTTCTTTTTCAACCTTGAGTTCAATTTCTTCTTCGACCTTGAGTTCAATTTCTTCTTCAAGGCTTTCCTCCTGATCGTTCTCTTCTTCCACGGCTTTCCTTTCTTCCAAGGTAATGACTGCGTTGTTTGCGCAATCCGTGGATAAGTGTCCAAGCCCTTGGCACTTGAGACACCTCCTAGGTTGTGGGGGAAAGATCATTTGTGGGGTTGTTTCTTTTTGTGGGGTGGAAGGGAATGAACCCGTGAGCTTAACGGAGATACTTTCTTTCATGGGCATGTAAATGGATGGGTAAAAGGAACCCTTCAACTTACTACTCAATTTCTTCCAAGTTCTCACCTTTTCTTTTCCTTTCTTTTTTCGCTCAAACTTATATTTATTCCACCACTGAAGTGCACATCCTCTCAATCTTGAAATAACCACTTTGAACTTCTCTTGGTCACTAAGGTTACAACAAGCAAAAACTCGTTCCACCTCAGATAACCAACCTGCGAACTCTTCCTTTTCGCCATGAAATTTTGGAATTGCAAAGCAAGCATATCCAATATCAATAAGAGCTAGTTCTTTCTCCAAGTTCTTTGAAGACGGCATGAAGGATGAGGTCTAGGGTTCTTCGTGAATTGATTTGAAACGTAAGTTGGCTGTGGCAAAGGTGGCACGGTCGTGCAAGGGGGCACGGTCAGGCCGTGCTATGCTTCGGCTGAAGAAAATGCAGCAAAGTAGAGTGGCACGGTCGTGCTTGGCGGCACGGGGGCACCGTGCTCCGTCTCGACTTGAAGATTACTGGAAAAAGAATATGGCACGGTCGTGTGTTGTGGCACGGGGGCACCGTGCTGCTTCTCTGGTCTTCAAGACTTCGGATTGCCGGTTTGTGCCTCCTTTTTTTTTTTTTATTTTGGCCTTTTGGGATGTGTTTGGGTATGATGTGGGTCACTTAAAAGCCTTGGCTCTGATACCAATTGATGGGTGGTAAGTGAACCAAATCAACTCAAACTCAAACTAAACAAGAATCAACCAAAGAAAAGTGAATATGGTGGAAGATAGATTGAGATGGTTTGAAGAATAATAACAAAAAGAACAAGGATAAACAAGACCTTGTAATTGAGATAATCCTTCACGGAGCCACTCAATGACTTGATCTTGGTCTAATTCTCTTGTCTTACCAAGGAATCACTCCAATTGGAAAAGATAGAGAACCTAGAACACCACTTGAATTAGCCAAATTCAAGATATAGAACTAGGAATTTTTGAGACACAAATGAGAATCACTCTCAAAGGTGCGTGTATTACTTTGGAAATCTCTTACAATGCTGAATGATTAGCTTCACATGCCCCTCCCCTTTTATAGACTCAGCAAAAGACAATCAAAAGACTCAAATAACTCCTAGCAATTAAAACTAGCTAATGAAAAGTCTAAGAAAAATGAAAAGACACATCATAAAAGGGGGTGGGGAGGTTACAAGGAATATTCTAGGATTTTTGCAGCTGATTACATCAATCTAGAAGCATCTAAAACGTGCACAATATCAGCCACACAAATATATATAACCTAAGACTCTTCATATTCCCAGCATTAATCCTTGCAATTGCCTCAACTTCAACAGAGCATAACTTCCCGAATACTCGGCCAAATCACGCGTTCTTGGGCTTGTTAGAAAGCCCTGGAAGTCTATTTTCCAGAATGGGCTCATTGGCTCAATTTGGATAAGCGGTTTGAAAGTTATGGCCCAAACAATGCCCCTATCTCAGACTGGACTGGATCAGCATAACGTATCTTTGAGTGATATTTTGCCCAATCAAATGATTTCCAAATTAAACAAACTTGGGCTTATTTGAAAGATGAAATCTTAAGCTTCAAAAGCACATGGGCCCTCAAGGTGTGGGTCCACTTGAGCTTGTCCAAAAGTGGTCACAAAAATCGGGTTCCGCAGGGATGAATTCGGCACCAAATTTCTAGCAAAGCTTAACCTCTTTTTTACCTCTCCATAGTGTCGTGAGTCTTTGAACTCACTTAATAAGACCAAATAAGCACACTTCCAAGCATGATCTTCTTTGACCCTTTTCTTCTTTGAGATTGGACTTGAATAAAAATGATGCATATGGAAATATGCATCAGAGGATCTCTTGCCGGTCACTTTGGAGAAAACAAGACCCTTATGATGTTAAGGGAACATTATTATTGGCCAAGTATGAGTAAAGATGTCCAAGATGTGTTGAAAAGATGTGCAACTTGTCAAGTGGCCAAAAGCCACCTCCTACCCCACGGCTTATACACTCCCTTACCTACTCCCAATCATCCTTGGGAGGATGTGAGCATGGATTTTGTTTTTGGCCTTCCAAGAACACAAAGGGGTAAAGATTCGATCTTTGTTGTTGTTGATCGTTTTTCTAAGATGGCCCATTTCATACCTTGTACCAAGACCAATGATGCCACCCACATTACCGAATTATACTTCAAGGAAGTAATGAGGCTACATGGCATCCCTAGATCCATTGTTTCGGATAGGGATACCAAGTTCCTTAGCCATTTTTGGGTGACACTTTGGAAGAAGATGGGAACCAAGCTCAAGTATAGCACTTCATGCCACCCTCAAACGGATGGGCAAACCGAAGTCACCAACCGGACTTTGGGAACCCTCTTAAGAGTGCTAGTGAAATCCAACATCAAAGCTTGGGACTTAGCCTTGCCACAAGCCGAATTCGCTTTCAACAAGTCACCTAGCAAGGCCACGGGCTTATCTCCATTCAAGGTAGTCTATGGGATGGATCCCTTGAGTCCCCTTGATCTTGCTCCAAGAGAAATGAATGCGAAGCCTCACATGGAGGCTAGCAAGCGAGTCGAAGAGATCCAAAAGCTCCATGAAACCGTGAAGGCCAAAATTGAGAAGGCCAATGCCTTATACAAAGACCATGCCAACAAGCATAGAAAGAAGATGGTGCTTCACCCTGGTGATTTGGTATGGCTTTAGTTAAGGAAGGAACGGTTTCCTTCTAAGAGGAAGAGCAAATTGATGCCAAGGGCCGATGGTCCTTTTGAAGTATTGGAATGCATCAATGATAATGCATACAAGATCAATTTGCCCAGTGAGTATGGAGTTTCGGCTACTTTCAACGTAGCCGACCTTAGCCCTTATGAGGAGGATGATAATCTTATAAATTTGAGGGCAAATTCTCTTCAACAAGGGGAGGATAATGGAGGTCCATCCCCTAACATGATCCATGGCCATCAAGGGAGCCCAAAAGGTCCAAACCTCATGTCCAAGATGCAAGAAATCAACCTAAGGGAATAAGGAAATTATTTCCTCAAAACTGGAATTTCAGGCGTGCACAAACCCGGTTTTGTGCACGTTATTTCTTAAACTTCCCAAGGCTAAAATGGGGTTGCAGAAAGCCTAAGTTTTAGTTCAAGATGTGCTCTTTCCATCAAGACCTCTTGCAAGTCATTTGGAGTTCATTTGATACCTCAAAACCTCAGGCAAAGTCAATCACTACATCCTGGCGCTGAACTGGGCAGGGCTGAAACAAGAGGTTGTTTGGGGGCCCATTTCTCCTCTATTTGGGTTGAAACTTTTATGGTTTGAAAGTACTTTAAAAATATTATCAAGTGACCATGAAAAACCTCAGCCAAATTACACTCATGAGGAGCTATTAACCACCAAAACAAGGGAAGAAACACCCTTTTAACCGGGTCATGGGGCAGCCGGGTACAGGAGAGAAGAGTGAGGTGTTTTATTGCTCTAACCCATGCTTAGCCACTTGCAAGAGTCATCATGAAGGGTACTTAGCTGCCAAGAAGCTTCCATTCACCCCTAGGCCGACACATCATCCTCAAGATTAGCATTGAAGAGGTGTCAAGTGGAGGATGCATCTACCCTTTTTGTTTTGATATGATCTATGTATTTTTGCCTAGTTTAGCTTATAGTGCAACCTAGGGCCTATGATTTGTACTTGAAACTTTTGTATTAATACCCCCACAAGCCCCTTGGCCGGCCACTAAGCTTGTTTATTGAATGAAAGTTGAGCTTTGCTCCTTTGAATCCTCAAACTCTCTTCTAGCTTATCTCATCTTTTGGCCAAGTTGAGTGGTGATCTAGTAAGATTCTTAACTTCCTTCTTGGTGGTGTTTCTGTATCCAAGAGGTTGTTAAGGGCCCTAACATCAAACCTTGGTGGGGTTTCTGTATCCAAGGTAGGTGTTAGTTCCGGTTCTATCCTTCCCAACTCAAGGTGAGTTTGTGAATTCAAAGTTGCCTTGAACTTCTTGCACTTTGCTTACATCTTTCCCATCCTCTTGACTCTCCCTAGAGGATACATCATCCATGGGGATAACATCGCACCAAAGTTCATCTTGGTAGTTCTTACCAAGAGAGAATGAAATCAAGCAACGAGAGTTAACTTGTAATCCCTTGCCTTGATTTAGCATTGAATATTGTATGGGTGTGGGTGTGCCGTGGACAGAAGGTCCAGTTTCTCAATCATGCTCAATCAAACAACGTTGGCATAACTTCCTCCATCGATGATTAACGAGCACACTTTGCCTTGGACTGTACACCGTGAGTGAAAGATGTTCTCACGTTGTTCACCCTTAGCAACGTGTTGATTGGTCAATACCCTTCGAATTACTAGCATCTCACCTTCATCTGCATTTTCCACAAACTCCTCCTGATCTTCCTGATGATCCTCCTCAGCATCTTCTTCCTTTTCCTCTTCTTTCTCCTTGGCAAATTCTCCCTCCATGGCTTCCCACTCAGCTAAGGTAACCACTTTGCGACTAGGACAATCAGAGGCAATATGTCCTAAGCGTTGACACTTATAACACCTTCTCTGGTTTATGGGGTATGGGTTTGGACGTGGGGGATTCGGTAATAGCCTTTGAGGAGCTTGTTTCTTTTGTGGATTGGTTGGGAAAGGAGTAGATGGCTTAGGCTGAGGTGTGGTACTTCCCTTGTTGAAGGGTTGCCCACAGTTTCGTACTGAATTTGGTTTAAAAGAATCACGAACATTCATCCTAGACTTTCTTTGTTGCTCCACCTTATATGCTAGGACACACACTTCGTCAAAAGTGGTGTAAGCTTGCAATTCAACCACGTTGGCTATCCTAGGATCAAGCCCTCCTAGGTAATGAACCATGGTCTGCTCTTCAGGCTCATGAATGTCACATTTGATCATGAGTTTCTCAAACTCACGTGCATATTCTTCAACACTCATTTTGCCTTGATTCAAATGGTGAAAGAGCATGTATTGATCTTGGACATACGTGGAAGGCAAAAATCGTGCCTTCATCTTGGCTTTCACCTTGTCCCAAGTAGCAATCTTAGGGTTTGTCCACCATAAGGAGGCATATTTCCTTAATCTAAGAGCAACTATCTTGACGTTCTTATCCGCCGGAATCTCCCTAAACTCAAGGATACGTTCCACTGTTTTTAACCTTTCAATGAACTCATCAGGATCTAGCTTACCCTCAAACTCAGGAATTTCAACCTTGAATTCATTAGAGTTGAAAGTAGGCCGCGTTCTTTGTGTTCTTTCGAATGGTACATCCTCTTTAGAGAATGATAACGCATTGCTAGCTTCCTCTTCATGGCCATAATCCGTCCCAATTCGAATGCTTGGTGGCTCTTGAAGCTTTTGCTTTTGTTTCATGTGGTTTCCAAGCTGTTTTCTCAAGTACTCATTTCGAGCCTTAAGTTCTTGATTGGATATAGAGATTTCATGCATCTGCTTGGCCATTGCTTCAAGTTTCTCTTCCACGGTCATGCATGTACTCATTGTGATCGCAGGAATGAACGGTTTGTGCTTGATTGTGTTTGAACTAATTTCAGAGATAGATTGGGAATGGCGTGGGGTTCAGGCAAGGATCTGAACTTGCTCTGATACCAAAATTGATGTAAGTCTCAAGGGAATGAAGCAACCAAGTCAACTCACATCAAGGACACTAGAAAACAAGCAAACACCCAACAGCTAAGGAGGCACGGTCGTGCTTAATGGCACGGGGTGACCGTGCTAACTTGCTGCCTAGCTCGCCTAGAAAGTGCCTCACTTCACGGTTTGAGATGGCTTTGAGTTCAAATGGAAATCTGATGCAATGAGTCTTGTTTTGGCCTTGATTATGTGTGGAAAAGAGTAAGCAAAGGAGTGATGAAAGTGAGGAATGAAAGTAGGATTAAGAACACCAAGAAGATCATTAAAGGAGCTCACGGTTTAAGAGGAGAGAAACCAAGAGCTAGCTTACGAACTTCAAGTGTGTTTAATGAAACTAGGATAGTTCTAAGCTAGATGATTAGATAAGATACACCACTAATCACTTAGCTTAGGGCCCTTAATCTTGCATCAGGATAAGATACACCACCTAACCAAAGATTAAGACTCACTTGGTCACCACCTTAATCGGCCACAATTAAGTATAAGCAAGTTAAGTGTTTAAGGAAATCACAAGACACAAAGTCTTTGCTCTCAACTGAATAATCAACTCTATCTCATTAAATGAACACACAAGGCTTTTATATGGCCTTAAAAATACATAAGAGGGCTTTCCTTCTAAAGTAGGAAAGTCATTAAGCATACCTAAGACTACTTAGTACACGGTTTAGCCTAAAATAGACACAAGCCAAAAGTTTATGTTACAAAGCACTATTTTATCTTCCTAAGCTCCTTCCTATGCATTAAGGAATGTTAATGACTCAATTTCCCAGCTAGGAAGGTAAGGATACACGGCTGGCCACCTCAAAAGAGCTGAAGAATGCATGGTTGCCATGTCATGCTTGGGTGGCCGTGCGTGAGCTTGCCAAATAGAGGCTTTTCCCTTGCTCCACGTGTCTCTCTCATGGGTGGCTGGGTGGCAGCTTACCAAGCAGCTGAAAATGATCAAGTAGGTAGGCACTCACCTTAAGCAAACCCCTTGAAGGAGGAAAACCACTAGGCTAAGTAATCGGGTGTCAATCAGCCGGTTTCTGCCTCAACTTGTCACGCATGCTTGACAGATCAAATGCTGACTAATTGCTACATTTCTTACATGGATGGAAACCTCAAGATGTCTATTTTACCCTCCAACTTGAATCGTAGCATTTGGACTTCATTTGCTCCTTGAACAAACCAGAATTCCAAAACCGTGCAGTTTGTGGTGCAATCCGGGCAAGGTCAAAAGATGATCTGTTTTAAGCAACCAATTGAACTCCAAATAATATGAAACCAATTGGACTTAAAAGCTAAGATCTTAAGCTTGACAATCTCCAAAAAAACGAGCGCCAAAACATGCTTTAAACCTGTGTAATCAGATGACAAAAACCGGGTGAAAATCTAGATGAGAACCCGGGTGCATCACCTTGTGTTTTAACCATCAAGTGACTTATAGCCGTGACTTTGGACTTGATTTCTTGATTGTTCTGGATCATTGTGACATTATTAGACCTTGAGGATGGACCTCCATCATTTTCCCCTTGTTGGAAAGATTTGATCCTCAAATCAGAAAGGTAGTCATCTGCTTCATAAGGGCTTAAATCAGCAACGTTAAACGTTGCTGATACTCCATAATCTCCCGGTAACTCCACCTTATAAGTGTTATAATTAATCTTCTTCAAAATCTCGAATGGACCATCTGCTCATGGCATCAGCTTAGTTTTCCTTTTGGAAGGAAAACGTCCTTTGCGCAGATGTATCCATACCAAATCACCTGGCTTAAAAAGCTTCTCTCTTTTATGCTTGTTAGCTTGGGCCATGTATGAGAGTGTAGTTTTCTCGATTTTGGCCTTTACTAACTCATGCAACTTCTGGATTTCTTCCACTCTAGCTGCGGCATCCGCACTTGGTTTTTGATCTAACGGTCGAGGAATAAGATCAAGTGGACTTAGGGTATCAGCCCCATAGACCACCTTAAAGGGTGATAGACCAGTAGCTTTGCTTGGAGTCTTGTTGATGGAGACCATCGTGAGAAGCCCAAGGACCATCAAGCTCAGCCCAAGGAGGATTCACTCAAGCTTCAAGAGGTCAAGGAAGTTGCCAAACTTTGCCGGAAATTGGCGTTCATGCCCGAAGAGGTAGTGCCGCCTTCATCCAGAAATTTCCCGATTTTTGTGTGCACTTTTGGCCTACCTAACGTGGACCCACAACTTGAGGCTCCCCATGGTTTTGAAGCTTAAGATGTCAGCTTTAAAATAAGCCCAATTTTATTTAATTTGGACTCCATTTGATTGGGCAAAATATCACTCAAAGATACGTTGTGCTGATCCAGTCCAGTCTGAGATAGGTGCATTGTTTGGGGCATAACTTTCAAACCGCTTATCCAAATTGAGCAAATGAGCCCATTCTGGAAAATAGACTTCCAGGGCTTTCTAACAAGCCCAAGAACGCGTGATTTGTCCGAGTATTCTGGAAGTTATGCTCTGTTGAAGTTGAGGCAGTTGCAAGGATTAATGCTGGAAATATGAAGAGTCTTAGGTTACATATATTTGTGTGGCTGATATTGTGCACGTTTTAGATGCTTCTAGATTGATGTAATCAGCTGCAAAAATCCTAGAATATTCCTTGTAACCTCCCCACCCCCTTTTATGATGTGTCTTTTCATTTTTCTTAGACTTTTCATTAGCTAGTTTTTAATTGTTAGGAGTTATTTGAGTCTTTTGATTGTCTTTTGCTGAGTCTATAAAAGGGGAGGGGCATGTGACGCTAATCATTCAGCATTGTAAGAGATTTCCAAAGTAATACAAGCACCTTTGAGAGTGATTCTCATTTGTGTCTCAAAATTCCTAGTTTCTATATCTTGAATTTGGCTCATTCAAGTGGTGTTCTAGGTTCTCTTCCTTTTCCAATTGGAGTGATTCCTTGGTTAAGACAAGAGAATTAGCCCAAGATCAAGTCATTGAGTGGCTCCGTGAAGGAGTATCTTAATTACAAGGTCTTGTTTATCCTTGTTCTTTTTGTTATTATTCTTCAAACCATCTCAAACTATCTTCCACCATATTCACTTTTCTTTGGTTGATTCTTGTTTAGTTTGATTTTGAGTTGATTTGGTTCACTTACCACCCACATCTACATCACTTGTTGTATGCAAACTCAGCGTGTGGAAGTAACAGATCCCATGCTTTAGCTTGGTGCTTAATCAAAACTCTTAATAAGGTACCAAGAGTTCGATTAGTCACCTCCATTTGCCCATCAGTTTGGGGATGGCAAGTGGTACTGTACTTGAGTTTAGTACCCAGTTTTTTCCACAGAGTAATCCAAAAGTGGCTTAAAAATTTGGTATCTCGATCTGAGACGATGGAACGAGGAATTCCATGTAATCTCATCACCTCTTTGAAATAGAACTCAGCAACATGAGTAGCATCATTAGTCTTGTTGCAGGGGATAAAATGAGCCATCTTTGAAAATCGGTCCACAATCACAAAGATAGAATCTTTATTCCTTTGCGTCTTTGTAAAACCAAGTATGAAATCCATACTAACGTCTACCCATGGCAACGTAGGAATAGGAAGTGACGTGTACAACCCCTGGGGGAGCGAATGACTCTTCGCGATCTAACATGTACTGCATCATCTAATGATATCTTGAACGTCTTTCTCCATGCCTGGCCAATAATAATGTTCCCTAAGCATGGTTAGGGTCTTATCTTCACCAAAATGACCTGCTAAAGAACCAGCATGGACTTCTCGAACCAATAACTCACGAGTGCTGCATTTGGGAACATATAACCGAGCACCGTTAAAGAGAAACTCTTCTTGAATTAAGAAATCCCCTTTGGGATGTTTAACACACTCACAGTATAACACCCCAAAATCTTCATCATCCTGGTATAAAGCCTTTAGATGCTCAAATCCAAGGATACAAGCATCTAATTGGAACATCAATAGATAACGCCGAGAAAGGGCATCGGCGCCTTGATTTAACTTGCCGGACTTATGCTTGATAGTAAAGTGAAAGGACTGCAAGAACTCAACCCATTTAGCATGGCGTGAGTTTAACTTATGTTGGCCTTGAATATACTTCAAAGCCTCGTGATCTGAGTGCAGAATAAACTCACTGGCAATCAAATAATGGTTCCAATGTTCTAGGCATCGAACGCTGGCATAGAACTCCTTGTCATAAGTTGAATATCTCTTTCTGGTATCACATAACTTTTCACTGAAGAAGGCCAAAGGGCGTCCTTCTTGAGTAAGAATTCCTCCAATACCAACTCTAGAAGCATCGCACTCAACTTCAAAGACTTTCTCAAAACACGGTAGAGCTAAAACCGGTGCTTGAGTTAGCCTCTCTTTCACTTCTTCAAAGGCTGCTTGGGCTTTAGGATTCCAAGCGAACGAGGAACCCTTAAGAACTTTAGTCATAGGAGCTAGAATAGTGCTGAAATTGCGTATGAATCTCCTATAGAAAGAAGCCAAGCCATGAAAGCTTCGAACGTCATGAATACTCTTAGGAACAGGCCAAGTCCGAATAGCCTCAATCTTGCTTTCATCTGCCTTAATTCCATCTCTTGATACAATATAACCTAAGAAGGTAGTTCATGGGTAAAGAAGGTACACTTCTCTAGGTTTCCAAACAATTTCTCCTTTTCAAGAACGAGCATCACCTGAGTTAAGTGATCTTGATGCTCTTGCTCATTCTTACTAAGCACCAAAATATCATCAAAATAAACGACCACAAACTTGCTCAAGTATGGCCGAAATACTTGATTCATCAATCTCATAAACATAGTAGGGGCATTGCAAAGACCGAAAGGCATGACTAACCACTCATATAATCTGCCCTTAGTCCTGAAAGCAGTTTTCCACTCATCGCCCTCCCTAATACGAATCTGATAATAGCCACTCCTCAAATCAATCTTACTAAACACTTTAGAGCTATGTAACTCATCCAACATATCTTCAAGCCTAGGTATAGGGTACCTATACTTTATAGTAATTTTGTTTATGGCCCTACTGTCGACACACATCCTCATACTACCATCCTTCTTCGGGACCAAAAGAGCAGGAACAGCACACGGACTTAAGGATTCTCGTACCAACCCCTTGAATATCAGTTCTTCAACTTGACGTTGAATCTCTTGAGTTTCTTTGGGATTTGTCTTGTAGGCTGGCTTATTAGGTAGAATGGATCCTGGGAAAAGGTCAATATGATGTTGAATGTCACGCTTTGGGGTTAAACCCGAAGGCATCTCATCTGGAAATAGGTGACTAAACTGATTCAATATGACCTTGGCTATGGGATGGGATAGAAGTGGTGTTTCTAGCTCATCTTGTACTTGCAATATCCACTCTTTCAAGGCCTTGAACTCATGTTGAGAAGCCTTTAAAAGTGGTTCAACGTATGTCAAAAGCAAGTCAGATTGATTTTGGCTTTTTTGTGGTTTCATTTTGTGGAGTTCGGATGGTGACATAGGATTCAGGGTAATCTTCTTGCCATCTTTGGTAAAAGAATAAGTATTAAGATAACCATTATGCATAATCTTCCTGTCATACATCCATGGTCGTCCTAACAGAATATGGCAAGCATCCATGGGGATAACATCACACCAAAGTTCATCTTGGTAGTTCTTACCAAGAGAGAATGAAATCAAGCAACGACAGTTAACTTGCCTTGATTTAGCATTGAATATTGTATGGGTGTGGGTGTGCCGTGGACTGAAGGTCCAGTTTCTCAATCATGCTCAATGAAACAACGTTGGCATAACTTCCTCCATCGATGATTAACGAGCACACTTTGCCTTGGACTGTACACCGTGAGTGAAAGATGTTCTCACGTTGTTCATCCTTAGCAACGCGTTGATTGCTCAATACCCTTCGAATTACTAGCATCTCACCTTCATCTGCATTTTCCACAAACTCCTCCTGATCTTCCTGATGATCCTCCTCAGCATCTTCTTCCTTTTCCTCTTCTTTCTCCTTGGCAAATTCTCCCTCCATGGCTTCCCACTCAGCTAAGGTAACCACTTTGCGACTAGGACAATCAGAGGCAATATGTCCTAAGCCTTGACACTTATAACACCTTCTCTGGTTTATGGGGTATGGGTTTGGACGTGGGGGATTCGGTAATGGCCTTTGAGGAGCTTGTTTCTTTTGTGGATTGGTTGGGAAAGGAGTAGATGGCTTAGGCTGAGGTGTGGTACTTCCCTTGTCGAAGGGTTGCCCACGGTTTGGTACTGAATTTGGCTTGAAAGAATCACGAACATTCATCCTAGACTTTCTTTGTTGCTCCACCTTATGTGCTATGACACACACTTCGTCAAAGGTGGTGTAAGCTTGCAATTCAACCACGTTGGCTATCCTAGGATCAAGCCCTCCTAGGTAATGAACCATGGTCTGCTCTTCAGGCTCATGAAAGTCACATTTGATCATGAGTTTCTCAAACTCACGTGCATATTCTTCAACACTCATTTTGCCTTGATTCAAATGGTGAAAGAGCATGTATTGATCTTGGACATACGTGGAAGGCAAAAATCGTGCCTTCATCTTGGCTTTCACCTTGTCCCAAGTAGCAATCTTACTCTTCCTCTCCCTAGTTCTCTTAGCATTAAGGTTTGTCCACCATAAGGAGGCATATTTCCTTAGTCTAAGAGCAACTATCTTGACTTTCTTATCCTCCGAAATCTCCTTAAACTCAAAGATACGTTCCACTGTTTGTAACCATTCAATGAACTCATCAGGATCTAGCTTACCCTCAAACTCAGGAATTTCAACCTTGAATTCATTAGAGTTGAAAGTAGGCCGCGTTCTTCTTTGTGTTCTTTCGAATGGTACATCCTCTTTAGAGAATGATAACGCATTGCTAGCTTCCTCTTCATGGCCATAATCCGTCCCAATTCGAATGCCTGGTGGCTCTTGAAGCTTTTGCTTTTGTTTCATGTGGTTTCCAAGCTGTTTTCTCAAGTACTCATTTCGAGCCTTAAGTTCTTGATTGGATATAGAGATTTCATGCATCTGCTTGGCCATTGCTTCAAGTTTCTCTTCCACGGTCATGCATGTACTCATTGTGATCGCGGGAATGAACGGTTTGTGCTTGATTGTGTTTGAACTAATTTCAGAGATAGACTGGGAATGGCGTGGGGTTCAGGCAAGGATCTGAACTTGCTCTGATACCAAAATTGATGTAAGTCTCAAGGGAATGAAGCAACCCAAGTCAACTCACATCAAGGACACTAGAAAACAAGCAAACACCCAACAGCAAAGGAGGCACGGTCGTGCTTAATGGCACGGGGTGACCGTGCTAACTTGCTGCCTAGCTCGCCTAGAAAGTGCCTCACTTCACGGTTTGAGATGGCTTTGAGTTCAAATGGAAATCTGATGCAATGAGCCTTGTTTTGGCCTTGATTATGTGTGGAAAAGAGTAAGCAAAGGAGTGATGAAAGTGAGGAATGAAAGTAGGATTAAGAACACCAAGAAGATCATTAAAGGAGCTCACGGTTTAAGAGGAGAGAAACCAGGAGCTAGCTTATGAACTTCAAGTGTGTTTAATGAAACTAGGATAGTTCTAAGCTAGATGATTAGATAAGATACACCACTAATCACTTAGCTTAGGGCCCTTAATCTTGCATCAGGATAAGATACACCACCTAACCAAAGATTAAGACTCACTTGGTCACCACCTTAATCGGCCACAATTAAGTATAAGCAAGTTAAGTGTTTAAGGAAATCACAAGACACAAAGTCTTTGCTCTCAACTGAATAATCAACTCTATCTCATTAAATGAACACACAAGGCTTTTATATGGCCTTAAAAATACATAAGAGGGCTTTCCTTCTAAAGTAGGAAAGTCATTAAGCATACCTAAGACTACTTAGTACACGGTTTAGCCTAAAATAGACACAAGCTAAAAGTTTAAGTTACAAAGCACTATTTTATCTTCCTAAGCTCTTTCCTATGCATTAAGGAATGTTAATGACTCAATTTCCCAGCTAGGAAGGTAAGGATACACGGCTGGCCACCTCAAAAGAGCTGAAGAATGCATGGTTGCCATGTCATGCTTGGGTGGCCGTGCGTGAGCTTGCCAAATAGAGGCTTTTCCCTTGCTCCACGTGTCTCTCTCATGGGTGGCTGGGTGGCAGCTTACCAAGCAGCTGAAAATGATCAAGTAGGCAGGCACTCACCTTAAGCAAACCCCTTGAAGGAGGAAAACCACTAGGCTAAGTAATCGGGTGTCAATCATCCGGTTTCTGCCTCAACTTGTCACGCATGCTTGACACATCAAATGCTGACTAATTGCTACATTTCTTACATGGATGGAAACCTCAAGATGTCTATTTTACCCTCCAACTTGAATCGTAGCATTTGGACTTCATTTGCCCTTTGAACAAACCAGAATTCCAAAACCATGCAGTTTGTAGTGCAATCCGGGCAAGGTCAAAAGATGATCTGTTTTAAGCAACCAATTGAACTCCAAATAATATGAAACCAATTGGACTTAAAAGCTAAGATCTTGAGCTTGACAATCTCCAAAAAAACGAGCACCAAAACATGCTTTAAACCTGTGTAATCAGATAACAAAAACCGGGTGAAAATCTAGATGAGAACCCGGGTGCATCACCTTGTGTTTTCTCCATCAAGTGACTTATAGCCGTTACTTTGGACTTGATTTCTTGATTGTTCTGGATCATTGTGACATTATTAGACCTTGAGGATGGACCTCCATCATTCTCCCCTTGTTGGAAAGATTTGATCCTCAAATCAGAAAGGTAGTCATCTGCTTCATAAGGGCTTAAATCAGCAACGTTAAACGTTGCTGATACTCCATAATCTCCCGGTAACTCCACCTTATAAGTGTTATAATTAATCTTCTTCAAAATCTCGAATGGACCATCTGCTCGTGGCATCAGCTTAGTTTTCCTTTTGGAAGGAAAACGTCCTTTGCGTAGATGTGTCCATACCAAATCACCTGGCTTAAAAAGCTTCTCTCTTTTATGCTTGTTAGCTTGGGCCATGTGTGAGAGTGTAGTTTTCTCGATTTTGGCCTTTACTAACTCATGCAACTTCTGGATTTCTTCCACTCTAGCTGTGGCATCCGCACTTGGTTTTTGATCTAACGGTCGAGGAATAAGATCAAGTGGACTTAGGGTATCAGCCCCATAGACCACCTTAAAGGGTGATAGACCAGTAGCTTTGCTTGGAGTCTTGTTGTATGCAAACTCAGCGTGTGGAAGTAACAGATCCCATGCTTTAGCTTGGTGCTTAATCAAAACTCTGAATAAGGTACCAAGAGTTCAATTAGTCACCTCCATTTGCCCATCAGTCAGGGGATGGCAAGTGGTACTGTACTTGAGTTTAGTACCCAGTTTTTTCCACCAACCCCTGGGGGAGCGAATGACTCTTCGCGATCTAACATGTACTGCATCATCTAATGATATCTTGAACGTCTTTCTCCATGCCTGGCCAATAATAATGTTCCCTAAGCATGGTTAGGGTCTTATCTTCACCAAAACGACCTGCTAAAGAACCAGCATGGACTTCTCGAACCAATAACTCACGAGTGCTGCATTTGGGAACATATAACCGAGCACCTTTAAAGAGAAACTCTTCTTGAATTAAGAAATCCCCTTTGGGATGTTTAACACACTCACAGTATAACACCCCAAAATCTTCATCATCCTGGTATAAAGCCTTTAGATGCTCAAATCCAAGGATACAAGCATCTAACTGGAACAACAATTGATAACACCGAGAAAGGGCATCGGCACCTTGATTCAGCTTGCCGGACTTATGCTTGATAGTAAAGTGAAAGGACTGCAGGAACTCAACCCATTTAGCATGGCGTGAGTTTAACTTATGTTGGCCTTGAATATACTTCAAAGCCTCGTGATCTGAGTGCAGAATGAACTCACTGGCAATCAAATAATGGTTCCAATGTTCTAGGCATCGAACAATGGCATAGAACTCCTTGTCATAAGTTGAATATCTCTTCCTGGTATCACATAACTTCTCACTGAAGAAGGCCAAAGGGCATCCTTCTTGAGTAAGAATTCCTCCAATACCAACTCCAGAAGCATCGCACTCAGCTTCAAAGACTTTCTCAAAACACGGTAGAGCTAAAACCGGTGCTTGAGTTAGCCTCTCTTTCACTTCTTCAAAGGCTGCTTGGGCTTTAGGATTTCAAGTGAACGAGAAACCCTTAAGAACTTCAGTCATAGGAGCTAAAATAGTGCTGAAATTGCGTATGAATCTCCTATAGAAAGAAGCCAAGCCATGAAAGCTTCGAACATCATGAATACTCTTAGGAACAGGCCAAGTCCGAATAGCCTCAATCTTGCTTTCATCTGCCTTAATACCATTTTCAGAAACAATATAACCTAAGAAGGTAACTTCATGGGTAAAGAAGGTACACTTTTTTAGGTTTCCAAACAATTTCTCCTTTTCAAGAACGAGCATCACCTGAGTTAAGTGATCTTGATGCTCTTGCTCATTCTTACTAAGCACCAAAATATCATCAAAATAAACGACCACAAACTTGCCCAAGTATGGCCGAAATACTTGATTCATCAATCTCATAAACATAGTAGGGGCATTGGAAAGACCGAAAGGCATGACTAACCACTCATATAATCTGCCCTTAGTCCTGAAAGCAGTTTTCCACTCATCGCCCTCCCTAATACGAATCTGATAATAGCCACTCCTCAAATCAATCTTACTAAACACTTTAGAGCTATGTAACTCATCCAACATATCTTCAAGCCTAGGTATAGGGTACCTATACTTTATAGTAATTTTGTTTATGGCCCTACTGTCGACACACATCCTCATACTACCATCCTTCTTCTGGACCAAAAGAGCAGGAACCGCACACGGACTTAAGGATTCTCGTACCAATCCCTTGAATATCAGTTCTTCAACTTGACGTTGAATCTCTTGAGTTTCTTTGGGATTTGTCTTGTAGGCTGGCTTATTAGGTAGAATGGCTCCTGGGAAAAGGTCAATATGATGTTGAATGTCACGCTTTGGGGTTAAATCCGAAGGTATCTCATCTGGAAATAGGTGACTAAACTGATTCAATATGACCTTGGCTATGGGATGGGATGGAAATGGTGTTTCTAGCTCATCTTGTACTTGCAATATCCACTCTTTCAAGGCCTTGAACTTATGTTGAGAAGCCTTTAAAAGTGGTTCAACGTATGTCAAAAGCAAGTCAGATTGATTTTGGCTTTTTTGTGGTTTCATTTTGTGGAGTTCGAATGGTGACATAGGATTCAGGGTAATCTTCTTGCCATCTTTGGTAAAAGAATAAGTATTAATGATGTAGATGTGGGTGGTAAGTGAACCAAATCAACTCAAACTCAAACTAAACAAGAATCAACCAAAGAAAAGTGAATATGGTGGAAGATAGTTTGAGATGGTTTGAAGAATAATAACAAAAAGAACAAGGATAAACAAGACCTTGTAATTAAGATAATCCTTCACGGAGCCACTCAATGACTTGATCTTGGGCTAATTCTCTTGTCTTAACCAAGGAATCACTCCAATTGGAAAAGGAAGAGAGCCTAGAACACCACTTGAATGAGCCAAATTCAAGATATAGAACTAGGAATTTTGAGACACAAATGAGAATCACTCTCAAAGGTGCTTGTATTACTTTGGAAATCTCTTACAATGCTGAATGATTAGCTTCACATGCCCCTCCCCTTTTATAGACTCAGCAAAAGACAATCAAAAGACTCAAATAACTCCTAACAATTAAAACTAGCTAATGAAAAGTCTAAGAAAAATGAAAAGACACATCATAAAAGGGGGTGGGGGAGGTTACAAGGAATATTCTAGGATTTTTGCAGCTGATTACATCAATCTAGAAGCATCTAAAACGTGCACAATATCAGCCACACAAATATATGTAACCTAAGACTCTTCATATTCCCAGCATTAATCCTTGCAACTGCCTCAATTTCAACAGAGCATAACTTCCAGAATACTCGGCCAAATCACGCGTTCTTGGGCTTGTTAGAAAGCCCTGGAAGTCTATTTTCCAGAATGGGCTCATTTGCTCAATTTGGATAAGCGGTTTGAAAGTTATGGCCCAAACAATGCACCTATCTCAGACTGGACTGGATCAGCATAACGTATCTTTGAGTGATATTTTGCCCAATCAAATGATGTCCAAATTAAACAAACTTGGGCTTATTTGAAAGCTGAAATCTTAAACTTCAAAACCATGTGGAGCCTCAAGTTGTGGGTCCACGTTAGGTAGGCCAAAAGTGCACACAAAAATCGGGAAATTTCTGGATGAAGGCGGCACTACCTCTTCGGGCATGAACGCCAATTTCCGGCAAAGTTTGGCAACTTCCTTGACCTCTTGAAGCTTGAGTGAATCCTCCTTGGGCTGAGCTTGATGGTCCTTGGGCTTCTCACGATGGTCTCCATCATTCCCCCCGGGTAAGTGAAAGTTTGTCCTCAAACTAGGAAGGGGCTCATCATCGAAATAGGGGCTAAGATCGGAGACATTGAAGGTAGCCGAAACTCCATAATCTCCAGGTAGATCAACCTTGTATGCATTGGGCCCAACCTTCTCAAGGATTTCAAATGGACCATCGGAACGCGGCATCAACTTAGATTTTCTCTTTGAAGGGAAACGCTCCTTCCTCATGTGAATCCATACCAAATCTCCTGGGTTGAAAATGTACCTCCTTGCGATGCTTGTTGGCGCTTTGCATGGCTCTTTCATTAGCCTTGGCAATGTTATCTCTAACTCTTGCATGAAGATCTTGGATCTCCTTGGCTCTTTTTTCAGCTTCCCAACTAAATTTTGTGGGAGTTGGAATGGGAACAAGATCCAAGGGACTCTTGGGATTGTAGCCATACACAACTTGAAATGGAGAGAGTTGGGTCGACTTACTAGGCACTCGATTGAATGCAAACTCGGCATGTGGTAGCAACTCATCCCAATTCTTCAAATGCTTCTTCACTAGGACTCGAAGTAAGGTACCCAAAGTCCTATTAGTGACTTCAGTTTGGCCATCAGTTTGGGGATGACAAGTAGTGCTAAACTTGAGTTGAGTACCCAATTTGCGCCATAGAGTTAGCCAAAAATGACTAAGAAACTTGGAGTCCCGATCAGATACCATGCTCTTTGGAATGCCATGTAGTCTCACAATCTCCTTGAAGTAAAGATTAGCCACTTGAGTAGCATCATTAGTGGTGTGGCAAGGGATGAAATGCGCCATCTTGGAGAATCGATCCACAACCACCATAATGGAGTCTTTGTTCCTTTGGGTTCTAGGCAAACCCGTGATAAAATCCAGGCTAATATCTTCCCAAGGGGCTTGAGGAATGGGGAGTGGAGAATACAATCCTTGGGGCAAAGAATGGCTCTTAGCCATTTGACAAGTAGAACATCTTTTGATGAAATGCTCTACATCTCTTGACATCTTAGGCCAATAGTAGTGTTCCTTCAACATTGATCTAGTCTTCTCAACACCAAAATGGCCAGCTAGGGCTCCTCCATGCAGCTCTTGGATAAGCAGTTCACGAAATCCACATTGAGGTATACAAAGGCGTGAACCTTTGAATAGGAACCCATCTTCTAAGTGGAACAACCCATGGGGGTGTTTAAGACACTTCTCAAAAATGTCCTTGAAATCATCATCTTTTGGGTACAAATCTTTAACAACTTCAAACCCAAGTACTTTAGTACTCAAAGTGGAGAGTAATAAGTACCTTCTTGACAATGCATCAGCTCCTTTGTTGAGAGTACCCGCCTTATGTTGGATAGTGAAGTGGAAGGACTGAAGATACTCTACCCATTTAGCATGTCTAGGGTTGAGCTTGTGTTGTCCTTGAATGTATTTGAGAGCTTCATGGTCGGAATGAAGGATGAACTCACCTCCAACTAAGTAATGACGCCAATGCTCCAATGCTCTAATGATTGCACAAAACTCCTTGTCATAGGTGGAGTACTTCTTCTTGGCATCGTTGAGCTTCTCACTAAAAAAGGCAATGGGTCTCCTCTCTTGAGATAGGACAGCTCCAATTCCTACCCCGGATGCATCACATTCTACTTCAAAGACTTTGGTAAAGTCAGGCAAGGCTAGAACGGGGGAACTAGTGAGCTTCTTCTTGATCCCTTCAAAGGCTTGTTGTGCTTGCTCATTCCATGAAAACTCTTTGCCTTTAATTACCTCGGTCATAGGAGCCACGATAGTGCTGAAATTTCTAATGAACCTCCGGTAAAATGAGGCTAGGCCATGAAAACTCCTTACTTGAGTGACGGATGTAGGAGTTGGCCACTCTTGAATAGCCTTGATCTTGCTTTCATCAACTTGGAGGCCTTGGGCGGAAACAATGAAACCCAAGAATACCACTTGAGGAGTGAAGAAAAAGCATTTCTCCATATTGCCATAAAGTTGTTCTTGTGAAAGAATCTCCAAAACTTGTTGCAAATGCTTGGCATGCTCCTCCTCGGTCTTGCTATAGACCAAGATATCATCAAAGTAAACGACAACACAAGTTCCAATGAGGGGCTTGAGAACTTGGTTCATGAGTCTCATAAAAGTGCTCGGGGCATTAGTAAGCCCGAATGGCATTACAAGCCACTCATATAAACCTCCTTTAGTCTTAAAGGCGGTTTTCCATTCATCACCTTCAAAAATACGAATCTGATAATAGCCACTTCTAAGATCAATCTTAGAAAAGATAGCGGCTCCATGTAATTCATCCAATAGATCTTCCAATCGGGGAATAGGAAACCGGTACTTGATAGTGATCTTGTTTATTGCCCGGCTATCAACACACATACGCATGCTACCATCCTTCTTAGGAACAAGGAGGGCGGGCACGGCACATGGGCTTAGACTTTCCCGAATTAAACCCTTGGACAAGAGATCATCCACTTGTCTTTGGACTTCTTGAGTTTCGCTTGGAGACATCCGGTATGCCGGCTTGTTTGGAAGTACGGATCCGGGAACGAGGTCTATCTTGTGTTGGATAGATCTTGGAGGGGGAAGGCCATGTGGAATTTCTTGTGGAAAAACATGGTGATAGGCTTGTAGAAGAGGGGTGAGTAGTGGATGTGAGGGAGATGATGGCTTAGACTCTTCTTGTAAAAGTATCAAGTCTTTAAAAGACTCATACTCATGGTGCTCAGATTTGAGAAGAGTAGTAAAGAAGACTTCCAAATGAGGATTGTCTTTTGGTTTAGAGGGGGAAGGACTTTTGAGAGGGGTAAGAGTGATTTTCTTACGGTCCTTGAGAAAAGAGTAAGTGTTCATCCTGCCATCATGGATGACACTTCTATCAAAAAGCCATGGTCTACCCAATAATATATGGCAAGCATCCATGGGGACTATATCACACCAAATCTCATCTTTATAGTTTTTCCCAATTGAAAAAGAAACAAGACAACGGTGAGTAATTTGCAAACCTTTGCCTTGATTCAACCATTGTATGGTGTAGGGATTTGGACGAGGAGAGACTTGCAGCTTGAGTTTGTCCACCATAGTCTTTGAGGCAACGTTAGCACAACTACCTCCATCAATGATAAGGGAACAAACCTTGTCTCCTACGGTACACCTGGTGTGAAAAATGGCTTCTCTTTGCTCCATGTCCTTTTGAGTGGCAATTCCACTCAAGGCCCGGCGGATAACAAGCAACTCTCCTTCATCGGGGCCTTCCTCAACTTCTTCCAAACTTCCTTCTTCAAAGTGCTCTCCTTCTTCTTCATCATAGGCATGTTCATCACATGCTTCTTGGTACTCCGCTAGGGAAACAATCCTCCTGTTTGGACACTCAGATGCATAGTGTCCCATGCCTTGACACCGAAAGCAACGAACCTTGTCCTTTGATTTGGGCTCTTGTGTGGAGGGTTTTGGAGGGGTTGGAGTGGTGTTTTTGGTTTGTGGAGGTGGGGGATTTTGTGGACGAGGAGGGTAGTACGGAGGCTTTTGTGTGGGGTAAGGACGAGAGAGAGGCTTGGAAAGGACACTCTTTCCCTTTGATTTCTTTTGTTGCTCTACCTTGTAGGCTAGAGAACTCAAGTCATCTAGGGATGAATAGGGTTGCAACTCAATTACATGAGCAATGGACTCATCAAGACCGGTCAAGTATCTTACCAAGGTTTGTGAGTCGTCTTCTCTCAAATCGCATTTGAGTAGGAGTTGTTCAAACTCCCGAGTGTATTCTTCCACACTCTTGGATCCTTGCTTGAGTCGATGGAGCTTGAGATAATTGTCTTGCACATAGTGAGAGGGAAGAAACTTGGCCTTGAGTTTTTCTTTCATTTTGGCCCAAGTTCTGATTTTCCTTTCCCGTTTCTTGCTCTTTTCGCTCCAAGGTTAGCCCACCAGATTGAAGCATATTTTCTGAGTTTAAGGGCTACAAGCTTTACCTTCTTATCTTCCGGGATGTCCTCATATTCAAAGATCCTCTCAATGGTGTGCAACCAATCGAGAAATAAGTCCGGATCAAGTTGGCCTTCAAATTCGGGGATGTCAATTCGGACACCACCAATATTTCCTCCTTGCCTTCGTCTCCTTGGGGGTTCCTCATCACTTGAATTGGCATGGGAGTGATGGACTTCCTCTTCAGATTCAACCACCGGTTCATGAGGATGAGAGGGAGTGGGGCTATGAACCCACCTTCTTTTCTCCTCCAAAAGTTGCCCAAGTTGAGTTCGAAGATAAGTGAGTTGTGCTTCTAACTCTTCCACACGTGCTTGGTCGCTTCTTGTGGACTTTGTAGACATGTTGGAGATGCGTTGAAGGAAGAATATGCAGCAGGGAAAGTGGCACGGTCGTGCAAGGGGGCACGGTCAGGCCGTGCTATGCTTCGGCTGAAGAAAATGCAGAAAAGTAGAGTGGCACGGTCGTGCTTGGCGGCACGGGGGCACCGTGCTCCGTCTCGACTTGAAGATTCCTGGAAAAAGAATATGGCACGGTCGTGTGTTGTGGCACGGGGGCACCGTGCTGCTTCTCTGGTCTTCAAGACTTCGGATTGCCGGTTTGTGCCTCTTTTTTTTTTTTTGTATTTTGGCTTTTTGGGATGTGTTTGGGTATGATGTGGGTCACTTAAAAGCCTTGGCTCTGATACCAATTGATGTAGATGTGGGTGGTAAGTGAACCAAATCAACTCAAACTCAAACTAAACAAGAATCAACCAAAGAAAAGTGAATATGGTGGAAGATAGTTTGAGATGGTTTGAAGAATAATAACAAAAAGAACAAGGATAAACAAGACCTTGTAATTAAGATAATCCTTCACGGAGCCACTCAATGACTTGATCTTGGGCTAATTCTCTTGTCTTAACCAAGGAATCACTCCAATTGGAAAGGGAAGAGAACCTAGAACACCACTTGAATGAGCCAAATTCAAGATATAGAACTAGGAATTTTGAGACACAAATGAGAATCACTCTCAAAGGTGCTTGTATTACTTTGGAAATCTCTTACAATGCTGAATGATTAGCTTCACATGCCCCTCCCCTTTTATAGACTCAGCAAAAGACAATCAAAAGACTCAAATAACTCCTAACAATTAAAACTAGCTAATGAAAAGTCTAAGAAAAATGAAAAGACACATCATAAAAGGGGGTGGGGGAGGTTACAAGGAATATTCTAGGATTTTTGCAGCTGATTACATCAATCTAGAAGCATCTAAAACGTGCACAATATCAGCCACACAAATATATGTAACCTAAGACTCTTCATATTCCCAGCATTAATCCTTGCAACTGCCTCAACTTCAACAGAGCATAACTTCCAGAATACTCGGCCAAATCACGCGTTCTTGGGCTTGTTAGAAAGCCCTGGAAGTCTATTTTCCAGAATGGGCTCATTTGCTCAATTTGGATAAGCGGTTTGAAAGTTATGGCCCAAACAATGCACCTATCTCAGACTGGACTGGATCAGCACAACGTATCTTTGAGTGATATTTTGCCCAATCAAATGATGTCCAAATTAAATAAAATTGGGCTTATTTTAAAGCTGACATCTTAAGCTTCAAAACCATGTGGAGCCTCAAGTTGTGGGTCCACGTTAGGTAGGCCAAAAGTGCACACAAAAATCGGGAAATTTCTGGATGAAGGCGGCACTACCTCTTCGGGCATGAACGCCAATTTCCGGCAAAGTTTGGCAACTTCCTTGACCTCTTGAAGCTTGAGTGAATCCTCCTTGGGCTGAGCTTGATGGTCCTTGGGCTTCTCACGATGGTCTCCATCAATTAAGATAACCATTATGCATAACCTTCCTGTCATACATCCATGGTCATCCTAACAGAATATGGCAAGCATCCATTGATGGAGGTCCATGCCCTAACATGATCCATGGCCATCAAGGGAGCCCAAAAGGTCCAAACCTCATGTCCAAGATGTAAGAAATCAACCTAAGGGAACAAGGAAATTATTTCCTCAAAATCGGAATTTCAGGCCTGCACAAACCCGGTTTTGTGCACGTTATTTCCTAAACTTCCCAAGGCTAAAATGGGGTTGCAGGAAGCCTAAGTTTAAGTTCAAGATGTACTCTTTCCATCAAGACCTCTTGCAAGTCATTTGGAGTTCATTTGATACCTCAAAACCTCAGGCAAAGTCAATCACTACATCCTGGCGCTGAACTGGGCAGGGCTGAAACAAGAGGTTGTTTGGTGGCCCATTTCTCCTCTATTTAGGTTGAAACTTTTATGGTTTGAAAGTACTTTAAAAATATTATCAAGTGACCATGAAAAACCTCAGCCAAATTACACTCATGAGGAGCTATTAACCACCAAAACAAGGGAAGAAACACCCTTTTAACCGGGTAATGGGGCAGCCGGGTACAAGAGAGAAGAGTGAGGTGTTTTATTGCTCTAACCCATGCTTAGCCACTTGCAAGAGTCATCATGAAGGGTACTTAGCTGCCAAGAAGCTTCCATTCACCCCTAGGCCGACACATCATCCTCAAGATTAGCATTGAAGAGGTGTCAAGTGGAGGATGCATCTACCCTTTTTTGTTTTGATATGATCTATGTATTTTTGCCTAGTTTAGCTTATAGTGCAACCTAGGGCCTATGATTTGTACTTGGAACTTTTGTATTAATACCCCCACAAGCCCCTTGGCCGGCCACTAAGCTTGTTTATTGAATGAAAGTTGAGCTTTGCTCCTTTGAATCCTCAAACTCTCTTCTAGCTTATCTCATCTTTTGGCCAAGTTGAGTGGTGATCTAGTAAGAGTCTTAACTTCCTTCTTGGTGGTGTTTCTGTATCCAAGAGGTTGTTAAGGGCCCTAACATCAAACCTTGGTGGTGTTTCTGTATCCAAGGTAGGTGTTAGTTCCGGTTCTATCCTTCCCAACTCAAGGTGAGTTTGTGTATTCAAAGTTGCCTTGAACTTCTTGCACTTTGCTTACATCTTTCCCATCCTCTTGACTCTCCCTAGAGGATACATCATATTTGGTATCAGAGCTAAGGTTTCCCTAGGCCTAAGCTTGCTGCCCAACACCCTTCCAAACACCCCAAACACATTCCCCCTCAAAAACACCAAACCGTGCTCCACAGATTTTCACCATCCAGAAAATCGGCACGGTCAGCCCGTGCCAAACAGCACGACCGTGCCACCCTCACATTCCAGCCACACTTCCTTTTTCATCCACACCCAGTACTTCAGCACGGTCACCCCGTGCCATGTCGCACGACCGTGCCACCCCTTTTCCAGCAACATCTCAACTTCACTCCCGTCCAGAACCAGAGCACGGCCGCCTCGTGCGTCACAGCACGCCCGTGCCACATTCAGGCCGTGAAGTTCCTGCTTATTTCAACACAAGCACTACTAGCATGACCATGGAGGAAAAGTTTGAGGCTCTCATGAGGAATTATGAGGCCTTGAAGCTACAAAATGAAGAGATCAAAGGTCAGAACGAGTATTTGAGGCGACAACTTGGGGACTCCTTGAAGCAAAAACAAAAGGAGGTTAGAAGTTCCCGATCTTCTAACTCCTCCGACTCCGAACCGGAAGCGAGAGAAGCCCCACACTTGAGCTCGTCAAGTGAAGAGGAGGCTTATGGAAGATCAAGAAGAGGAAGGCGGACAACCTCTCACCAAGGAGACATTAGAGTGGAGATTCCAGAATTTGAAGGGAAGCTAGACCCCGATGAATTCTTGGAATGGATGCAAACCGTTGAGAGAATCTTTGACTACAAAGAGATTTCCGAGGGAAATAAGGTAAAACTTGTGGCCCTTAAACTTCGTAAATATGCTTCTCTTTGGTGGTCCAACCTGTGTGCTAAGAGAGTTAGGCAAGGGAAGGGAAAGATTCGAACATGGGAAAAGATGCAAACCAAACTCAAAGCCCGTTTCCTACCCCCATCTTACCTACAAGACAATTATTCCCAACTTCACAATCTCACCCAGGGGAACTTGAGTGTTGAGGAGTACACTAGGGAATTTGAGAAGTTGATAATCAAGTGTGACTTGAGAGAGCCCGAAGAGCAAACCATAGTGAGATATTTGGGTGGGTTAGATCCTAGGTATGCCCATGTGGTGGAATTGCAACAATACACCCCTTTTGATGAGGTGTGTGTCTTAGCCCACAAAGTTGAGCAACAAAGGAAATCCAAGCTCTACAAAAGAGACCCTCCCAAACCCTTTCCCAAGAGCCAACCTTTCAACAAGGGGAGCTCTTATCCCCCTCCCAAACCCACGGTTACTACACCCCCACCACCACAAAAGAACCAAACTCCACAAAAGACTCCACCTTCCCAAAACCGTCCCAACCCTAAGCCAAATTACCAAAGAAGGTGTTTCAAGTGTCAAGGTCTTGGGCACATTGCTTCGGAGTGTCCAAATAGGAGAGTTATCACCTTGGCCGAGTGGGATGAGAGAAGAGGAGAAGAGGGAGAAGAGGAGGAAGAAAGAGAAGGTGTGTATTACATGGAGGAACGAGAAGAAGTGATTGAGGAAATGGATGAAGGAGAGTTACTTGTATTGAGGAGAGCTTTGAGTACCAAAAGAAGAGAGCATGAAGAACAAAGGGAGAACATTTTCCATACACGTTGCACCATTCAAAGCAAAGTGTGTTCCCTCATCATTGATGGTGGGAGTTGTGCAAATGTGGCTTCTGTGACTATGGTGGAGAAGCTTGGCCTTCAAGTTTCGGCTCATCCTCACCCCTACAACATTCAATGGCTAAATCAATGGTGTATCCTCAAGGGGGAAACCAAGAGGATGGGAAAGAGGGTGGTATGAATGCAATGGATGGTAGCAACAAGGCAACTTTGAATTCACAAACTCACCTTGAGTTGGGGATGTTAGAACCGGAACTAACACCTACCTTGGATACAGAAACACCACCAAGGTTTGATGTTAGGGCCCTTAACAACCTCTTGGATACAGAAACACCACCAAGAAGGAAGTTAAGACTCTTACTAGATCACCACTCAACTTGGCCAAGAGATGAGATAAGCTAGAAGAGAGTTTGAGGATTCAAAGGAGCAAAGCTCAACTTCATTTCATGCAATTGCTTGATAGTGGCCGGCCAAGGGCTTGTGGGGGTATTAATACAAAAGTTTCAAGTACAAATCATAGGCCCTAGGTTGCACTATAAGCTAAACTAGGCAAAAATACAAAGATCAAATCAAAGCAAAAAAGGATAGATGCATCCTCCACTTGACACCTCTTCAATGCTAATCTTGAGGATGATGTGTCGATCTTGGGGTGAATGGAAGCTTCCTTGGCAGCTTGGTACTTCCCATAATGACTCTTGCAAGTGGCTAAGCATGGATTAGAGCAAAAAACACCTCATCACTCTCTCTTGTGCCCGGCTGGCCTAGGACCGGTTAAAAGGGTGTTTCAGCCCTTGTTTTGGTGGTTAATAGCTCCTCATGAGTGTAATTTGGCTGAGGTTTTTTGTGGTCACTTGATAATATTTTTAAAGTACTTTCAAGCCATAAAAGTTTCAAGCCAAATAGAAGAGAGATGGGCCCCCAAACAGCCTCTTGTTTCAGCCCTACCCAGTTCAGCGCCAGAATATAGTGATTGACTTTGCTTGGAGTTTTGAGGTATCAAATGAACTCCAAATGACTTGGAAGAGGTCTTGATGGAAAGAGCACGTCTTGAACTTAAACTTAGGCTTCCTGCAACCCCATTTTAGCCTTGGGAAGTTTAGGAAATAACGTGCACAAAACCGGGTTTGTGCACGCCTGAAATTCCAGTTTTGAGGAAATAGTTTCCTTGCTCCCTTAGGCTGATTTCTTGCATCTTGGACATGAGGTTTGGACCTTTTGGGCTCCCTTGATGGCTATGGATCACGTTAGGGGATGGACCTCCATCATCCTCCCCTTGTTGAAGAGAATTTGCCCTCAAATTGATAAGATTATCATCCTCCTCATAAGGGCTAAGGTCAGCTACGTTGAAAGTAGCCGAAACTCCATACTCACCGGGCAAATTGATCTTGTATGCATTATCATTGATGCGTTCCAACACTTCAAAAGGACCATTGGCCCTTGGCATCAATTTGCTCTTCCTCTTAGAAGGAAACCGTTCCTTCCTTAAGTGAACCCATACCAAATCACCGGGGTGGAACACCATCTTCTTTCTATGCTTGTTGGCATGGTCTTTGTATGAGGCATTGGCCTTCTCAATCTTGGCCTTCACGGTTTCATGGAGTTTTTGGATCTCCTCCACCCGTTTGCTAGCCTCCATGTGAGGCTTCTCATTCATTTCTCTTGGAGTAAGATCAAGGGGACTTAAAGGATCCATCCCATAGACTACCTTGAATGGTGATAAACTGGTGGCCTTGCTAGGTGACTTGTTGAAGGCGAATTCGGCTTGTGGCAAGGCTAAGTCCCAAGCTTTGATGTTGGATTTCACTAGCACTCTTAAGAGAGTTCCCAAAGTCCGGTTGGTGACTTCGGTTTGCCCATCCGTTTGAGGGTGGCATGAAGTGCTATACTTGAGCTTGGTTCCCATCTTCTTCCAAAGTGTCACCAAAAAATGGCTAAGGAACTTGGTATCCCTATCCGAAACAATGGATCTAGGGATGCCATGTAGCCTCATTACTTCTTTGAAGTATAACTCGGCAATGTGGGTGGCATCATTGGTCTTGGTACAAGGTATGAAATGGGCCATCTTAGAAAAACGATCAACAACAACAAAGATCGAATCTTTACCCCTTTGTGTCCTTGGGAGGCCAAGGATGAAGTCCATGCTTACATCTTCCAAAGGATGATTGGGAGTGGGTAGGGGTGTGTAGAGACTGTGGGGTAGGAGGTGACTCTTGGCAACTTGGCAAGTTGCACATCTCTTCAACACATCTTGGACATCTTTGCTCATACTCGGCCAATAATAATGTTTCCTTAACATCGTAAGGGTCTTGTTTTCTCCAAAGTGACCGGCTAAAGATCCACCATGGACCTCACGAATGAGCAACTCTCTCGTGCCACACTTAGGCACACATAATCTTGAACCCTTGAATAAAAAGCCATCTTGGACAGGGAAATCACCTTTAGGGTGCCGAAGGCATTCTTTGTAGAGCTCTCCCAATTCTTCATCATTCTCATATAGGGATTTCAAGTGCTCAAAGCCAAGGATGCAAGCATCAAGTTGGAATAGAAGTAAGTGCCTCCTTGACAAGGCATCGGCTCCTTGATTGAGCTTTCCGGATTTGTGCTTGATGGTGAAGTTAAAAGATTGGAGGAACTCCACCCACTTGGCATGCCGTGAGGTAAGCTTATGTTGCCCTTGAATGTATTTCAAGGCTTCATGATCGGAGTGCAAGATGAACTCACTAGCCACCAAGTAATGATTCCAATGCTCAAGGCACCTCACTACTGCATAGAACTCCTTATCATACGTGGAGTACTTTCTCCTTGAGTCACAAAGCTTCTCACTAAAGAAGGCTAAGGGCCGCCCTTCTTGAGTGAGGACTCCTCCAATGCCAACTCCCGAGGCATCACACTCTACCTCAAACACTTTATCAAAGCATGGCAAGGCAAGAACCGGTGCTTGGGTGAGCTTGGACTTGATGGTTTCAAAGGCTTCTTGGGCTTTGGGAGTCCACTTGAATGACGTGCCTTTGATAACCTCGGTCATAGGGGCCATAATGGTACTAAAGTTTCTAATGAACCGCCTATAGAATGAGGCAAGCCCATGGAAACTTCGCACATCATGAATACTCTTGGGGGTTGGCCAAGACCGAATTGCTTCCACTTTACTCTCATCAACTTTGATGCCTTCACTTGTGACAATGTAACCAAGGAAGGTGACCTCATGAGTGAAAAATGCACACTTCTTGAGGTTATCGTAGAGCTTTTCCTTCTCTAGGACCTTCATGACTTGTGTGAGGTGTTGAAGGTGCTCTTCTTCATTCTTGCTATAGATGAGGATGTCATCAAAATACACCACAACGAATTTGCCAATGAAGGGCCGGAACACTTGGTTCATGAGCCGCATGAAAGTACTTGGAGCATTTGACAATCCGAATGGCATGACTAGCCACTCATACAAGCCTCCTTTGGTTTTGAAGGCCGTCTTCCATTCATCTCCCTCTCTAATGCGGATTTGGTGTAACCAATTCTCAAATCCACCTTAGAGAACACACTAGAACCATATAACTCATCAAGCATATCCTCAAGGCGGGAATTGGATATCTATACTTGATGGTTATCTTGTTGATTGCCTGACTATCAGCACACATACGCATGCTTCCATCTTTCTTTGGCACAAGGAGGGCCGGAACCGCACAAGGGCTCAAGCTCTCTCCAATCAACCCCTTATCCATAAGCTCATCAACTTGCCTTTGGATTTCCATGGTTTCTTTGGGGTTTGTCCGATAAGCCGGTTTGTTTGGGAGAATGGAACCGGGTATGAGGTCTATGTGGTGTTGGATAGTTCTTTATGGTGGTAAGCCGGGGGGTATTTCTTCGGGGAAGACATGGCTAAAATGTTCAAGGAGGGAAATGGCTAGGGGATGTGATGGTGTGGAGGTTTCGGATTCTTCAAGGGTGGCTAGGATCCACTCCTTAAAGGCCTTGAATTCATGGTGAGAAGCCTTAAGGAGAGGTTCACTCACGGCTAGAAGCATGTCCGAATGGTCATGGCTTGGTTGGGGCTTACTTTTGTGGAGTTGGGAGGGGCTTAATGGGGCAAGGGTGATCTTTTTCCCATCTTTGTGGAAGGTGTAGGTGTTTAGATAGCCATCATGTATGACCTTCCGATCAAACAACCAAGGTCTCCCCAACAAAAGGGGACATGCATCCATGGGGATGATATCACACCACAATTCATCATGATAGTGCTTCCCAATTGAAAATGAAATCAAGCACCTTGAATTAACTTGCAACCCCTTACCGTGATTTAGCCATTGAATGTTGTAGGGGTGAGGATGAGCCGAAGCTTGAAGGCCAAGCTTTTCCACCATAGTCACGGAAGCCACATTTGCACAACTCCCTCCATCAATGATGAGGGAACACACTTTACTTTGAATAGTACATCTTGTATGAAAGATGTTCTCCCTTTGTTCTTCAAGTTCTCCTTTTTTTGTGCTCAAAGCTCTCCTTAACACAGGCAACTCTCCCTCATCGGCCTCTTCAATCACTTCCTCTTGTTCCTCCATATAATACACACCTTCTCTCTCTTCCTCCTCTACTCCCTCTTCTTCCCTCTTCTCATCCCACTCGGCCAAGGTAATAATCCTCCTATTTGGACACTCCGAAGCAATGTGTCCAAGACCTTGACATTTGAAACATCTCCTTTGGTCATTTGGCTTAGGGTTGGGACGGTTTTGGGGTGGTGGACTTTTTTATGGAGCTTGGTTCTTTTGTGGAGGTGAGGGTGTAGTAACCGTGGGTTTGGGAGGTGGGTAAGAGCTCCCCTTATTGAAAGGTTGGCTCTTGTGAAAGGGTTTGGGAGGTTCTCTTTTGTAGAGCTTGGATTTCCTTTGTTGTTCAACTTTGTGGGCTAATACACACACTTCATCAAAAGTGGTGTATTGTTGCAACTCTACCACATGAGCATATCTAGGATCTAAACCACCCAAATATCACACTATGGTTTACTCTTCGGGCTCCCTCAAGTCACACTGGATCAACAACTTCTCAAATTCCCTAGTGTACTCCTCAACACTCAAGTTTCCTTGGGTAAGATTGTGAAGTTGAGAGTAATTATCTTGTAGGTAGGATGGGGAAAGGAAACGGGCTTTGAGTTTGGCTTTCATTTTCTCCCATGTCCTAATCTTTCCCTTCCCTTGCCTAACTTTCTTAGCACAAAGGTTGGACCACCAAAGAGAAGCATATTTACGAAGTCTAAGGGCAACAAGTTTTACCTTATTTCCCTTGGAAATCTCTTTGTAGTCGAAGATCCTCTCGACAGTTTGCAACCATTCTAGGAACTCATCGGGGTCTAGCTTCCCTTCAAACTCCGGAATTTCCACTCGGATGTCTCCTTGGTGAGAGGATGTTCGCCTTCCTCTTCTTGATCTTTCATAAGCCTCCTCCTCACTTGATGAACTCAAGTGTGGGGCTTCTCTTGCTTCTGGCTCGGAGGCGGAAGAGTTAGAAGACCGGGAACTCCTAATCTCCTTACGCTTTTGCTTCAAGGAGTCTCCAAGTTGTCGCCTCAAATACTTGTTCTGACCTTTGATCTCTTCATTTTGTAGCCTCAGGGCCTCATAATTCCTCATGAGAGCCTCAAACTTTTCCTCCATGGTCATGCTAGCAGTGCTCATGTTGAAATAAGATGGAACCTCACGGACAGGAATTGGCACGGGCGTGCTTCGTGGTACGGTGTGACCGTGCTCAGGGTCTGGACGTGACAAAGTTTGGGGTGTGGCTGGGAAGAGGTGGCACGGTCGTGCGTAGTGGCACGGGGTGACCGTGCTGATGTACTGGTTGTGGGTGGAAAAGAAAGCGTGGCTGCAATGTGAGGGTGGCATGGTCGTGCTCTTTGGCACGGGGTGACCGTGCCGAGTTTCTGGCTGGTGAAAAACCGTGAAGCACGGTTTGGTATTTTTTGAGGGGGAATGTGTTTGGGGTGTTTGGAAGGGTGTTGGGCAGCAAGCTTAGGCCTAGGGAAGCCTTAGCTCTGATACCAAATATGATGTATCCTCAAGGGGCAACCAAGAGGATAGGAAAGGGGATGGAGTCAATGCAATGGAAGGTAACAACAAGGCAACTTTGAATCCACAAACTCACCTTGATTTGGAGATGATAGAACGGAACTAACACCGACCTTGGATACAGAAACACCATCAAGGTTCGATGTTAGGGCCCTTAACAACCTCTTGGATACAGAAACACCACCAAGAAGGAAGTTAAGACTCTACTAGATCACCACTCAACTTGGCCAAGAGATGAGATAAGCTAGAAGAGAGTTTGAGGATTCAAAGGAGCAAAGCTCAACTTTCATTCAATAAACAAGCTTCGTGGCCGGCCAAGGGGCTTGTGGGGGGATTAATACAAAAGTTCCAAGTACAAATCATAGGCCCTAGGTTGCACTATAAGCTAAACTAGGCAAAAATACAAAGATCAAATCAAAGCAAAAAAGGATAGATGCATCCTCCACTTGCCACCTCTTCAATGCTAATCTTGAGGATGATGTGTCGATCTTGGGGTGAATGGAAGCTTCCTTGGCACCTTGGTACTTCCCATAATGACTCTTGCAAGTGGCTAAGCATGGATTAGAGCAAAAAACCCCTCATCACTCTCTCTTGTACCCGGCTGGCCTAGGACCGGTTAAAAGGGTGTTTCAGCCCTTGTTTTGGTGGTTAATAGCTCCTCATGAGTGTAATTTGGCTGAGGTTTTTGTGGTCACTTGATAATATTTTTAAAGTACTTTAAAGCCATAAAAGTTTCAAGCCAAATAGAAGAGAGATGGGCCCCCAAACAGCCTCTTGTTTCAGCCCTACCCAGTTCAGCGCCAGAATATAGTGATTGACTTTGCTTGGAGGTTTGAGGTATCAAATGAACTCCAAATGACTTGGAAGAGGTCTTGATGGAAAGAGCACGTCTTGAACTTAAACTTAGGCTTCCTGCAACCCCATTTTAGCCTTGGGAAGTTTAGGAAATAACGTGCACAAAATCGGGTTTGTGCACGCCTGAAATTCCAGTTTTGAGGAAATAGTTTCCTTGCTCCCTTATTCTGATTTCTTGCATCTTGGGCATGAGGTTTGGACCTTTTGGGCTCCCTTGATGGCTATGGATCACGTTAGGGGATGGACCTCCATCAATCAAGGTAAGGGGTTGCAAGTTAATTCAAGATGCTTGATTTCATTCTCAATTAGGAAGCACTATCATGATGAATTGTGGTGTGATATCATCCCCATGGATGCATGTCACCTTTTGTTGGGGAGACCTTGGTTATTTGATCGGAAGGTCATACATGATGGCTATCTAAACACCTACACCTTCCACAAAGATGGGAAGAAGATCACCCTTGCCCCATTAAGCCCTTCCCAACTCCACAAAAGTAAACCCCAACCAAGCCATGACCATTCGGACATGCTTCTAGCCGTGAGTGAGCCTCTCCTTAAGGCTTCTCACCGTGAATTCAAGGCCTTTAAGGAGTGGATCCTAGCCTCTCTTGAAGAAGCCGAAACTCCCACACCATCACATCCTCTAGCCATTTCCCTCCTTGAACATTTTAGCCATGTCTTCCCCGAAGAAATACCCCCCGGCTTACCACCACAAAGAACCATCCAACACCACATAGACCTCATACCCGGTTCCATTCTCCGAAACAAACCGGCTTATCGGACAAACCCCAAAGAAACCATGGAAATCCAAAGGCAAGTTGATGAGCTTATGGATAAGGGGTTGATTAGAGAGAGCTTGAGCCCTTGTGCGGTTCCGGCCCTCCTTGTGCCAAAGAAAGATGGGAGCATGCGTATGTACGTTGATAGTCGAGCAATCAACAAGATAACCATCAAGTATAGATATCCAATTCCCCGCCTTGAGGATATGCTTGATGAGTTATATGGTTCTAGTGTGTTCTCTAAGGTGGATTTGAGAAGTGGTTACTACCAAATCCGCATTAGAGAGTTATTCATACGTGAGGTCCATGGAGGATCTCTTGCCAGTCACTTTGGAGAAAACAAGACCCTTATGATGTTAAGGGAGCATTATTATTGGCCAAGTATGAGTAAAGATGTCCAAGATGTGTTGAAGAGATGTGCAACTTGTCAAGTGGCCAAAAGCCGCCTCCTACCCCACGGCTTATACACTCCCTTACCTACTCCCAATCATCCTTGGGAGGATGTGAGCATGGATTTTGTTCTTCGCCTTCCAAGAACACAAAGGGGTAAAGATTTGATCTTTGTTGTTGTTGATCGTTTTTCTAAGATGGCCCATTTCATCCCTTGTACCAAGACCAATGATGCCACCCACATTGCCGAATTATACTTCAAGGAAGTAATGAGGCTACATGGCATCCCTAGATCCATTGTTTCGGATAGGGATACCAAGTTCCTTAGCCATTTTTGGGTGACACTTTGGAAGAAGATGGGAACCAAGCTCAAGTATAGCACTTCATGCCACCCTCAAACGGATGGGCAAACCGAAGTCACCAACCGGACTTTGGGAACCCTCTTAAGAGTGCTAGTGAAATCCAACATCAAAGCTTGGGACTTAGCCTTGCCACAAGCCGAATTCGCTTTCAACAAGTCACCTAGCAAGGCCACGGGCTTGTCTCCATTCAAGGTAGTCTATGGGATGGATCCCTTGAGTCCCCTTGATCTTGCTCCAAGAGAAATGAATGCGAAGCCTCACATGGAGGCTAGCAAGCGAGTCGAAGAGATCCAAAAGCTCCATGAAACCGTGAAGGCCAAAATTGAGAAGGCCAATGCCTCATACAAAGACCATGCCAACAAGCATAGAAAGAAGATGGTGCTTCACCCCGGTGATTTGGTATGGGTTCACTTAAGGAAGGAACGGTTTCCTTCTAAGAGGCAGAGCAAATTGATGCCAAGGGCCGATGGTCCTTTTGAAGTATTGGAACGCATCAATGATAATGCATACAAGATCAATTTGCCCGGTGAGTATGGAGTTTCGGCTACTTTCAACGTAGCCGACCTTAGCCCTTATGAGGAGGATGATAATCTTATAAATTTGAGGGCAAATTCTCTTCAACAAGGGGAGGATAATGGAGGTCCATCCCCTAACATGATCCATGGCCATCAAGGGAGCCCAAAAGGTCCAAACCTCATGTCCAAGATGCAAGAAATCAACCTAAGGGAACAAGGAAATTATTTCCTCAAAACTGGAATTTCAGGCGGGCACAAACCCGGTTTTGTGCACGTTATTTCCTAAACTTCCCAAGGCTAAAATGGGGTTGCAGGAAGCCTAAGTTTAAGTTCAAGATGTGCTCTTTCCATCAAGACCTCTTGCAAGTCATTTGGAGTTCATTTGATACCTCAAAACCGCAAGCAAAGTCAATCACTACATCCTGGCGCTGAACTGGGCAGGGCTGAAACAAGAGGTTGTTTGGTGGCCCATTTCTCCTCTATTTGGGTTGAAACTTTTATGGTTTGAAAGTAATTTAAAAATATTATCAAGTGACCATAAAAAACCTCAGCCAAATTACACTCATGAGGAGCTATTAACCACCAAAACAAGGGAAGAAACACCCTTTTAACCGGATAATGGGGCAGCCGGGTACAAGAGAGAAGAGTGAGGTGTTTTATTGCTCTAACCCATGCTTAGCCACTTGCAAGAGTCATCATGAAGGGTACTTAGCTGCCAAGAAGCTTCCATTAACCCCTAGGCCGACACATCATCCTCAAGATTAGCATAGAAGAGGTGTCAAGTGGAGGATGCATCTACCCTTTTTTGTTTTGATATGATCTATGTATTTTTGCCTAGTTTAGCTTATAGTGCAACCTAGGGCCTATGATTTGTACTTGGAACTTTTGTATTAAATACCCCCACAAGCCCCTTGGCCGGCCACTAAGCTTGTTTATTGAATGAAAGTTGAGCTTTGCTCCTTTGAATCCTCAAACTCTCTTCTAGCTTATCTCATCTTTTGGCCAAGTTGAGTGGTGACCTAGTAAGAGTCTTAACTTCCTTCTTGGTGGTGTTTCTGTATCCAAGAGGTTGTTAAGGGCCCTAACATCAAACCTTGGTGGTGTTTCTGTATCCAAGGTAGGTGTTAGTTCCGGTTCTATCCTTCCCAACTCAAGGTGAGTTTGTGAATTCAAAGTTGCCTTGAACTTCTTGCACTTTGCTTACATCTTTCCCATCCTCTTGACTCTCCCTAGAGGATACATCATCCATGGGGATAACATCGCACCAAAGTTCATCTTGGTAGTTCTTACCAAGAGAGAATGAAATCAAGCAACGAGAGTTAACTTGTAATCCCTTGCCTTGATTTAGCATTGAATATTGTATGGGTGTGGGTGTGCCGTGGACTGAAGGTCCAATTTCTCAATCATGCTCAATGAAACAACGTTGGCATAACTTCCTTCATCGATGATTAACGAGCACACTTTGCCTTGGACTGTACACCGTGAGTGAAAGATGTTCTCACGTTGTTCACCCTTAGCAACGTGTTGATTGCTCAATACCCTTCGAATTACTAGCATCTCACCTTCATCTGCATTTTCCACAAACTCCTCCTGATCTTCCTCATGATCCTCCTCAGCATCTTCTTCCTTTTCCTCTTCTTTCTCCTTGGCAAATTCTCCCTCTATGGCTTCCCACTCAGCTAAGGTAACCACTTTGCGACTAGGACAATCAGAGGCAATATGTCCTAAGCCTTGACACTTATAACACCTTCTCTGGTTTATGGGGTATGGGTTTGGACGTGGGGGATTCGGTAATGGCCTTTGAGGAGCCTGTTTCTTTTGTGGATTGGTTGGGAAAGGAGTAGATGGCTTAGGCTGAGGTGTGGTACTTCCCTTGTCGAAGGGTTGCCCACGGTTTGGTACTGAATTTGGCTTGAAAGAATCACGAACATTCATCCTAGACTTTCTTTGTTGCTCCACCTTATGTGCTAGGACACACACTTCGTCAGAGGTGGTGTAAGCTTGTAATTCAACCACGTTGGCTATCCTAGGATCAAGCCCTCCTAGGTAACGAAACATGGTCTGCTCTTCAGGCTCATGAATGTCACATTTGATCATGAGTTTCTCAAACTCACGAGTATATTCTTCAACACTCATTTTGCCTTGATTCAGATGGTGAAAGAGCATGTATTGATCTTGGACATACGTGGAAGGCAAAAACCGTGCCTTCATCTTGGCTTTCATCTTGTCCCAAGTAGCAATCTTACTCGTCCTCTCCTTAGTTCTCTTAGCATTAAGGTTTGTCCACCACAAGGAGGCATATTTCCTTAGTCTAAGAGCAACTATCTTGACTTTCTTATCCTTCGGAATCTCCTTAAACTCAAAGATACGTTCTACTGTTTGTAACCATTCAATGAACTCATCAGGATCTAGCTTACCTTCAAACTCAGGAATTTTAACCTTGAATTCATTAGAGTTGAAAGTAGGCCGCGTTCTTCTTTGTGTTCTTTCGAATGGTACATCCTCTTCAGAGAATGATAACGCATTGCTAGCTTCCTCTTCATGGCCATAATCCGTCCCAATTCGAATGCTTGGTGGCTCTTGAAGCTTTTGCTTTTGTTTCATGTGGTTTCCAAGCTGTTTTCTCAAGTACTCATTTCGAGCCTTAAGTTCTTGATTGGATATAGAGATTTCATGCATCTGCTTGGCCATTGCTTCAAGTTTCTCTTCCACGGTCATGCATGTACTCATTGTGATCGCAGGAATGAACGGTTTGTGCTTGATTGTGTTTGAACTAATTTCAGAGATAGACTGGGAATGGCGTGGGGTTCAGGCAAGGATCTGAACTTGCTCTGATACCAAAATTGATGTAAGTCTCAAGGGAATGAAGCAACCCAAGTCAACTCACATCAAGGACACTAGAAAACAAGCAAACATCCAACAGCCAAGGAGGCACGGTCGTGCTTAATGGCACGGGGTGACCGTGCTAACTTGCTGCCTAGCTCGCCTAGAAAGTGCCTCACTTCACGGTTTGAGATGGCTTTGAGTTCAAATGGAAATCTGATGCAATGAGTCTTGTTTTGGCCTTGATTATGTGTGGAAAAGAGTAAGCAAAGGAGTGATGAAAGTGAGGAATGAAAGTAGGATTAAGAACACCAAGAAGATCATTAAAGGAGCTCACGGTTTAAGAGGAGAGAAACCAAGAGCTAGCTTACGAACTTCAAGTGTGTTTAATGAAACTAGGATAGTTCTAAGCTAGATGATTAGATAAGATACACCACTAATCACTTAGCTTAGGGCCCTTAATCTTGGATCAGGATAAGATACACCACCTAACCAAAGATTAAGACTCACTTGGTCACCACCTTAATCGGCCACAATTAAGGATAAGCAAGTTAAGTGTTTAAGGAAATCACAAGACACAAAGTCTTTGCTCTCAACTGAATAATCAACTCTATCTCATTAAATGAACACACAAGGCTTTTATATGGCCTTGAAAATACATAAGAGGGCTTTCCTTCTAAAGTAGGAAAGTCATTAAGCATACCTAAGACTACTTAGTACACGGTTTAGCCTAAAATAGACACAAGCCAAAAGTTTAAGTTACAAAGCACTATTTTATCTTCCTAAGCTCTTTCCTATGCATTAAGGAATGTTAATGACTCAATTTCCCAGCTAGGAAGGTAAGGATACACGGCTGGCCAGCTCAAAAGAGCTGAAGAATTCATGGTTGCCATGTCATGCTTGGGTGGCCGTGCGTGAGCTTGCCAAATAGAGGCTTTTCCCTTGCTCCACGTGTCTCTCTCATGGGTGGCTGGGTGGCAGCTTACCAAGCAGCTGAAAATGATCAAGTAGGCAGGCACTCACCTTAAGCAAACCCCTTGAAGGAGGAAAACCACTAGGCTAAGTAATCGGGTGTCAATCAGCCGGTTTCTGCCTCAACTTGTCACGCATGCTTGACAGATCAAATGCTGACTAATTGCTACATTTCTTACATGGATGGAAACCTCAAGATGTCTATTTTACCCTCCAACTTGAATCGTAGCATTTGGACTTCATTTGCTCCTTGAACAAACCAGAATTCCAAAACCGTGCAGTTTGTAGTGCAATCCGGGCAAGGTCAAAAGATGATCTGTTTTAAGCAACCAATTGAACTCCAAATAATATGAAACCAATTGGACTTAAAAGCTAAGATCTTAAGCTTGACAATCTCCAAAAAAACGAGCGCCAAAACATGCTTTAAACCTATGTAATCAGATGACAAAAACCGGGTGAAAATCTAGATGAGAACCCGGGTGCATCACCTTGTGTTTTCTCCATCAAGTGACTTATAGCCGTGACTTTGGACTTGATTTCTTGATTGTTCTGGATCATTGTGACATTATTAGACCTTGAGGATGGACCTCCATCATTCTCCCCTTGTTGGAAAGATTTGATCCTCAAATCAGAAAGGTAGTCATCTGCTTCATAAGGGCTTAAATCAGCAACGTTAAACGTTGCTGATACTCCATAATCTCCCGGTAACTCCACCTTATAAGTGTTATAATTAATCTTCTTCAAAATCTCGAATGGACCATCTGCTCGTGGCATCAGCTTAGTTTTCCTTTTGGAAGGAAAACGTTCTTTGCGTAGATGTATCCAGACCAAATCACCTGGCTTAAAAAGCTTCTCTCTTTTATGCTTGTTAGCTTGGGCCGTGTATGAGAGTGTAGTTTTCTCGATTTTGGCCTTTACTAACTCATGCAACTTCTGGATTTCTTCCACTCTAGCTGCGGCATCCGCACTTGGTTTTTGATCTAACGGTCGAGGAATAAGATCAAGTGGACTTAGGGTATCAGCCCCATAAACCACCTTAAAGGGTGATAGACCAGTAGCTTTGCTTGGAGTCTTGTTGTATGCAAACTCAGCGTGTGGAAGTAACAGATCCCATGCTTTAGCTTGGTGCTTAATCAAAACTCTTAATAAGGTACCAAGAGTTCGATTAGTCACCTCCATTTGCCCATCAGTCTGGGGATGGCAAGTGGTACTGTACTTGAGTTTAGTACCCAGTTTTTTCCACAGAGTAATCCAAAAGTGGCTTAAAAATTTGGTATCTCGATCTGAGACGATGGAACGAGGAATTCTATGTAATCTCATCACCTCTTTGAAATAGAGCTCAGCAACATGAGTAGCATCATTAGTCTTGTTGCAGGGGATAAAATGAGCCATCTTTGAAAATCGATCCACAATCACAAAGATAGAATCTTTATTCCTTTGCGTCTTTGGTAAACCAAGTATGAAATCCATACTAACGTCTACCCATGACAACGTAGGAATAGGAAGTGGCGTGTACAACCCCTGGGGGAGCGAATGACTCTTCGCGATCTAACATGTACTGCATCATCTAATGATATCTTGAACGTCTTTCTCCATGCCTGGCCAATAATAATGTTCCCTAAGCATGGTTAGGGTCTTATCTTCACCACAATGACCTGCTAAAGAACCAGCATGGACTTCTCGAACCAATAACTCACGAGTGCTGCATTTGGGAACATATAACCGAGCACCTTTAAAGAGAAACTCTTCTTGAATTAAGAAATCCCCTTTGGGATGTTTAACACACTCACAGTATAACACCCCAAAATCTTCATCATCCTGGTATAAAGCCTTTAGATGCTCAAATCCAAGGATACAAGCATCTAACTGGAACAACAATAGATAACACCGAGAAAGGGCATCGGCACCTTGATTCAGCTTGCCGGACTTATGCTTGATAGTAAAGTGAAAGGACTGCAGGAACTCAACCCATTTAGCATGGCGCGAGTTTAACTTATGTTGGCCTTGAATATACTTCAAAGCCTCGTGATCTGAGTGCAGAATAAACTCACTGGCAATCAAATAATGGTTCCAATGTTCTAGGTATCGAACGATGGCATAGATCTCCTTGTCATAAGTTGAATATCTCTTTCTGGTATCACATAACTTCTCACTGAAGAAGGCCAAAAGGCGTCCTTCTTGAGTAAGAATTCCTCCAATACCAACTCCAGAAGCATCGCACTCAACTTCAAAGACTTTCTTAAAACACGGTAGAGCTAAAATCGGTGCTTGAGTTAGCCTGTCTTTCACTTCTTCAAAGGCTGCTTGGGCTTTAGGATTCCAAGTGAACGAGGAACCCTTAAGAACTTCAGTCATAGGAGCTAAAATAGTGCTGAAATTGCGTATGAATATCCTATGGAAAGAAGCCAAGCCATGAAAGCTTCGAACATCATGGATACTCTTACGAGCAGGCCAAGTCCGAATAGCCTCAATCTTGCTTTCATCTGCCTTAATACCATTTTCAGAAACAATATAACCTAAGAAGGCAACTTCATGGGTAAAGAAGGTACACTTCTTTAGGTTTCCAAACAATTTCTCCTTTTCAAGAACGAGCATCACCTGAGTTAAGTGATCTTGATGCTCTTGCTCATTCTTACTAAGCACCAAAATATCATCAAAGTAAACGACCACAAACTTGCCCAAGTATGGCCGAAATACTTGATTCATCAATCTCATAAACATAGTAGGGGCATTGGAAAGACCGAAAGGCATGACTAACCACTCATATAATCTGCCCTTAGTCCTGAAAGCAGTTTTCCACTCATCGCCCTCCCTAATACGAATCTGATAATAGCCACTCCTCAAATCAATCTTACTAAACACTTTAGAGCTATGTAACTCATCCAACATATCTTCAAGCCTAGGTATAGGGTACCTATACTTTATAGTAATTTTGTTTATGGCCCTACTGTCGACACACATCCTCATACTACCATCCTTCTTCGGGACCAAAAGAGCAGGAACCGCACACGGACTTAAGGATTCTCGTACCAACCCCTTGAATATCAGTTCTTCAACTTGACATTGAATCTCTTGAGTTTCTTTGGGATTTGTCTTGTAGGCTGGCTTATTAGGTAGAATGGATCCTGGGAAAAGGTCAATATGATGTTGAATGTCATGCTTTGGGGTTAAACCCGAAGGTATCTCATCTGGAAATAGGTGACTAAACTGATTCAATATGACCTTGGCTATGGGATGGGATGGAAGTGGTGTTTCTAGCTCATCTTGTACTTGCAATATCCACTCTTTTAAGGCCTTGAACTCATGTTGAGAAGCCTTTAAAAGTGGTTCAACGTATGTCAAAAGCAAGTCAGATTGATTTTGGCTTTTTTGTGGTTTCATTTTGTGGAGTTCGGATGGTGACATACGATTCAGGGTAATCTTCTTGCCATCTTTGGTAAAAGAATAAGTATTAAGATAACCATTATGCATAACCTTCCTGTCATACATCCATGGTCATCCTAACAGAATATGGCAAGCATCCATGGGGATAACATCACACCAAAGTTCATCTTGGTAGTTCTTACCAAGAGAGAATGAAATCAAGCAACAAGAGTTAACTTGTAATCCCTTGCCTTGATTTAGCATTGAATATTGTATGGGTGTGGGTGTGCCGTGGACAGAAGGTCCAGTTTCTCAATCATGCTCAATCAAACAACGTTGGCATAACTTCCTCCATCGATGATTAACGAGCACACTTTGCCTTGGACTGTACACCGTGAGTGAAAGATGTTCTCACGTTGTTCATCCTTAGCAACGCGTTGATTGCTCAATACCCTTCGAATTACTAGCATCTCACCTTCATCTGCGTTTTCCACAAACTCCTCCTGATCTTCCTCATGATCCTCCTCAGCATCTTCTTCCTTTTCCTCTTCTTTCTCCTTGGCAAATTCTCCCTCTATGGCTTCCCACTCAGCTAAGGTAACCACTTTGCGACTAGGACAATCAGAGGCAATATGTCCTAAGCCTTGACACTTATAACACCTTCTCTGGTTTATGGGGTATGGATTTGGACGTGGGGGATTCGGTAATGGCCTTTGAGGAGCTTGTTTCTTTTGTGGATTGGTTGGAAAAGGAGTAGATGGCTTAGGCTGAGGTGTGGTACTTCCCTTGTTGAAGGGTTGCCCACGGTTTGGTACTGAATTTGGCTTGAAAGAATCACGAACATTCATCCTAGACTTTCTTTGTTGCTCCACCTTATGTGCTAGGACACACACTTCGTCAAAGGTGGTGTAAGCTTGCAATTCAACCACGTTGGCGATCCTAGGATCAAGCCCTCCTAGGTAATGAACCATGGTCCGCTCTTCAGGCTCATGAATGTCACATTTGATCATGAGTTTCTCAAACTCACGTGCATATTCTTCAACACTCATTTTGCCTTGATTCAAATGGTGAAAGAGCATGTATTGATCTTGGACATACGTGGAAGGCAAAAATCGTGCCTTCATCTTGGCTTTCATCTTGTCCCAAGTAGCAACCTTACTCTTCCTCTCCCTAGTTCTCTTAGCATTAAGGTTTGTCCACCATAAGGAGGCATATTTCCTTAGTCTAAGAGCAACTATCTTGACTTTCTTATCCGTCGGAAACTCCTTAAACTCAAAGATACGTTCCACTGTTTTTAACCTTTCAATGAACTCATCAGGATCTAGCTTACCCTCAAACTCAGGAATTTCAACCTTGAATTCATTAGAGTTGAAAGTAGGCCGCGTTCTTCTTTGTGTTCTTTCGAATGGTACATCCTCTTTAGAGAATGATAACGCAACCTGGAGATTATGGAGTTTCGGCTACCTTCAATGTCTCCGATCTTAGCCCCTTTTTCGATGATGAGCCCCTTCCTAGTTTGAGGGCAAACTTTCACTTACCCGGGGGGATGATGGAGACCATCGTGAGAAGCCCAAGGACCATCAAGCTCAGCCCAAGGAGGACTCACTCAAGCTTCAAGAAGTCAAGGAAGTTGCCAAACTTTGCCGGAAATCGGCGTTCATACCCAAAGAGGTAGTGCCGCCGTCGTCCAGAAATTTCCCGCTTTTTGTGTGCACTTTTGGCCTACCTAAAGTGGTCCCACAACTTGAGGCTCCACATGGTTTTGAATTTTAAGATTTCAGCTTTCAAATAAGCCCAAGTTTGTTTAATTTGGACGTCATTTGATTGGGCAAAATATCACTCAAAGGTACGTTATGCTGATCCAGTCTAGTCTGAGATAGGTGCATTGTTTGGGCCATAACTTTCAAACCGCTTATCGAAATTGAGCAAATGAGCCCATTCTGGAAAATAGACTTCTAGGGCTTTCTAACAAGCCCAAGAACGCGTGATTTGGCCGAATATTCTGGAAGTTATGCTCTGTTGAAGTTGAGGCAGTTGCAAGGATTAATGTTGGGAATATGAAGAGTCTTTGGTTACATATACTTGTGTGGCTGATATTGTGCACGTTTTAGATGCTTCTAGATTGATGTAATCAGCTGCAAAAATCCTAGAATATTCCTTGTAACCTCCCCCACCCTTTTTATGATGAGTCTTTTCATTTTTCTTAGACTTTTCATTAGCTAGTTTTAATTGTTAGGAGTTATTTGAGTCCTTTGATTGTCTTTTGCTGAGTCTATAAAAAGGGGAGGGGCGTGTGAAGCTATTCATTCAGAGTTGTAAGCTTTCCCAAGTGAAATACAAATACCTTTGAGTGTGATTCTCAAAAGTATTCCAAATCCCTAGTTCTATATCTTGAATTTTGGCAAGTTCAAGTGGTGTTCTAGGTTCTCTTTTCTTTTCCGATTGGAGTGATTCCTTGGTGAAGACGAGAGGATTTGCCCAAGATCAAGTCCTTGAGTGGCTCCGCGATGGATTATCTCAAGTGCAAGGTCTTGTTTATCCTTTGTTCTTTTTTTGTTATTATTTTCATTCCATCTCAATCAACCTTTCATTTTCTCTTTACTTTGGTTCAATTCTTATTTGGGTTTATTTGAGTTTGATTTGGTTCACTTGCCACCCACATATACATCAATTGGTATCAGAGCAAGTATTAAGATAACCATTATGCATAACCTTCCTGTCATACAACCATGGTCATCCTAACAGAATATGGCAAGCATCCATGGGGATAACATCACACCAAAGTTCATCTTGGTAGTTCTTACCAAGAGAGAATGAAATCAAGCAACGAGAGTTAACTTGTAATCCCTTGCCTTGATTTAGCATTGAATATTGTATGGGTGTGGGTGTGCCGTGGACAGAAGGTCCAGTTTCTCAATCATGCTCAATCAAACAACGTTGGCATAACTTCCTCCATCGATGATTAACGAGCACACTTTGCCTTGGACTGGACACCGTGAGTGAAAGATGTTCTCACGTTGTTCATCCTTAGCAACGCGTTGATTGTCAATACCCTTCGAATTACTAGCATCTCACCTTCATCTGCATTTTCCACAAACTCCTCTTGATCTTCCTGATGATCCTCCTCAGCATCTTCTTCCTTTTCCTCTTCTTTCTCCTTGGCAAATTCTCCCTCTATGGCTTCCCACTCTGCTAAGGTAACCACTTTACGACTAGGACAATCAGAAGCAATATGTCCTAAGCCTTGACACTTATAACACCTTCTTTGGTTTATGGGGTATGGGTTTAGACGTGGGGGATTCGGTAGTGGCCTTTGAGGAGCTTGGTTCTTTTGTCGATTGTGGGAAAGGAGTAGATGGTTTAGGTTGAGGTGTGGTACTTCCCTTGTTGAAGGGTTGCCCACGGTTTGGTACTGAATTTGGCTTGAAAGAATCACGAACATTCATCCTCGACTTTCTTTGTTGCTCCACCTTATGTGCTAGGACACACACTTCGTCAAAGGTGGTGTAAGCTTGCAATTCAACCACGTTGGCTATCCTAGGATCAAGCCCTTCTAGGTAACGAACCATGGTCTGCTCTTTAGGCTCATGAATGTCACATTTGATCATGAGTTTCTCAAACTCACGTGTATATTCTTCAACACTCATTTTGCCTTGATTCAGATGGTAAAAGAGCATGTATTGATCTTGGACATACGTGGAAGGCAAAAATCGTGCCTTCATCTTGGCTTTCATCTTGTCCCAAGCAGCAATCTTACTGTTCCTCTCCCTAGTTCTCTCAGCATTAAGGTTCGTCTACCATAAGGAGGCATATTTCCTTAGTCTAAGAGCAACTATCTTGACTTTCTTATCCTCCGAAATCTCCTTAAACTCAAAGATACGTTCCACTGTTTGTAACCATTCAATGAACTCATCAGGATCTAGCTTACCCTCAAACTCAGGAATTTCAACCTTGAAATCATTAGAGTTGAAAGTAGGCCGCGTTCTTCTTTGTGTTCTTTCGAATGGTACATCCTCTTCAGAGAATGATAACGCATTGCTAGCTTCCTCTTCATGGCCATAATCCGTCCCAATTCGAATGCTTGGTGGCTCTTGAAGCTTTTGCTTTTGTTTCATGTGGTTTCCAAGCTGTTTTCTCAAGTACTCATTTCGAGCCTTAAGTTCTTGATTGGATATAGAGATTTCATGCATCTGCTTGGCCATTGCTTCAAGTTTCTCTTCCACGGTCATGCATGTACTCATTGTGATCGCGGGAATGAACGGTTTGTGCTTGATTGTGTTTGAACTAATTTCAGAGATAGACTGGGAATGGCGTGGGGTTCAGGCAAGGATCTGAACTTGCTCTGATACCAAAATTGATATAAGTCTCAAGGGAATGAAGCAACCCAAGTCAACTCACATCAAGGACACTAGAAAACAAGCAAACACCCAACAGCCAAGGAGGCACGGTCGTGCTTAATGGCACGGGGTGACCGTGCTTACTTGCTGCCTAGCTCGCCTAGAAAGTGCCTCACTTCACGGTTTGAGATGGCTTTGAGTTCAAATGGAAATCTGATGCAATGAGCCCTGTTTTGGCCTTGATTATGCGTGGAAAAGAGTAAGCAAAGGAGTGATGAAAGTGAGGAATGAAAGTAGGATTAAGAACACCAAGAAGATCATTAAAGGAGCTCACGGTTTAAGAGGAGAGAAACCAAGAGCTAGCTTATGAACTTCAAGTGTGTTTAATGAAACTAGGATAGTTCTAAGCTAGATGATTAGATAAGATACACCACTAATCACTTAACTTAGGGCCCTTAATCTTGGATTAGGATAAGATACACCACCTAACCAAAGATCAAGACTCACTTGGTCACCACCTTAATCGGCCATAATTAAGGATAAGCAAGTTAAGTGTTTAAGGAAATTACAAGACACAAAGTCTTTGCTCTCAACTGAATAATCAACTCTATCTCATTAAATGAACACACAAGGCTTTTATATGGCCTTGAAAATACATAAGAGGGCTTTCCTTCTAAAGTAGGAAAGTCATTAAGCATACCTAAGACTACTTAGTACACGGTTTAGCCTAAAATAGACACAAGCCGAAAGTTTAAGTTACAAAGCACTATTTTATCTTCCTAAGCTCTTTCCTATGCATTAAGGAATGTTAATGACTCAATTTCCCAGCTAGGAAGGTAAGGATACACGGCTGGCCACCTCAAAAGAGCTGAAGAATGCATGGTTGCCATGTCATGCTTGGATGGCCGTGCATGAGCTTGCCAAATAGAGGCTTTTCCCTTGCTCCACGTGTCTCTCTCATGGGTGGCTGGGTGGCAGCTTACCAAGCAGCTAAAATGATCAAGTAGGCAGGCACTCACCTTAAGCAAACCCCTTGAAGGAGGAAAACCACTAGGCTAAGTAATCGGGTGTCAATCAGCCGGTTTCTGCCTCAACTTGTCACGCATGCTTGACACGTCAAATGCTGACTAATTGCTACATTTCGTACATGGATGGAAACCTCAAGATGTCTATTTTACTCTCCAACTTGAATCGTAGCATTTGGACTTCATTTGCAACTTGAACAAACCAGAATTCTAAAACCATGCAGTTTGTAGTGCAATCCGGGCAAGGTCAAAAGATGATCTGTTTTAAGCAACCAATTGAACTCCAAATAATATGAAACCAATTGGACTTAAAAGCTAAGATCTTAAGCTTGACAATCTCCAAAAAAACGAGCCCCAAAACATGCTTTAAACCTGTGTAATCAGATAACAAAAACCGGGTGAAAATCTAGATGAGAACCCGGGTGCGTCACCTTGTGTTTTCTCCATCAAGTGACTTATAGCCGTGACTTTGGACTTGATTTCTTGATTGTTCTGGATCATTGTGACATTATTAGACCTTGAGGATGGACCTCCATCATTCTCCCCTTGTTGGAAAGATTTGATCCTCAAATCAGAAAGGTATTCATCTGCTTCATAAGGGCTTAAATCAGCAACGTTAAACGTTGCTGATACTCCATAATCTTTCGGTAACTCCACCTTATAAGTGTTATAATTAATCTTCTTCAAAATCTCGAATGGACCATCTGCTCGTGGCATCAGCTTAGTTTTCCTTTTGGAAGGAAAACGTCCTTTGCGCGGATGTATCCATACCAAATCACCTGGCTTAAAAAGCTTCTCTCTTTTATGCTTGTTAGCTTGGGCCATGTATGAGAGTGTAGTTTTCTCGATTTTGGCCTTTACTAACTCATGCAACTTCTGGATTTCTTCCACTCTAGCTGCGGCATCCGCACTTGGTTTTTGATCTAACGGTCGAGGAATAAGATCAAGTGGACTTAGGGTATCAGCCCCATAAACCACCTTAAAGGGTGATAGACCAGTAGCTTTGCTTGGAGTCTTGTTGTATGCAAACTCAGCGTGTGGAAGTAACAGATCCCATGCTTTAGCTTCGTGCTTAATCAAAACTCTTAATAAGGTACCAAGAGTTCGATTAGTCACCTCCATTTGCCCATCAGTCTGAGGATGGCAAGTGGTACTGTACTTGAGTTTAGTACCCAGTTTTTTCCACAGAGTAATCCAAAAGTGGCTTAAAAATTTGGTATCTCGATCTGAGACGATGGAACGAGGAATTCCATGTAATCTCATCACCTCTTTGAAATAGAACTCAGCAACATGAGTAGCATCATTAGTCTTGTTGCAGGGGATAAAATGAGCCATCTTTGAAAATCGGTCCACAATCACAAAGATAGAATCTTTATTCCTTTGCGTCTTTGTAAAACCAAGTATGAAATCCATACTAACGTCTACCCATGGCAACGTAGGAATAGGAAGTGACGTGTACAACCCCTGGGGGAGCGAATGACTCTTCGCGATCTAACATGTACTGCATCATCTAATGATATCTTGAACGTCTTTCTCCATGCCTGGCCAATAATAATGTTCCCTAAGCATGGTTAGGGTCTTATCTTCACCAAAATGACCTGCTAAAGAACCAGCATGGACTTCTCGAACCAATAACTCACGAGTGCTGCATTTGGGAACATATAACCGAGCACCTTTAAAGAGAAACTCTTCTTGAATTAAGAAATCCCCTTTGGGATGTTTAACACACTCACAGTATAACACCCCAAAATCTTCATCATCCTGGTATAAAGCCTTTAGATGCTCAAATCCAAGGATACAAGCATCTAACTGGAACAACAATAGATAACACCGAGAAAGGGCATCGGCACCTTGATTCAGCTTGCCGGACTTATGCTTGATAGTAAAGTGAAAGGACTGCAGGAACTCAACCCATTTAGCATGGCGCGAGTTTAACTTATGTTGGCCTTGAATATACTTCAAAGCCTCGTGATCTGAGTGCAGAATAAACTCACTGGCAATCAAATAATGGTTCCAATGTTCTAGGTATCGAACGATGGCATAGATCTCCTTGTCATAAGTTGAATATCTCTTTCTGGTATTACATAACTTCTCACTGAAGAAGGCCAAAAGGCGTCCTTCTTGAGTAAGAATTCCTCCAATACCAACTCCAGAAGCATCGCACTCAACTTCAAAGACTTTCTCAAAACACGGTAGAGCTAAAATCGGTGCTTGAGTTAGCCTGTCTTTCACTTCTTCAAAGGCTGCTTGGGCTTTAGGATTCCAAGTGAACGAGGAACCCTTAAGAGCTTCAGTCATAGGAGCTAAAATAGTGCTGAAATTGCGTATGAATCTCCTATGGAAAGAAGCCAAGCCATGAAAGCTTCGAACATCATGGATACTCTTACGAGCAGGCCAAGTCTGAATAGCCTCAATCTTGCTTTCATCTGCCTTAATACCATTTTCAGAAACAATATAACCTAAGAAGGTAACTTCATGGGTAAAGAAGGTACACTTCTTTAGGTTTCCAAACAATTTCTCCTTTTCAAGAACGAGCATCACCTGAGTTAAGTGGTCTTGATGCTCTTGCTCATTCTTACTAAACACCAAAATATCATCAAAGTAAACGACCACAAACTTGCCCAAGTATGGCCGAAATACTTGATTCATCAATCTCATAAACATAGTAGGGGCATTGGAAAGACCGAAAGGCATGACCAACCACTCATATAATCTGCCCTTAGTCCTGAAAGCAGTTTTCCACTCATCGCCCTCCCTAATACGAATCTGATAATAGCCACTCCTCAAATCAATCTTACTAAACACTTTAGAGCTATGTAACTCATCCAACATATCTTCAAGCCTAGGTATAGGGTACCTATACTTTATAGTAATTTTGTTTATGGCCCTACTGTCGACACACATCCTCATACTACCATCCTTCTTCGGGACCAAAAGAGCAGGAACAGCACATGGACTTAAGGATTCTCGTACCAACCCCTTGAATATCAGTTCTTCAACTTGACGTTGAATCTCTTGAGTTTCTTTGGGATTTGTCTTGTAGGCTGGCTTATTAGGTAGAATGGATCCTGGGAAAAGGTCAATATGATGTTGAATGTCACGCTTTGGGGTTAAACCCGAAGGTATCTCATCTGGAAATAGGTGACTAAACTGATTCAATATGACCTTGGCTATGGGATGGGATGGAAGTGGTGTTTCTAGCTCATCTTGTACTTGCAATATCCACTCTTTCAAGGCCTTGAACTCATGTTGAGAAGCCTTTAAAAGTGGTTCAACGTATGTCAAAAGCAAGTCAGATTGATTTTGGCTTTTTGGTGGTTTCATTTTGTGGAGTTCGAATGGTGACATAGGATTCAAGGTAATCTTCTTGCCATCTTTGGTAAAAGAATAAGTATTAAGATAACCATTATGCATAACCTTCCTGTCATACATCCATGGTCATCCTAACAGAATATGGCAAGCATCCACGAGGATAACATCACACCAAAGTTCATCTTGGTAGTTCTTACCAAGAGAGAATGAAATCAAGCAACGACAGTTAACTTGTAATCCCTTGCCTTGATTTAGCATTGAATATTGTATGGGTGTGGGTGTGCCGTGGACTGAAGGTCCAGTTTCTCAATCATGCTCAATGAAACAACGTTGGCACAACTTCCTCCATCGATGATTAACGAGCACACTTTGCCTTGGACTGTACACCGTGAGGGAAAGATGTTCTCACGTTGTTCATCCTTAGCAATTCGTTGATTGCTCAATACCCTTCGAATTACTAGCATCTCACCATCATCTGCATTTTCCACAAACCCTTCCTGATCATCCTCATGATCCTCCTCAGCATCTTCTTCCTTTTCCTCTTCTTTCTCCTCGGCAAATTCTCCCTCTATGGCTTCCCACTCAGCTAAGGTAACCACTTTGCGACTAAGACAATCAGAGGCAATATGTCCCAAGCCTTGACACTTATAACACCTTCTTTGGTTTATGGGGTATGGGTTTGGACGTGGGGGATTCGGTAATGGCCTTTGAGGAGCTTGTTTCTTTTGTGGATTGGTTGGGAAAGGAGTAGATGGCTTAGGCTGAGGTGTGGTACTTCCCTTGTTGAAGGGTTGCCCACGGTTTGGTACTGAATTTGGCTTGAAAGAATCACGAACATTCATCCTAGACTTTCTTTGTTGCTCCACCTTATGTGCTAGGACACACACTTCGTCAAAGGTGGTGTAAGCTTGCAATTCAACCACGTTGGCTATCATAGGATCAAGCCCTCCTAGGTAATGAACCATGGTCCGCTCTTCAGGCTCATGAATGTCACATGTGATCATGAGTTTCTCAAACTCACGTGCATATTCTTCAACACTCATTTTGCCTTGATTCAAATGGTGAAAGAGCATGTATTGATCTTGGACATACGTGCAAGGCAAAAATCGTGCCTTCATCTTGGCTTTCATCTTGTCCCAAGTAGCAATCTTACTCTTCTTCTCCCTAGTTCTCTTAGCATTAAGGTTTGTCCACCATAAGCAGGCATATTTCCTTAGTCTAAGAGCAACTATCTTGACTTTCTTATCCGCCGGAATCTCCTTAAACTCAAAGATACGTTCCACTGTTTTTAACCTTTCAATGAACTCATCAGGATCTAGCTTACCCTCAAACTCAGGAATTTCAACCTTGAATTCATTAGAGTTAAAAGTAGGCCGCGTTCTTCTTTGTGTTCTTTCGAATGGTACATCCTCTTCAGAGAATGATAACGCATTGCTAGCTTCCTCTTCATGGCCATAATCCGTCCCAATTCGAATGCTTGGTGGCTCTTGAAGCTTTTGCTTTTGTTTCATGTGGTTTCCAAGCTGTTTTCTCAAGTACTCATTTCGAGCCTTAAGTTCTTGATTGGATATAGAGATTTCATGCATCTGCTTGGCCATTGCTTCAAGTTTCTCTTCCACGGTCATGCATGTACTCATTGTGATCGCAGGAATGAACGGTTTGTGCTTGATTGTGTTTGAACTAATTTCAGAGATAGACTGGGAATGGCGTGGGGTTCAGGCAAGGATCTGAACTTGCTCTGATACCAAAATTGATGTAAGTCTCAAGGGAATGAAGCAACCCAAGTCAACTCACATCAAGGACACTAGAAAACAAGCAAACACCCAACAGCCAAGGAGGCACGGTCGTGCTTAATGGCACGGGGTGACCGTGCTTACTTGCTGCCTAGCTCGCCTAGAAAGTGCCTCACTTCACGGTTTGAGATGGCTTTGAGTTCAAATGGAAATCTAATGCAATGAGCCCTGTTTTGGCCTTGATTATGCGTGGAAAAGAGTAAGCAAAGGAGTGATGAAAGTGAGGAATGAAAGTAGGATTAAGAACACCAAGAAGATCATTAAAGGAGCTCACGGTTTAAGGGGAGAGAAACCAAGAGCTAGCTTATGAACTTCAAGTGTGTTTAATGAAACTAGGATAGTTCTAAGCTAGATGATTAGATAAGATACGCCACTAATCACTTAGCTTAGGGCCCTTAATCTTGCATCAGGATAAGATACACCACCTAACCAAAGATTAAGACTCGCTTGGTCACCACCTTAATCGGCCACAATTAAGGGTAAGCAAGTTAAGTGTTTAAGGAAATCACAAGACACAAAGTCTTTGCTCTCAACTGAATAATCAACTCTATCTCATTAAATGAACACACAAGGCTTTTATATGGCCTTGAAAATACATAAGAGGGCTTTCCTTCTAAAGTAGGAAAGTCATTTAGCATACCTAAGACTACTTAGTACACGGTTTAGCCTAAAATAGACACAAGCCGAAAGTTTAAGTTACAAAGCACTATTTTATCTTCCTAAGCTCTTTCCTATGCATTAAGGAATGTTAATGACTCAATTTCCCAGCTAGGAAGGTAAGGATACACGGCTGGCCAGCTCAAAAGAGCTGAAGAATTCATGGTTGCCATGTCATGCTTGGGTGGCCGTGCGTGAGCTTGCCAAATAGAGGCTTTTCCCTTGCTCCACGTGTCTCTCTCATGGGTGGCTGGGTGGCAACTTACCAAGCAGCTAAAAATGATCAAGTAGGCAGACACTCACCTTAAGCAAACCCCTTAAAGGAGGAAAACCACTAGGCTAAGTAATCGGGTGTCAATCAGCCGGTTTCTGCCTCAACTTGTCACGCATGCTACATTTCTTACATGGATGGAAACCTCAAGATGTCTATTTTACCCTCCAACTTGAATCGTAGCATTTGGACTTCATTTGCTCCTTCAACAAATCAGAATTCCAAAACCGTGCAGTTTGTAGTGCAATCCGGGCAAGGTCAAAAGATGATATGTTTTAAGCAACCAATTGAACTCCAAATAATATGAAACCAAGTGGACTTAAAAGCTAAGATCTTAAGCTTGACCATCTCCAAAAAAACGAGCACCAAAACATGCTTTAAACCTGTGTAATCAGATAACAAAAACCGGGTGAAAATCTAGATGAGAACCCGGGTGCATCACCTTGTGTTTTCTCCATCAAGTGACTTATAGCCGTGACTTTGGACTTGATTTCTTGATTGTTCTGGATCATTGTGACATTATTAGACCTTGAGGATGGACCTCCATCATTTTCCCCTTGTTGGAAAGATTTGATCCTCAAATCAGAAAGGTAGTCATCTGCTTCATAAGGGCTTAAATCAGCAACGTTAAACGTTGCTGATACTCCATAATCTCCCGGTAACACCACCTTGTAAGTGTTATAATTAATCTTCTTCAAAATCTCGAATGGACCATCTGCTCGTGGCATCAGCTTAGTTTTCCTTTTGGGAGGAAAACGTCCTTTGCGCAGATGTATCCATACCAAATCACCTGGCTTAAAAAGCTTCTCTCTTTTATGCTTGTTAGCTTGGGCCATGTATGAGAGTGTAGTTTTCTCGATTTTGGCCTTTACTAACTCATGCAACTTCTGGATTTCTTCCACTCTAGCTGCGGCATCCATACTTGGTTTTTGATCTAACGGTCGAGGAATAAGATCAAGTAGACTTAGGGTATCAGCCCCATAGACCACCTTAAAGGGTGATAGACCAGTAGCTTTGCTTGGAGTCTTGTTGTATGCAAACTCAGCGTGTGGAAGTAACAGATCCCATGCTTGAGCTTGGTGCTTAATCAAAACTCTTAATAAGATACCAAGAGTTCGATTAGTCACCTCCATTTGCCCATCAGTCTGGGGATGGCAAGTGGTACTATACTTGAGTTTAGTACCCAGTTTTTTCCACAGAGTAATCCAAAAGTGGCTTAAAAATTTGGTATCTCGATCTGAGACGATGGAACGAGGAATTCCATGCAATCTCATCACCTCTTTGAAATAGAGCTCAGCAACATGAGTAGCATCGTTGGTCTTGTTGCAGGGGATAAAATGAGCCATCTTTGAAAATCGATCCACAATCACAAAGATAGAGTCTTTATTCCTTTGTGTCTTTGGTAAACCAAGTATGAAATCCATACTAACGTCTACCCATGGCAACATAGGAATAGGAAGTGGCGTGTACAACCCCTGGGGGAGCGAATGACTCTTCGCGATCTGACATGTACTGCATCTTCTAATGATATCTTAAATGTCTTTCTCCATGCTTGGCCAATAATAATGTTCCCTAAGCATGGTTAGGTCTTATCTTCACCAAAATGACCTACTAAAGAACCAGCATGGACTTCTCGAACCAACAACTCACGAGTGCTGCATTTGGGAACACATAACCGAGCACCTTTAAAGAGAAACTCTTCTTGAATTAAGAAATCCCCTTTGGGATGTTTAACACACTCAGAGTATAACACCCCAAAATCTTCGTCATCCTAGTATAAAGCCTTTAGATGCTCAAATCCAAGGATACAAGCATCTAACTGGAACAACAATAGATAACGCTGAGAAAGGGCATCGACACCTTGATTCAGCTTGCTGAACTTATGCTTGATAGTAAAGTGAATGGACTGCAGGAACTCAACCCATTTAGCATGGCGTGAGTTTAACTTATGTTGGCCTTGAATATACTTCAAAGCCTCGTGATCTGAGTGCAGAATAAACTCACTGGCAATCAAATAATGGTTCTAATGTTCTAGGCATCGAACGATGGTATAAAACTCCTTATCATAAGTTGAATATCGCTTTCTAGTATCACATAACTTCTCACTGAAGAAGGCCAAAAGGCGTCCTTCTTGAGTAAGAATTCCTCCAATACCAACTCCAGAAGCATCGCACTCAACTTCAAAGACTTTCTCAAAAACGGTAGAGCTAAAATCGGTGCTTGAGTTAGCCTGTCTTTCACTTCTTCAAAGGCTGCTTGGGCTTTAGGATTCCAAGTGAACGAGGAACCCTTAAGAACTTCAGTCATAGGAGCTAAAATAGTGCTAAAATTGCGTATGAATTTCCTATGGAAAGAAGCCAACCATGAAAGCTTCGAACATCATGGATACTCTTACGAACAGGCCAAGTCCGAATAGCCTCAATCTTGCTTTCATCTGCCTTAATACCATTTTCAGAAACAATATAACCTAAGAAGGTAACTTCATGGGTCAAGAAGGTACACTTCTTTAGGTTTCCAAACAATTTCTCCTTTTCAAGAACGAGCATCACCTGAGTTAAGTGATCTTGATGCTCTTGCTCCTTCTTGCTAAGCACCAAAATATCATCAAAGTAAACGACCACAAACTTGCCGAAGTATGGCCGAAATGCTTGATTCATCAATCTCATAAACATAGTAGGGGCATTGGAAAGACCGAAAGGCATGACTAACCACTCATATAATTTGCCCTTAGTCCTTGAAGCAGTTTTCCACTCATTGCCCTCCCTAATACGAATCTGATAATAGCCACTCCTCAAATCAATCTTACTAAACACTTTAGAGCTATGTAACTCATCCAACATATCTTCAAGCCTAGGTATAGGGTACCTATACTTTATAGTAATTTTATTTGTGGCCCTACTGTCGACACACATCCTCATACTACCATCCTTCTTCGGGACCAAAAGAGCAGGAACCGCACACGGACTTAAGGATTCTCGTACCAACCCCTTGAATATCAGTTCTTCAACTTGACGTTGAATCTCTTGAGTTTCTTTGGGATTTGTCTTGTAGGCTGGCTTATTAGGTAGAATGGATCCTGGAAAAAGGTCAATATGATGTTGAATGTCACGCTTTGGGGTTAAACCCGAAGGTATCTCATCCGAAAATAGGTGACTAAACTGATTCAATATGACCTTGGCTATGGGATGGGATGGAAGTGGTGTTTCTAGCTCATCTTGTACTTGCAATATCCACTCTTTTAAGGCCTTGAACTCATGTTGAGAAGCCTTTAAAAGTGGTTCAACGTATGTCAAAAGCAAGTCAGATTGATTTTGGCTTTTTTGTGGTTTCATTTTGTGGAGTTCGGATGGTGACATAGGATTCAGGGTAATCTTCTTGCCATCTTTGGTAAAAGAATAAGTATTAAGATAACCATTATGCACAACCTTCCTGTCATACATCCATGGTCATCCTAACAGAATATGGCAAGCATCCATGGGGATAAAATCACACCAAAGTTCATCTTGGTAGTTCTTACCAAGAGAGAATGAAATCAAGCAATGAGAGTTAACTTGTAATCCCTTGCCTTGATTTAGCCATTGAATATTGTATGGGTGTGGGTGTGCCGTGGACTGAAGGTCCAGTTTCTCAATCATGCTTAATGAAACAACGTTGGCACAACTTCCTCCATCGATGATTAACGAGCACACCTTGCCTTGGACTGTACACCGTGAGTGAAAGATGTTCTCACGTTGTTCATCCTTAGCTACTCGTTGATTGCTCAATACCCTTCGAATTACTAGCATCTCACCTTCATCTGCATTTTCCACAAACTCCTCCTGATCATCCTCATGATCCTCCTCAGCATCTTCTTCCTTTTCCTCTTCTTTGTCCTTGGCAAATTCTCCCTCTATGGCTTCCCACTCAGCTAAGGTAACCACTTTGTGACTAGGACAATCAGAAGCAATATGTCCTAAGCCTTGACACTTATAACACCTTCTCTGGTTTATGGGGTATGGGTTTAGACGTGGGGGATTCGGTAGTGGCCTTTGAGGAGCTTGGTTCTTTTGTGGATTGGTTGGGAAAGGAGTAGATGGTTTAGGCTGAGGTGTGGTACTTCCCTTGTTGAAGGGTTGCCCACAGTTTAGTACTGAATTTGGCTTAAACGAATCACGAACATTCATCCTAGACTTTCTTTGTTGCTCCACCTTATATGCTAGTGACACCACACTTCGTCAAAAGTGTGTAAGCTTTGCAATTCACACGTTGGCTATTCTAGGATCAAGCCCTTCCTAGGTAATGAACATGGTCCGATCTTCAGGCTCATGACATGTCACATTTGATCATGAGTTTCTCAAACTCAACTTGCATATTCTTCAACACTCATTTGATTTGATTCAAATTGTGAAAGAGCATGTATTGATCTTTGGACATACGTGGAAGGCAAAATCGTGCCTTCATCTTGCTTTCATCTTGTCCCAAGTAGCAAATCTTACTCTTCCTCTCCTTAGTTTCTCTTAGCATTAAGGTTTGTCCACTGCCTAATGAGGCATTATTCCTTAGTCCTAAGAGCAACTATCTTGACTTTCTTATCCGCGCGCTCCTCCTTAACTCAAAGATCGTTCTGATTTTATATGTGGGTGGAAAGTGAACCAAATCAACTCAAACTCAAACTAAACAAGAATCAACCAAAGAAAAGTGAATATGGTGGAAGATGGATGAGATGGATGAAGAACTTCACTACACAAGAAAAAGGGATAGAACAAGATCTTGTAATTGAGATAATCCTTCACGGAGGCACTCAATGACTTGACCTTGGGCTAATTCTCTTGTCTTAACCAAGGAATCACTCCAATTGGAAAAGGAAGAGAACCTAGAACACCACTTGAATTTGCCACAATTCAAGATATAGAATTAGGAATTTAGTTGCACTTTTGAGAAACACACTCAAAGTACTTGTATTGCTTTGGAAATTTCTTACAATGCTGAATGACAAGCATCAGCCACACAAGTATATGTAACCGAAGACTCTTCATATTCCCAGCATTAATCCTTGCAACTGCCTCAACTTCAACAGAGCATAACTTCCAGAATACGCGGCTAAATCATGCGTTCTTGGGCTTGTTAGAAAGCCCTGGAAGTCTATTTTCCAGAATGGGCTCAGTTGCTCAATTTGGATAAGCGGTTTGAAAGTTATGGCCCAAACAATGCACCTATCTCAGACTGGACTGGATCAGCACAACGTATCTTTGAGTGATATTTTTCCCAATCAAATGATGTCCAAATTAAACAAACTTGGGCTTATTTGAAAGCTGAAATCTTAAACTTCAAAACCATGTGGAGCCTCAAGTTGTGGGACCATTTTAGGTAGGCCAAAAGTGCACACAAAAAGCGGGAAATTTCTGGATGAAGGCGGCACTACCTCTTCGGGTATGAACGCCAATTTCCGGCAAAGTTTGGAAACTTCCTTGACTTCTTGAAGCTTGAGTGAGTCCTCCTTGGGCTGAGCTTGATGGTCCTTGGGCTTCTCACGATGGTCTCCATCATTCCCCCCGGGTAAGTGAAAGTTTGCCCTCAAACTAGGAAGGGGCTCATCATCGAAAAAGGGGCTAAGATCGGAGACATTGAAGGTAGCCGAAACTCCATAATCTCCAGGTAGATCAACCTTATATGCATTGGGCCCAACCTTCTCAAGGATTTCAAATGGACCATCGGACCGCGGCATCAACTTAGATTTTCTCTTTGAAGGGAACCGCTCCTTCCTCATGTGAATCCATACCAAATCTCCTGGCTGAAAATGTACCTCCTTGCGATGCTTGTTGGCGCTTTGCATGGCTCTCTCATTAGCCTTGGCAATGTTTTCTCTAACTCTTGCATGAAGTTCTTGGATCTCCTTGGCTCTTTTTTCAGCTTCCCAACTAAATTTTGTGGGAGTTGGAATGGGAACAAGTTCCAAGGGACTCTTGGGATTGTAGCCATAGACAACTTGAAATGGAGAGAGTTGGGGGGACTTGCTAGGCACTCGATTGAATGCAAACTCGGCATGTGGTAGCAACTCATCCCAATTCTTCAAATGCTTCTTCACTAGGACTCTAAGTAAGGTACCCAAAGTCCTATTGGTGACTTCAATTTGTCCATCAGTTTGGGGATGACAAGTAGTGCTAAACTTGAGTTGAGTACCCAATTTGCGCCATAGAGTTAGCCAAAAAATGACTAAGAAACTTGGAGTCACGATCGGATACCATGCTCTTTGGAATGCCATGTAGTCTCACAATCTCCTTGAAATAAAGACTAGCCACTTGAGAAGCATCATTAGTGGTGTGGCAAGGGATGAAATGCGCCATCTTGGAGAATCGATCCACAACCACCATAATGGAGTCTTTGTTCCTTTGGGATCTAGGCAAACCCGTGATAAAATCCAGGCTAATATCTTCCCAAGGGGCTTGAGGAATGGGGAGTGGATAATACAATCCTTGGGGCAAAGAATGGCTCTTAGCCATTTGACAAGTAGAACATCTTTTGATGAAATGCTCTACATCTCTTGACATCTTAGGCCAATAGTAGTGTTCCTTCAACATTGATCTAGCCTTCTCGACACCAAAATGGCCAGCTAGGGCTCCTCCATGTAGCTCTTGGATAAGCAGTTCTCGAAATCCACATTGAGGTATACAAAGGCGTGAACCTTTGAATAGGAACCCATCTTCTAAGTGGAATAACCCATGGGGGTGTTTAGGACACTTCTCAAAAATGTCCTTGAAATCATCATCTTTTGGGTACAAATCTTTAACAACTTCAAATCCAAGTTCTTTAGTACTCAAAGTAGAGAGTAATAAGTACCTTCTTGATAATGCATCAGCTCCTTTGTTGAGAGTACCCGCCTTATGTTGGATAGTGAAGTGGAAGGACTGAAGATACTCTACCATTTAGCATGTCTAGGGTTGAGCTTATGTTGTCCTTGGATGTATTTGAGAGCTTCATGGTCGGAATGAAGGATGAATTCACCTCCAACTAAGTAATGACGCCAATGCTCCAATGCTTTAATGATTGCATAAAACTCCTTGTCATAGGTGGAGTACTTCTTCTTGGCATCGTTGAGCTTCTCACTGAAAAAGGCAATGGGTCTCTTCTCTTGAGATAGGACAGCTCCAATTCCTACCCCGGATGCATCACGCTCTACTTCAAAGACTTTGGTAAAGTCGGGCAAGGCTAGAACGGGGGAACTAGTGAGCTTCTTCTTGATCTCTTCAAAGGCTTGTTGTGCTTGCTCGTTCCATGAAAACTCTTTGCCTTTAATTTCCTCGGTCATAGGAGCCATAATTGTGCTGAAATTTCTAATGAACCTCCGGTAAAATGAGGCTAGGCCATGAAAACTCCTTACGTGAGTGATGGATGTAGGAGTTGGCCACTCTTGAATAGCCTTGATCTTGCTATCATCAACTTGGAGGCCTTGGGCGGAAACAATGAAACCCAAGAATACCACTTGATGAGTGAACAAAAAGCATTTCTCCATATTGCCATAAAGTTGTTCTTGTGAACTTGTTGCAAATGCTTGGCATGCTCCTCCTCGGTCTTGCTATAGACCAAGATATCATCAAAGTAAACAACAACACAAGTTCCAATGAGGGGCTTGAGAACTTGGTTCATGAGTCTCATAAAGGTGCTCGGGGCATTAGTAAGCCCGAATGGCATTACAAGCCACTCATATAAACCTCCTTTAGTCTTAAAGGCGGTTTTCCATTCATCACCTTCAAAAATGCGAATCTGGTAATAGCCACTTCTAAGATCAATCTTAGAAAAGATAGCAGCTCCGTGTAATTCATCCAATATATCTTCCAATCGGGGAATAGGATACCGGTACTTGATAGTGATCTTGTTTATTGCCCGGCTATCAACACACATACGCATGCTACCATCCTTCTTAGGAACAAGGAGGGCGGGCACGGCACATGGGCTTAGACTTTCCCGAATTAAACCCTTGGAGAAGAGATCATCCACTTGTCTTTGGATTTCTTGTGTTTCGCTTGGAGACATCCGGTATGCCGGCTTGTTTGGAAGTACGGATCCGGGAACGAGGTCTATCTTGTGTTGGATAGATCTTGGAGGGGGAAGGCCATGTGGAATTTCTTGTGGAAAAACATGGTGATAGGCTTGTAGGAGAGGGGTGAGTAGTGGATGTGAGGGAGATGGTGGCTTAGACTCTTCTTGTAAAAGTATCAAGTCTTTAAAAGACTCATACTCATGGTGCTCAGATTTGAGAAGAGTAGTAAAGAAGACTTCCAAATGAGGATTGTCTTTTGGCTTAGAGGGGGAAGGACTTTTGAGAGGGGTAAGAGTGATTTTCTTACGGTCCTTGAGAAAAGAGTAAGTGTTCATCCGGCCATCATGGATGACACTTCTATCAAAAAGCCATGGTCTACCAATAATATATGGCAAGCATCCATGGGGACTATATCACACCAAATCTCATCTTTATAGTTTTTCCCAATTGAAAAGGAAACAAGACAACGGTGAGTAATTTGCAAACCTTTGCCTTGATTCAACCATTGTATGGTGTAGGAATTTGGACGAGGAGAGACTTGCAGCTTGAGTTTGTCCACCATAGTCTTTGAGGCAACGTTAGCACAACTACCTCCATCAATGATAAGGAAACAAACCTTGTCTCCTACGGTACACCTGGTGTGAAAAATGGCTTCTCTTTGCTCCATGTCCTTTTGAGTGGCAATTCCACTCAAGGCCCGGCGGATAACTAGCAATTCTCCTTCATCGGGGCCTTCTTCAACTTCTTCCAAACTTCCTTCTTCACGGTGCTCTTCTTCTTCTTCATCATAGGCATGTTCATCACATGCTTCTTGGTACTCCGCTAGGGAAACGATCCTCCTGTTTGGACACTCAGATGCATAGTGTCCCATACCTTGGCACCGAAAGCAACGAACCTTGTCCTTTGATTTGGGTTCTTGTGTGGAGGGTTTTGGAGGGGTTGGAGTGGTGTTTTTGGTTTGTGATGGTGGGGAATTTTGTGGACGAGGAGGGTAGTACGGAGGCTTTTGTGTGGGGTAAGGACGAGAGAGAGGCTTAGATAGGATACTCTTTCCCTTTGATTTCTTTTGTTGCTCTACCTTGTAGGCTAGAGAACTCAAGTCATCAAGGGATGAATATGGTTGCAACTTAACAATATGAGCAATAGACTCATCAAGTCCAGTTAAGTATCTTACCAAGGTTTGAGAGTCATCTTCTTTCAAGTCGCATTTGAGTAGGAGTTGTTCAAACTCCCGAGTGTATTCTTCCACACTCTTGGATCCTTGCTTGAGTCGATGGAGCTTGAGATAATTGTCTTGCACATAGTGAGAGGGAAGAAACTTGGCCTTGAGTTTTTCTTTCATTTTGGCCCAAGTTCTGATTTTTCCCTTTTCATTCCTTGCTCTTTTCGCTCCAAGGTTAGCCCACCAGATTGAAGCATATTTTCTGAGTTTAAGGGCTACAAGTTTTACCTTCTTGTCCTCCGGGATGTCCTCATATTCAAAGATCCTCTCAATGGTGTGCAACCAATCGAGAAATAAGTCCGGGTCAAGTTGGCCTTCAAATTCGGGGATGTCAATTCGGACACCACCAATATTGCCTCCTTGCCTTCGTCTCCTTGGGGCTTCTTCGTCACTAGAATTGGCTCGGGATTGAAAGACTTCTTCTTCCAATTCGACCACCGGTTCATGAGGATGAGAGGGAGTGGGGCTATGAACCCACCTTCGTTTTTCCTCCAAAAGTTGCCCAAGTTGAGTTCGAAGATAGGTGACTTGTGCTTCTAACGCTTCCACACGTGCTTGGTCGCTTCTTGTGGACTTTGTAGACATGTTGGAGATGCTTTGAAGGAAGAATAGGCAGCAGGGAAAGTGGCACGGTCGTGCAAGGGGGCACGGGCAGGCCGTGCTATGCTTCGACTAGAAGAAATGCAGAAAATTACCGTGGGACGGTCGTGCTTGGTGGCACGGGGGCACCGTGCTGCGTCTCGGCTTGCAGATTTCTGGAAAATGAATATGGCACGGTCGTGTGGTATGGCACGGGGGCACCGTGCTGCTTCTCTGGTCTTCGAGACTGGGTTTGCCGGTTTGTGCCTCTTTTTTTTTTGTTTTTTTTTTTTTGTATGTTTGGCTTTTTGGGATGTATGTGGGTGTGATGTGGGTCACTTAAGAACCTTGGCTCTGATACCAATTGATGTATATGTGGGTGGCAAGTGAACCAAATCAAACTCCAACTCAAAATAAGCCAAATTGGGAAGAGAAATGAAAGATGGATGAGATGGATGAAGAATTTCACTACACAAGAAAAAGGAATAGAACAAGATCTTGTAATTGAGATAATCCTTCACGGAGCCACTCAATGACTTGACCTTGGGCTAATTCTCTTGTCTTAACCAAGGAATCACTCCAATTGGAAAAGGAAGAGAACCTAGAACACCACTTGAATTTGCCACAATTCAAGATATAGAACTAGGAATTTAGTTGCACTTTTGAGAAACACACTCAAAGTACTTGTATTGCTTTGGAAATTTCTTACAATGCTGAATGAATAGCTTCACACGCCCCTCCCCTTTTTATAGACTCAGCAAAAGACAATCAAAGGACTCAAATAACTCCTAACAATTAAAACTAGCTAATGAAAAGTCTAAGAAAAATGAAAAGACTCATCATAAAAGGGGTGGGGGAGGTTACAAGGAATATTCTAGGATTTTTACAGCTGATTACATCAATCTAGAAGCATCTAAAACGTGCACAATATCAGCCACACAAGTATATGTAACCGAAGACTCTTCATATTCCCAGCATTAATCCTTGCAACTGCCTCAACTTCAACAGAGCATAACTTCCAGAATACTCGGCCAAATCACGCGTTCTTGGGCTTGTTAGAAAGCCCTGGAAGTCTATTTTCCAGAATGGGCTCATTTGCTCAATTTGGATAAGCGGTTTGAAAGTTATGGCCCAAACAATGCACCTATCTCAGACTGGACTGGATCAGCATAACGTATCTTTGAGTGATATTTTGCCCAATCAAATGATGTCCAAATTAAACAAACTTGGGCTTATTTGAAAGCTGAAATCTTAAACTTCAAAACCATGTGGAGCCTCAAGTTGTGGGACCACTTTAGGTAGGCCAAAAGTGCACACAAAAAGCGGGAAATTTCTGGATGAAGGCGGCACTACCTCTTCGGGTATGAACGCCAATTTCCGGCAAAGTTTGGCAACTTCCTTGACTTCTTGAAGCTTGAGTGAGTCCTCCTTGGGCTGAGCTTGATGGTCCTTGGGCTTCTCACGATGGTCTCCATCAAGTCATCTCCACTGGATGAATCAAGGTTACGACTAAAGACTTGTTCTTGCCTTCTTGGTTCGAATTGATCAAGTTTCTTCATTCACATTTTGCTTTTGCTTCAAAAAAGAACCAAGCTGCTTTCGTATATTCTCATTCTGAGCTTGAGTTTCTTGCTTTTGTTGAGCATCCTCACGAATCTTCTTCGCCAACATTTTATTCTGCCTCATTAATGCTTCAAACTTCTCTCACAAACTCATGGTAAAACTCATCTTGCTCACGGTTTGCGTTTGGATTCAAACTAAGAGTGTTTGGAATTTTAAGTGGGAATGAATTCTGGAAGTGGAGGGATGTACTAGGCCAAGAAAAAACCAAAGCTCTAATACCAAATATGATGTGTCTTGGAAGGAAAACACTAATGCTCAAACCTGAATTCGAAGCTAATTGTAAAGCAAACTGAATTCAAGCTAAGTGCGAATAAATCCGTGAATAAATGAGTGAAAGAAGGATAAACCAAACTCTTATTTAGATAAGAATCACCACTAAACTAGAGCTTAGGGTTCCTAAACTGTGATTAAGATACAGAAACACCACTTAATCAAGGTGTAAGACTTACTTGATCACCACCTTAATCGACCAAATTAAGGATAAGCAAGTGAAGTATTTAGGGAACGAAAGCTATTTTCTCTCAATTCTGGGTTTTCATTCAATATCAAAGTCTAAGTTACAAAATGGCCATGCTAAAACATTAATACATGACCAAGCAAGCAACTAAGTAGCGAAGCAAGCTGGTGGAGGTTTCCCCCCTTGAAAGGAAACAGCTTCACTAGCTAAATCCGCACACTTAAGGCTGAGCTAGATTACAAGCTTGCTTGACATAAACTAATTATAACCACAATGTTAAGGAAAGCAAAACAAATGATGTACTTAACTTTAATACAACTTAATTAAGCTAATACACCAGCATTACTAGCAAAATGAGGGGAAAAGCAGCCATAAAGTGAATCATCTTTTCGGCTATCCAATTGGAATGCAAGGTGCATTTGTTCCCTTTTTGCTCTCATTGAGTGGACACATCCCAAGGCTTCTCAGCAGCAAATCATGGTGTTTCCTAGCTGCTTGACTAGTGATTGAAGCAAGCAAGCTGGAAAGGAGCTGAGGAAACCCTTTGAAGAAGGAAAAACATGCAGCACTCAATCGGGTTCTCTAAATAATTTTTAGCCCAATTTTGTGACATTCCTTCCATCAATCAAAAATGAGTATGTGATGTACCTCCCGAGGGTTAATGCTAATACTCAATTGAAGAGTGAAAGCTTAAAACCAAGAGAGAATACAATCAATACAAAACCAAGGAAAGTGGGACGTAATATGCTGGTTGTGAGGTAGCAAACACGTGAGATAGGATGGGTTTTAGAATCAAGGGATTCTAAATGATAAAAGAAAAGAAGGAAACACCAAAGAACACCAAGGGGAATCACACGGGTTTGTGAGGACCGAATGAACACCTTAAGCAATTCAAGTTGTTTCAAAGGGTTTGGATAGTCTAAACTCTTACTTTGATACAGAAACACCACTAAGTTTGAGTTTAGGGCCCTTAACCTCAATTAGGATACAGAAACACCACCTAATTAAGAGTTAAGACTTACTTGATCACCACTTAGTTCGGCCTAAACCAAGATAAGCAAGTGAAGTGTTTGGTTGCACTAAGGCACGAAAGCACAAAGCTCTCAAAGAGGTTTTTGATTCAATTCTGATATATCTCAAAATGAACAACTATGGCACTTTAAATAGGCCTTCAGAAAATACGAAATGAGCTTTCCTTCTAAGCAAGGAAAGTTATTAAGCTAATCCTAAACTAAGTAGTGCACGGTTTAAGCTTTAACATACATAAGCTGAAAGTTTAAGCTACAAAACACAAGATTTCCTTCTTAAACTCTTTCCTAAGCATTAAGAAACCTTGTTGACTCAATTTCCCTTCAAGAGAGGTAAGTTTCACACGGCTGCCACCTCAAAAGGTTGAGAATGCATGGCTGCCATGTAGAGTGAGTGTGGCCGGTTCATAGCTTGCCAAGTGTCGCCTTCTTCTTGCTTACACGTGTCTCACTCCTATGTGGCTGAGTGGCAGCTTACTAAGCAGCTCAAGGTGACCAAGTAGGAAAGCACACACCTCTAGCAAACCCATCTAGGAGGGAAAACCACCTAGCTAAGTAATCGGGTGTCTAGGTGCCGGTTTCTGACTTGTCTTGTGCTTCATGGTTGACACCTCAAATGCTGAGTAATCTGAGCTTTCTTTACATGGAAGGAAACCTTAAGATGTCTAGTTTACCCTCATTTTTGAATCAAAGCATTTGGACGTCATTTGCCCCTTGAAATAGGCTAAATATTCGAATCGTGCAGAATCTGGTCCAAAACAGCATAGGACTGAAAATGAGCTTCGTTCACTGACCAATTGAACTCCAAATCTGGTAATTCCAATTGGACATGAAATCTAAGATCTTGGTGATTCTAAAAAGGTAAAAATCCAAGGTTTAGACCACCATTAAGCTTATCAAATCACATACCCAAAAATCGGGTACATTCTGTTCAAACTGGTAGTTTGTATATCTTGGTTTTATTAGCTAATTTGAGAGAGTAAATGAAGTCCAAATTGGGGTGAAACTTGATTTTCTAGAAAGCTGACTTCTTTTAAACTTCAATCCCAATGCAAGATATTGGACTTAAACCTTAAAGGGGTTTACGTAATTAACCTCTCAAAACCGGGTTTGCTGTTGGAAGCAAACCTTGACCTGCTGTTTTAGGTCTAAAACAAAATGAGGATGATTTATTCATCCTTAAACCAGCATATTGAGCTTACCTAATTGATTTGATTCTTTTTAAAACAAAAGGGATGGAGGGATTTCCATCAGTATGATTTTAATTTCAGGCCATAGGGGGACTCCTTAGGGTGTTTACAAACTCCTCTGTCAAGAAATCAAGGTTAAATCATGTTTAAGTCGAAGATTTGTATTAAAACATTTTACCATGCTATTTTGAACCAAAACTAGCAGGTTGAACAAGGCCTTGATCTGTTGACTTCGATTGTGCATGATTGATTTTAAATGCTTGGACCTGAAAGCTAACATCATAAGGAACCCAAAAATGCAAAAAAATCACTCTTCTCTAAAATCTAAACCATTCCTTGGACTTTGGAACTTGCATTGGACCTTTTAAGACTCTCAGGGCCCTCTTCTTCATCTTGGCTATATGGGATTCCATCACCATCATATTCTGGGATTTAAACTTTAAAATCATTTGTATTAGCTTGAATCCATGGTTCTGGTCTTATCATCCTTGAGGGTTCATCCTCATTAGATGAATCTAAGGTATGACTAGACACTTGTTCTTGCCCTTTTGGATCAAATTAGAGTGGTTCTTCATTGACTTATTGCTTTTTTTTTTTCAAAAAAGAACCAAGCTATTTTCAAAGATACTCATTTTGAGCCTTAGTTTCTTGTTCACGTTGAGCATCTTCACTGATTTTATTGAACAGAAACTCATTCTACCTTATGAGTGCATCAAATCTCTCTTCCAAACTCATACTAGTACTCATGATGATAGTAGCTAGGTACGGTTTGTGTTTTGGGCAGAATAGGATGACTGTTTGGGGTGGCTTCGGGGCATGTGGGGGTTGGTTTTAGGCCAAGATGAAACTTGCTCTGATACGAAATTTGATTTATCTGTAGAGGAGAATCAGGAATACTCAAGATTGAGTCCAAATGCTAAACTAAGCAAGCTGAATTCAAAGGTGAGTTTAAGTGATATCACAGTTGGAATGAATGAATAGGATAGAACTAAACTCGCTCTTAGATACAAAAACACCACTAAGATTGAGTTTAGGGCCCTTAACATGAATTAGGATACTAAAAAACCACATAATTAAAAGTTAAGATGTACTTAATCACCACCTTAATCGACCTAATTAAGGATAAGCAAGTGAAGTGTTTAAGGGATACGAAAGCAAATGCTCTCAATTCTGATTCTGTATTCAATGTCAAAGTTAAGTACAACACAAGCCCTCTAAGGCCGTACATACACGGCCCTTAGGCAGAATACTAACAAAGGAGGTCTCCTCCTTATGAAGGAAATGTCTAAGTATGCTTAGCTAGGCACTTAGGACTAATCTAGTTTACAAGCTTGATTAATCTAAGACCAATTACAACCAAAATACAAGGAAAACAAGACAAATGATCATACTTATTCTTAATACATGTATTTAATCCTAATACATCAGCTTTACTAGAGAAAAGAAAGAAAAGCAGCCATAAAGCGAAACCCCTTTTTGGCATACCAATCAGACTACAAGGTGTTGAATCTTCCTTTCTTTTCTCATTGGCTAGGCTCTTTCCAATGCTTATTTATAGCATATGGTGGTGCCTCTTGTAGCCTTGAACGTGATTGAAAGTAGAAGCAACCAAGCAGCTAAGCAAACCCTTAGAGGAAGGAAATTACACCTAGCACTAAAACAGGTTCTAGAACCTATTTTCAGCCCAGTTTTATGCCTTCTCTTAAACCAATCAAAACTAAGCATGATTTCATTTCTAGACCATGGGAGGAAACCTTAGTGATGGAACCCTACCTAGCCAAGACCTCGTCCGTGATGAAACAAGTCCAACTCGTCCCAGAACAAGGTCCCAAACCAAGAAGATGGCTCATCTTTTGCAAGAAGTTCAAGCTGAATCAAACGGGCTAACTGGCCAGAACAAGCCCGGTTTTGTGCACTTGATTTCTTAAGCTACATTGTGGCTTAAGATTTATATTTTTGCATTTTTGGAATCCTCATGATGTTAACTTTCAGGTTCAAGCATTGATTTCCAATCATACACACAAGAGGATGGAAGATCAAAGGCTTTTGTCCAACCGGTCAGATTGGGACCAATTTTGCATGGTTGAATGTTTAGGTTTGATTACCCCACTTAGACATTGTTTAACCTTAATTTCTTGGATGGGGGGGTTTATAAACATCTTGAACTTCCCCCCCATAGTTAAAATCCAAGTCATATCCATTTTTGCAATGGTTAAACCAAGCCTAAAAACAGGGTTCCATTCTGTCCTTGAACCCAGTTTGATGTCCCGGCTTATTTTTGCCTCCACCGGTGGGTTTTCTTCACTTCAACTGATATGGCACGCCCCTCAAGGCTGGGCACACGTCTCAAGACACCAATGATCAGCTGCAACCTTGGGAAGAACGGCCAATGAGAGAAGAGAGACAAAGAAAGATGTTCCTTGCTTCTCATTGGACAGCCGCAAAGGAGAAAGCCACTTTGGCCGCGTATTCTACCACACTCATTTGGCCTTGTTTCAACCGTAGAAATTCTTGTTCCTTTGCCCTCTTTACATCTCGTGGGTAATACTGAGCATCCATCACAGTTTTTAGTTGTTCCCAAGTTAGAGCTGGTTCACCCGCTCGAGGTTTGGCAGTGCCCCACCAGAATTCTGCTTCCTTTTCGAACTGATGGGTCGCCAGACGTACTTTAAAATCTTCGGGGCAGTCCATTACTTCAAACAAATTCTCCATCCTTCTTAGCCATTCCTCATAGGCAAGAGGATCTGTTCCACCACTAAACCTTGGTGGTCTCAACTTATTAAACTGACAAATCATCTCCAAGGCGGTTGGTGCCGCCATCTGTTCCCTTCGTGGAGGCATTGGCTACACAGTCGTTTATGCAAAGTTGTTTAGTTTTTATTCATAAAAATAGATTGTTAAAAGCATTTAAAAACATAGTACAACATTAAACAGAATGTATAGAGCTTTAAGTATTCGTGCGATCCTATTTTGGTCGCACGAATCACTTCTCAAAAAAAAAATGCGCTTTCACGAATCACGAAATATCGGGTATCACCCATGTTTATTCATTTTCAAACGCACATTAACTATGTTTTATTTAAATACAATGCACACATTGGCGACTCCAGGTTACACAGCCCCTAATACTACCCTAATTACCACCTGAGGAACCCTCCTCAGGGGGATCATCTACTGCTGGATCATTCGAGCCCTCAGACTCAACTGGGGCTAGTAGGTCCCATAATACAAATGGTGGGGAGTACTCCACATCAGGTGCTCCATCCACCAGTTCTCTCATTCTGAGCATCGTGGCTTGGCAGCCCCGGGGGTATTGTGCACCAAAGGAATCTATCCAACGTGCCTATAGAGCGGCTACTCGCTTGTATCGTCTTGCCTGAGGGTTTTCTGCGAACAGAAGTCTCATTTGACGATGTTCAATCTGATTTCTCTCTACTATTGTGATTGGTAGTTGTTGGATAGCAGCAGGAGCATATAGAGCCGTATTGATAATTTGCATGGCAGCATCGCCCCTTCCCAAGGGGGTACTTCCTAAGGAATCCACCCGTCCTTCTGCTAACATCAGGAAATCCACTAATCCCCGGAAAGTAAACGGAGTATAAGCTCCCCTGCGTACATGAAATAGACGGAGGATTGAGGTGACCTCGCCCCATCTTCCCGTGCACGGCATCGTTCGGATGAACTTGTAAGTCCAGTGGTTTTGGGTGACCCGTAAGGGTCCCCTCCGGTTACTCCTAATCATTGCTTCCCAAAAGAAAACCGCATTCCACGCGGCCAGCCAGAATGGGAGGTACTCGAAATCATCAATGCTAAACACCATCCTACACCACCACACGAGATTAGACATGAACTAAGGAGCACGCATTTGAATGGGAGTCCTAAACCATGTTCTAGTTCGTGTCCTCAAGTAAGTAAGTAAGCACGTAGTAGGCTCAAGTAAACACTTTAAGGCACATAATTTCACAAATTGACACTCCTAAGGTCACATCTATATGCATATGCAACCTATGGCTCTGATACCACCGAATGTAACACCCCCGACTACCTTTCAGGAATGTCACACCGCCAGGATCCCCCGAGGGAGACCCCTAAGGCTCTTCTTCTTTTAACTTTCTTCTTAATTTTTTGATTTAAAAGACGATCTGACTTGTTTGCCTTTTGCACAAGCTTCACAAACCTTGTCATCATTGAATTTGATGGAAGGTTGTCCAACAACTAGGTCTTTGGAAACAAGTTTGTTCAAAAGAGTGAGACTTGCATGACCTAGTCTCTTGTGCCAGAACCGGAGTAATTTAGAAACACGTTAAAAATTCTATTAGCCGTACATGCTTAGGGTTTTAGCTAAACATATCATAATAGATTTAACGTGGGACGTCTATAAAGCTCTGATACCACCGAATGTAACACCCCTGACTATATGTTAATTAGAAATGCGTGAGACATTTATTACAAAGTTAAATACCACCGAATGTCATAGTGAGTTTTATGTGAATATCATAATAGATTTAAGCTAATTCGTGTGAGTATTCTTGCTCTCCTAAACTGATATTATGATTCAAGAATGTTTAGCCTGGAGGTTATTGCATGTCAGTGTAGTTTAGGCTAATTTCATGGGATGTGTATTGAGGATAAATGCATGTTATGTTAGGTTGAATTTACACTCAAATTATGTGAATATGTTAATTCCGATGTCTGCACTAACATTCCGATGTCTGTACATCATTCACGAAGACGACGCTAAACATATCATAATAGATTTAACGTATACATACTAATAAAGATAGTATCGCTTCATATCCCCTAAAAACTGACCATTTCCAGGCTAAAAGCCTTACAATAAGTCCCTGTAAATCAACGGAAGCGCAAACATTTGAAACTTAGCTCAACGGCCACACGCCGGAGTTCATAACTCAACGAGCCACTCGCTCGGAGTACACCAACCAGATTGATTCATGAATAAAGAAGAAATAGAAGATACAACTCAACGGTTAACAACACCGGAGTATTAAGATTTACATCCCAAAACATAGCTAAATTAAATCAAGAAGACATCTAACTAACTTGATGGTTGGCTCAAGCGGCCATATAGAGCGACCTTTATACCATATGCATTACATGAACTAGAATAATCGTTTACAGACCTTTATAAACTAAGAGTACATTACATGACTTCATTAAACACGTAAGATCCCTTTAAATGAGCACATACGACGCCTTGTAAGCAACGATAGGTTCCTTCTGGACTTATCTGACTCAACTTCTTCCCGTCAGAAAGAAAACCTGGGGAAAAGGGGAAAGAGTAATGGGATGAGCAACCACACGCTCAGTGAGTGTCCCCCAACCCCCTTAAAACCAAAACCGTTGCAAGCAATACTATCTTTACTAGTCACATATCACGTTTCCATACTTTACTATCATAATAGATATTCATAGAACCTTTATGGGAGGATCACTAAACATAAACTTCACTTCGACCAGTCAGTCATATTTCTAGGTTTCTCAACGACGGAATTCTTTACTAGCAAGCAGATAGGCCCGTGAGTAAGCATCGAAGGCTAAGTATAAGAATCTTTTCTTTTTATGACATAACTTCCCAACACTCCATTTAAACTTACACGTGAACCCTCAATCATATGATGTGTATATAAGATTATCCCTTCTCATAATTACACTTTTCTTGGCATTTCATTCATATAATATACATATCTCACACATAAACACATATCAAGCATTTAAGTACCTTTAAACATCATATTAAGCCATAGGACACCCTCGCATGCTATTCGCATATCAACGTTCATTCTTTTAGGAAGAAACGCCTTCATTTATAGAATTTTTAACGTGCTATAACTTTCTTTCTCATCTCATACACTTTAAATCAGACAGGTTTGAAATGGATAAGGATGATGCCACATAAGATTAGAATCCCGTTCAACCATATTTAAGAATCACTCATAATGCATCCATTGAAAACTTTCCTTTAATACATAGGCTAAGAATCCACATTCATCATATTTAAGAACATTTTCTTTAAATCTGCAATGAAACTTTCTTTGAACATTGAAAGCATTTCATAACCTTGAGGTTCTCAACCTTTTGAAAGAGTTTACATTTCGCGTTCGTCATAAAACGACCCTTGTATGCATTTCATATTCATTCCATGCGGCCTCTTTGGGCCCATAAAACATTCCTTTTCTTTAAAACATATAAAATGGCAAAGGCCAATTGCTTAAAATGGCAAAGGCCAATTGCTTTTCTTAACTTAGTACGAAAGTACTTCTGGCATAAGATCATTACATGGTGCTGTGATGTATATGTGGGTGGAAAGTGATCCAAATCAAACTCAAATCAAACTTAAGCAAAATGAAAAGAGAGAAAGATGCGAAAGATGAAGAATATCACCAAACAGAATAGAGATGGATAGTGCAAGACTTTGAGTATGAGATAATCCTTCCGGAGCCACTCACACCTTGGTCTTGGGCTAATTCCCTTCACTCTTCTGAGGAATCACTCCAAAGAAAAGAAGGAGAACCTAGAACACCACTTGAATTAGCCAAATTCAAGATATAGAACTAGGAATTTTTGGGACACAAATGAGAATCACTCTCAAAGGTGCTTGAATTACTCTTGAAAATGCCTTAGAAAATCTGATCTACAATGCTCACATGCCCCCCCTTTATATAGGCTCAGCAAAAGACAACCAAAGGACTCAAATAACTCCTAACAATTAAAACTAGTAAAATGAAAAGACTAAGATAAATGGAAAGACACATCATAAAAGGGGTGGGGGAGGTTACAAGGAATATTCTAGGATTTCTTAGCTGATTACACCAATCTAGAAGGCTCCAAAACGTGCACAATGTCAGCCACACAATCACATGTAACCGAAGACTCTTCATATTCCCAGAATTAATCCTTGCAGCTGCCTCAACTTCAACAGAGCATAACTTCCAGAATACTCGGCCAAATCACGCGTTCTTGGGCTTGATAGAAATCCCTTGAAGTGTCGTTTTCAGAATGGGCTCATTTGCTCAATTTGGATAAGCAGTTTAAAAGTTATGTTCCAAACAATGCACCTATCTCAGACTGGACTGGATCAGCATAACGTATCTTTGAGTGATATTTTGCCCAATCAAATGATGTCCAAATTAAACAAACTTGGGCTTATTTGAAAGATGAAATCTTAAGCTTCAAAAGCACATGGGCCCTCAAGTTGTGGGTCCACTTGAGCTTGTCCAAAAGTGGTCACAAAAATCGGGTTCCGCAGGGATGAATTCGGCACCAAATTTCTAGCAAAGCTTAACCTCTTTTTGACCTCTCCATAGTGTCGTGAGTCTTTGAACTCACTTAAGAAGACCAAATAGGCACATTTCCATGCATGATCTTCTTTGACCCTTTTCTTTTTTGAAATTGGACTTGAATAAAAATGATGCATATAGAAATATGCATCACAGTGCCCCATTGCACGACCGTGCCCTCCCTCCTCTTCTCCAAAACAGCCTTTTTCTAGCCTAAACACATAACCCACAAAGAACCCTTAAGCCTTCATCCATCATGATTTCTCTTGGGAACTTGAGAAAAGAGATTGCTTTGATTGAAAAGGAGATGGCCATTGATGTACCTGCCGATGGTCCAAGCTAGTACTCAAGTTAAGACTGAAAGCTTACAAACCAAGGTAGATACAATCAAGGGAAAACCAAGGAAAGTGGACACATAATATGATGGTTGTGAAGCATCAAACATGTGAGGGAGGAATGGAACTTAGAATCAAGTGATTCTAAATGAGAAAACAAAGAGAATTTGATGTGAATTGATGTATGTCTCAAGGGATGGAAGGAACCAAGTAGCAAGCTACCAAGTACACGAAGCTAGCAAGTGAAATCAACACAAAAGGGGGACGTTCAAGGGAGGCACGGTCGTGCCTATAAGCACGGTATGGCCGTGCCAACTTGCTGCCATGTTCGTCAAGTTTAGTGGTGTTTCACGTTTGAGATGGGCTTAGTGTTTGGGTTGCAAGCTAAATCAAAAGGGATACCTTTAGCCTGGGTCAAGCATGAAAATGGATGTAAGAAGGGTTATGGTTGTGTGGAATGGAAAGAAGAATCAAAGTTAGGAATTACTAACTCAAGATTAAGCTAGCAAACTCACTTTAACTCTCTTTGAACACTTGAGATAAAACACCAAATGAGATAGAACTAAACTTGAAGAATGGATACAGAAACACCACCAAACTCAAGTTTAGGGCCCTTAAACTATGATTAAGATACAGATATCACCACTTAATCAAGTTTAAGACTTCACTTGAACACCACCTTAATCGGCCAAAATTAAGGATAAGCAAGCTAAGTGTTTGGAGTGTGCCTAAGCACCGAAAGCACAATGCTCTCAACTTTTAGTTTGATTCAAATCTGGTATCTTACAAGGGGGGGCTGTGTGCCTTTAAATAAGCAAACTAGCAGCCATACAAGCACACACCTCACCTTTCCCTCCTAAGGAGGAAAGCTATTAAGAGCAAAACAAGCTGATTTGTGCTAATCTAAAATACATGCTTGCTTAAACTAGTCTAACACATTTGAAACAACAAGGAAAGCAAGACTAATAGTTATTACAACTTTAATTGACTTGTACTTAAGCCCAAGCAGCTGGAAACTCAGCAAGAATGCACATGCTTCAGCCGAAAAACACAAACCACTTTACGGCTGGCCAATGGGAAGCAAGGAACATCTTTCTTTGTCTCTCTTCTCTTATTGGCTGTTCTTTTCAAGGTAGCAGCTGCTCATTGAAGCCTTGGGACGTGTGCCCAGCCTTGGAGGACGTGCCATATCAGCTGAAGTGAAGCAAACCCACCGGTGAGGGCAAAAACAAACCGGATTGTCAAACCGGGTTCTTTGGACAGAAACTGACCGGTTTTGTGACTGAGTTTAACCCTAGCAAAAGTGAGTATGATTCTGTTTTTAGACCATGGGAGGAAAGTTTAGGATGTGTATAATCCCCCCAAACCAAGAAATTAAGGTTAAACAAAGTTTAAGTGGGGCCTTCAAGCTAAAACATTAAACCGTGTAGATTAGGTGCTAATCTGGCCGGTTTGGCAAAACATCTTGTTCTCCCTTTCTTCGAGTGGAATGATGGAAAAGTAATGCTGGGGCTTGAAAGGGGACATCTTGAGGATTCTAAGAAGGTAAAAATCCAAGATTTAAACCACCATTAAGCTTGTCTAAATACATACCCAAAAACCGGGTACAATCTGTCTGAACTGGCAGTTTGTATAGCTTGGGTTTATTAGCCAATTTGAGAGGGCAAATGAAGTCCAAATGGGATGAAACTTTTTTTGTTGCAAAGCTGACTTCTTGAAATTTAATCCCAATGCAAAATATTGGACTTAAACCTTAAAGGGTTTGACGTAATTAACCTCTCGAAAATCGGGTTTGCTGTGAAAACAAACCTGACCTGCTGTTTTAGGTCCTTAAACAAAACTAGGATGAATCATTCATCCTTTAATCACCAAAATAAAATTACCTAGCCTTGATTTGATTCTTTAAATCAAAGGGCATGGAGGGATCTCCATCATCCTCCCCTTGTTAAAAAGATTTGTCCTCAAATCAATTTAGGTAATTACCTCCTCTTCTAGATTCATTGTATGGCTGAAACAAAATCAACCATTCGAATAACTTGCCTTTGATCTTGGAGGCTCTCTTTTCTTCAAGTCCCTTGCTGATTTGGATGTTGTATATGGGGGACTCTTTGAACATGACATGAACCACTTCCTCACTTACTCTTAATTCAAGATTAGGAGTTGTAAGTAATGGCTTTGAATACTTTTGACAGAAGGTTTGTTTAAGTGCCTTGGGTGAGGGTGGAGTGGGAAGAAAGGTTGATGGTTCACCAAAGGTTATGAAAAATATACTTTGATTCTCTTTGCCTTTTGGTGGGTGGAAAGTGCCTAAGGTGAGCATTTCACCTTCATCCGCCTCAATCTCAATCTCTTCAAGATCATTTCCTTTATCTTCTTCTTTTTCCTCCTTTAATTCGACCTCCTCGGTTGCCTTCCATTCTGCTAAGGTGACATACCTCCTATTTGTACAATCTGATGCCAAGTGACCAAAGCCTTGGCACTTAAAACACCTTGGGATGTTTTTAGGAAGGGGTTTTGGTATGAGTTGTGAGGATTGGCCCTTTTGTGGAGTTTGGTTCTTTTGTGAAGAAGGGGAAAGGGATGCCATGGGTTTAGGAGCATAAGATGAACTCCCCTTGTTTAAGGTTTGTTCATATGGTGAGGGATTTGGATTTTTATGCCGTGAGGGCGGTTTGTTTTTCTTTTGCTGCTCAACCTTGTGAGCTAGCGCACATACTTCATCAAAACAAGTGTAAGCTTGCAAATCAACAATATTAGCATACCTAGGATCAAGACCTCCCAAGTATCTAACAATTGTTTGCTCTTCAGGTTCATGCAAATCACACTTAATGACAAGCTTTTCAAACTCACGAGTGTATTCTTCTACACTCAAATTACCTTGGTTCAAATGGTGGAGTTGTGAGTAACAATCTTGAACATATGTAGAGGGAAGAAATCTAGCCTTGAGCTTTGATTTCATCTTCTCCCAAGTTCTGATTTTGGACTTCCTTTCTCTTACTCTTTTGGCACACAAGTTAGTCCACCAAAGAGAAGCATACTTACGAAGCCTTAAAGCAATCAGCTTCACCTTCTTGTCTTCTGGGATGTCCTTGTACTCTAAAACTCTTTCAACTGTGTGTAACCAATCCAAAAAATCTTCAGGATCAAGCTTGCCTTCAAATTCTGGAATTTCAACCTTGAAATCATTTGCACTGGCTTGATTCCGTGAGTCTTGTCTAGTCATTCTCAATGGTTCATCTTCACTAGATGAATCAAGAGTATGGCTAAACACTTGTTCTTGCCTCCATGGTTCGGATTGGATGGGTTCTTCACACGCCTTTTGCTTTTGCTTCATGTAGTTTCCAAGTTGTTTTCTCAAGTACTCATTTCGAGCCTTGAGTTCTTGATTACTCACACTTATTTCTTGCATTTGCTTGGAAAGAACCTCAAGCTTCTCTTCCACAGACATGCTAGTACTCATTGTGATCGCAGGAAGGAACGGTTTATGCTTGACTGTGTTTGGATTGAGTTTGGGAGCGTGGGGTTCAGGCAAGGATCTGAACTTGCTCTGATACCAAATATGATGTACCTACCGATGGTCCAAGCTAGTACTCAAGTTAAGACTGAAAGCTTACAAACCAAGGTAGATACAATCAAGGGAAAACCAAGGAAAGTGGACACATAATATGATGGTTGTGAAGCATCAAACATGTGAGGGAGGAATGGAACTTAGAATCAAGTGATTCTGAATGAGAAAACAAAGAGAATTTGATGTGAATTGATGTATGTCTCAAGGGATGGAAGGAACCAAGTAGCAAGCTACCAAGTACACGAAGCTAGCAAGTGAAATCAACACAAAAGGGGGACGTTCAAGGGAGGCACGGTCGTGCCTATAAGCACGGTATGGCCGTGCCAACTTGCTGCCATGTTCGTCAAGTTTAGTGGTGTTTCACGGTTTGAGATGGGCTTAGTGTTTGGGTTGCAAGCTAAATCAAAAGGGATACCTTTAGCCTGGGTCAAGCATGAAAATGGATGTAAGAAGGGTTATGGTTGTGTGGAATGGAAAGAAGAATCAAAGTTAGGAATTACTAACTCAAGATTAAGCTAACAAACTCACTTTAACTCTCTTTGAACACTTGAGATAAAACACCAAATGAGATAGAACTAAACTTGAAGAATGGATACAGAAACACCACCAAACTCAAGTTTAGGGCCCTTAAACTATGATTAAGATACAGATATCACCACTTAATCAAGTTTAAGACTTCACTTGAACACCACCTTAATCGGCCAAAATTAAGGATAAGCAAGCTAAGTGTTTGGAGTGTGCCTAAGCACCGAAAGCACAATGCTCTCAACTTTGAGTTTGATTCAAATCTGGTATATTACAAGGGGGGGCTGTGTGCCTTTAAATAAGCAAACTAGCAGCCATACAAGCACACACCTCACCTTTCCCTCCTAAGGAGGAAAGCTATTATGAGCAAAACAAGCTGATTTGTGCTAATCTAAAATACATGCTTGCTTAAACTAGTCTAACACATTTGAAACAACAAGGAAAGCAAGACTAATAGTTATTACAACTTTAATTGACTTGTACTTAAGCCCAAGCAGCTGGAAACTCAGCAAGAATGCACATGCTTCAGCCGAAAAGCACAAGCCACTTTACGGCTGGCCAATGGGAAGCAAGGAACATCTTTCTTTGTCTCTCTTCTCTTATTGGCTGTTCTTTTCAAGGTAGCAGCTGCTCATTGAAGCCTTGGGACGTGTGCCCAGCCTTGGAGGACGTGCCATATCAGCTGAAGTGAAGCAAACCCACCGGTGAGGGCAAAAACAAACCGGATTGTCAAACCGGGTTCTTTGGACAGAAACTGACCGGTTTTGTGACTGAGTTTAACCCTAGCAAAAGTGAGTATGATTCTGTTTTTAGACCATGGGAGGAAAGTTTAGGATGTGTATAATCCCCCCCAACCAAGAAATTAAGGTTAAACAAAGTTTAAGTGGGGCCTTCAAGCTAAAACATTAAACCGTGCAGATTAGGTGCTAATCTGGCCGGTTTGGCAAAACATCTTGTTCTCCCTTTCTTCGAGTGGAATGATGGAAAAGTAATGCTGGGGCTTGAAAGGAGACATCTTGAGGATTCTAAGAAGGTAAAAATCCAAGATTTAAACCACCATTAAGCTTGTCTAAATACATACCCAAAAACCGGGTACAATCTGTCTGAACTGGCAGTTTGTATAGCTTGGGTTTATTAGCCAATTTGAGAGGGCAAATGAAGTCCAAATGGGATGAAACTTTTTTTGTTGCAAAGCTGACTTCTTGAACTTTAATCCCAATGCAAAATATTGGACTTAAACCTTAAAGGGTTTGACGTAATTAACCTCTCGAAAACCGGGTTTGCTGTGAAAACAAACCTGACCTGCTGTTTTAGGTCCTTAAACAAAACTAGGATGAATCATTCATCCTTTAATCACCAAAATAAAATTACCTAGCCTTGATTTGATTCTTTAAATCAAAGGGCATGGAGGGATCTCCATCGGTCATCCTTGAAGCTCCAAAGTTTCGTGGCCAAAAAGAAGATTTTCCTTACTGGATTTCCAAAGTGGATCAAGTCTTCACTCACTACAATATTGACGAGCAAGAGAAGTTTAAGGTGGTTATCAAGAAGCTCCGAGGCCATGCGCTTGAATGGTGGGAAAAGTACAAGTATAAGAGGAAGAAGAGAGGAAAAAGTAAGATCAGAACATGGGATAAGTTGAGAGGTAAACTAAAGTATGCTTTTGCTCCAACCTCTTACTTACAGAAGCATCTTTTTCTTACCTTTGAGGGAAATGGCTTTAATTCCTCTTCTAAAGGCATCCCTTTCAACAAGGGGAGTCCCATGAGTGCTTGTATCTCTAACTCTACTTCCTTCCTTTGCTTGGAGAAACCTAACCCCAACAAAGATGAAAAGATCCTTGGGGAGGAAGCTTCTAGCCTACTTGACCTACCTCCTGTTTTTCGTGACTATGGTGATGAAGAGACCTTTGAACTTGAGGGACAAGAAGACTATTCATGTCCTTTGCCGCTTGTGCTAGATCACCATTTAGATAAGGGAATAACATGTGTTGCTCACTTTGATCCTTGTTATGACAATTTCATTGTTCCATTATCCCCACAATTAGAACCTGAACTAACCAAACTTATAACCATGGGGGGACAAATGGGAAACACAAGTGAGGGACAACCAAGAGGGATAGATAAGGAAGGCGAACATGGAGAACCCTTGATCTTTAAAGAAGGATGTCATGAAAACCAAGAGGTGAATTGTGACCTACCTCCAATATTTGATGAGCTTGAAATTGAAGAACTCCAAGTGTCCGATTTGGAGCTATGTGGGGTTGTCGAAGGAATTGAGGAACTCTTGAGTCAAGAAGAATGCCCTCGTTCAAAACAAGAATTGAGGACAATTCTTTTCGAAGAGAGAGGGATTGATGTATATTTTCAAGGGGATCATTTTCATTCTTTAAACTCAACGTCAAGGGAGGTAAGTTTCAAACAAGTTTATGCATGGCAAGGCTCCTCTTTGGTTCCAATATTTGAATTTCATGACAAAAGACACTTTATGGAGTTCTATTTGAACGTCAAAGTGCCTTTTTCAAACGGGTTTTCCAAATGGGGATCAAGAGTACCTTGCATTTCAATGATGGAGACCATCATGAGAAGCCCAAAGACCCTCAAGCTCAGCCCAAGGAGGACTCACTCAAGCTTCAAGAAGTCAAAGAAGTTGCAAAACTTTGCCGGAAATTGGCGTTCATGCCCGCAGAGGTAATGCCGCCTTCATCCCGGAATTTCCCGATTTTTGTGTGCACTTTTGGCCTAACTAAAGTGGTTCCACAACTTGAGGCTCCACATGGTTTTGAAGCTTAAGATGTCAGCTTTAAAATAAGCTCAATTTTATTTAATTTGGACGTCATTTGATTGGGCAAAGTAGCACTCAAAGGGAAGTTGTCCTGCCCCAGTCTAGTTCTGATATAGGTGTAATGTTCGGACCATAACGTTTGATCTACTTATCCAAATTGAGCAAATGAGCCCATTATGGAAAATAGATTTCCAGGGCTTTCCAACAAGCCCAGAATCACCTGATTTGGACGTGTGTGCTGAGAGTTATGCTCAATTGAAGTGGAGGCTGCTGCAAGGATTAAATGCTGGGCAAATGAAGAGACTTTGGTTACATGACATCATGTGGATGACATCATGCACGACTTGGATGGATTTCCTCAGCTGATAGGAAGTCTAGAATGTTCATTGTAACCTCTCCCATCCCTTTAAGTTGTGTCTTTTTATTTTTCCTAAGTCTTTTCAATTTTCTAGTTTTAATTGCTAGGAGTTTTTAAGTCTTGTTTAGCCTATAAATAGGTGGGTTATGTAGTTGCATTTGAATTCAGAGTGGTAAGCTTTCCCAAAGGGAAATACAATTACCTTTGAGTGTGATTCTCAAAAGTATTCCAAATCCCTAGTTCTATATCTTGAATTTTGGCAAGTTCAAGTAGTGTTCTAGGTTCTCTTCCTTTTCCAATTGGAGTGATTCCTTGATGAAGACAAGAGAATTTGCCCAAGATCAAGTCCTTGAGTGGCTCCGTGAAGGATTATCTCAAGTGCAAGGTCTTGTTTATCCCTTTATCCTCTTTTATTATTATTCTTCGATCCATCTCAATCTATCTTCCATATTCACTTTTCTTTGGTTTGATTCTTGTTTGGAATTTGTTTGAGTTGGATTTGGTTTACTTACCACCCACATATACATCAGATCTCCTTGAAGTCCTCATCATTGGCATACATCCCTTTGACGATTTCAAACCCAAGTACCTTGAATTCTAGGACCGAAAGGAGAAAATATCTCCTTGAGAGCGCCTCTGCTCCCTTATTCAACTTACCGGCCTTGTGATGTATCATGAAGTTGAATGCTTGGAGGTACTCAACCCACTTAGCATGGCGGGGATTGAGCTTATGTTGCCCTTGGATGAACTTGAGGGCTTCATGGTCCGAATGTAAGATGAACTCTGATGCATATTTCCATATGCATCATTTTTATTCAAGTCCAATTTCAAAGAAGAAAAGGGTCAAAGAAGATCATGCTTGGAAGTGTGCTTATTTGGTCTTATTAAGTGAGTTCAAAGACTCACGACACTATGGAGAGGTCAAAAAGAGGTTAAGCTTTGCTAGAAATTTGGTGCCGAATTCATCCCTGCGGAACCCGATTTTTGTGACCATTTTTGGACAAGCTCAAGTGGACCCACAACTTGAGGGCCCATGTGCTTTTGAAGCTTAAGATGTCAGCTTTAAAATAAGCCCAATTTTATTTAATTTGGACATCATTTGATTGGGCAAAATATCACTCAAAGATACGTTGTGCTGATCCAGTCCAGTCTGAGATAGGTGCATTGTTTGGGCCATAACTTTCAAACCGCTTATCCAAATTGAGCAAATGAGCCCATTCTGGAAAATAGACTTCCAGGGCTTTCTAACAAGCCCAAGAACGCGTGATTTGGCCGAGTATTCTGGAAGTTATGCTCTGTTGAAGTTGAGGCAGTTGCAAGGATTAATGCTGGGAATATGAAGAGTCTTAGGTTACATATATTTGTGTGGCTGATATTGTGCACGTTTTAGATGCTTCTAGATTGATGTAATCAGCTGCAAAAATCCTAGAATATTCCTTGTAACCTCCCCCACCCCCTTTTATGATGTGTCTTTTCATTTTTCTTAGACTTTTCATTAGCTAGTTTTAATTGTTAGGAGTTATTTGAGTCTTTTGATTGTCTTTTGCTGAGTCTATAAAAGGGGAGGGGCATGTGAAGCTAATCATTCAGCATTGTAAGAGATTTCCAAAGTAATACAAGCACCTTTGAGAGTGATTCTCATTTGTGTCTCAAAAATTCCTAGTTCTATATCTTGAATTTGGCTAATTCAAGTGGTGTTCTAGGTTCTCTATCTTTTCCAATTGGAGTGATTCCTTGGTTAAGACAAGAGAATTAGCCCAAGATCAAGTCATTGAGTGGCTCCGTGAAGGATTATCTCAATTACAAGATCTTGTTCTATCCCTTTTTCTTGTGTAGTGAAGTTCTTCATCCATCTCATCCATCTTTCATTTCTCTTTCCAATTTGGCTTATTTGAGTTGGAGTTTGATTTGGTTCACTTGCCACCCACATATACATCAATTGGTATCAGAGCCAAGGCTTTTAAGTGACCCACATCACACCCAAATACATCCCAAAAAGCCAAAAAAAACAAAAAAAAAAAGCACGAACCGGCAAAAACCCAGTCCCGAAGAACAGAGAAGCAGCACGGTGTCTCCGTGCCTACCAGCACGACCGTGCCATATTCATTTTTCGTCTAGTCGAGACGCAGTACGGTGTCCCCGTGCCATACCACACGACCGTGCCCTCCCTCCTATTCTCCAAAACAGCCTTTTCCTAGCTTAAACACATAACCCACCCACAAAGAACCCTTAAGCATTCATCCATCATGATTTCTCTTGGGAACTTGAGAAAAGAGATTTCTTTGATTGAAAAGGAGATGGTCATCCTTGAAACTCCGAAGTTTCGCGGCCAAAGGGAAGATTTTCCTTGCTGGATTTCCAAGGTGGACCAAGTCTTTGCTCGCTACAACATTGAAGAGCAAGAGAAGTTTAAGGTGGTTATCAGAAGCTCCGAGGCCATGCTCTTGAATGGTGGGAAAAGTACAAGTATAAGAGGAAGAAGAGAGGAAAAAGTAAGATCAAAACGTGGGACAAGTTGAGAGGAAAATTAATCGATGCTTTTGCTCCAACCTCTTACTTACACAACCATCCTTTACTTTCCTTTGAGGTAAACAACTTTGATTCCTCTTCTAAAAACCTCTCTTTCAACAAGGGAAGCTCAATTCCATCCCCTCAACCCACATTTTTAGCCCCTTCCACTCCACAAAAGAAGCAAACTCCACAAACAAGCCAAGCCCTTGCAGATCGACCTAAACCCTTTGAACCTTAGGAGGTGTTCTAAGTGTCAAGGCTTTAGTCACACACCTACGGGCTGCCCCAACAAGGAATTCATCACCATCGCCGAATGGGAAGTAGCCATGGAGGAAGAAAAGGGGGAGAATGATCAGGAGGAAAGCCTTGAAGAAGAAATTGAACTCAAGGTTGAAAAAGAAGAAATACTTCACATAGAGAAGGTTTCTCAAAAGCCAAACGAAATTGAAGAAGAGCATGCAAATATTCATTTCAATCCAAAGGAGCAAGACCATATCCTATCCTTTCCCCACAAAATCACATTAACCCCCATTCAACTTTCCCAAATCCTCAAACCACATAAAGCCTCACAAAATGATCTATTACTCACCTCTCTTTCCCCAACTGAATCTCACCTTAGTTTTCACCCTTCCCACACCCACTTTTATCAAACCTCTGTGCATATTGCTTTTCAAGTGCTGCCTTTTGACCTTCTTCCATCTCCCAAACCCAAAGACAGTCCTCACTTGGATGTCTTTCTCATCCCCCTCCTCTATGCCACCCTACAAATGATGCCCTTTGGCCACTTCCTACAAGAGCTCCCATTTCATAAGCATGCCTCCCTTCATGAGAAGCTTGCCAACCCTTTGAGTTTGAGGACAAACTCAAAACAACCCGGGGAGTATGATGCATATTTCCATATGCCTCATTTTTATTCAAGACCAATTTCAAAGAAGAAAAGGGTCAAAGAAGATCATGCTTGGAAGTGTGCTTATTTGGTCTTATTAAGTGAGTTCAAAGACTCACGACACTATGGAGAGGTTAAAAAGAGGTTAAGCTTTGCTAGAAATTTGGTGCCGAATTCATCCCTGCGGAACCCGATTTTTGTGACCACTTTTGGACAAGCTCAAGTGGACCCACAACTTGAGGGCCCATGTGCTTTTGAAGCTTAAGATGTCAGCTTTAAAATAAGCCCAATTTTATTTAATTTGGACATCATTTGATTGGGCAAAATATCACTCAAAGATACGTTGTGCTGATCCAGTCCAGTCTGAGATAGGTGCATTGTTTGGGCCATAACTTTCAAACCGCTTATCGAAATTGAGCAAATGAGCCCATTCTGGAAAATAGACTTCCAGGGCTTTCTAACAAGCCCAAGAACGCGTGATTTGGCCGAGTATTCTGGAAGTTATGCTCTGTTGAAGTTGAGGCAGTTGCAAGGATTAATGCTGGGAATATGAAGATCTTAGGTTACATATATTTGTGTGGCTGATATTGTGCACGTTTTAGATGCTTCTAGATTGATGTAATCAGCTGCAAAAATCCTAGAATATTCCTTGTAACCTCCCCCACCCCCTTTTATGATGTGTCTTTCATTTTTCTTAGACTTTTCATTAGCTAGTTTTAATTGTTAGGAGTTATTTGAGTCTTTTGATTGTCTTTTGCTGAGTCTATAAAAGGGGAGGGGCATGTGAAGCTAATCATTTCAGCATTGTAAGAGATTTCCAAAGTAATACAAGCACCTTTGAGAGTGATTCTCATTTGTGTCTCAAAAATTCCTAGTTCTATATCTTGAATTTGGCTAATTCAAGTGGTGTTCTAGGTTCTCTATCTTTTCCAATTGGAGTGATTCCTTGGTTAAGACTAGAGAATTAGCCCAAGGTCAAGTCATTGAGTGGCTCCGTGAAGGATTATCTCAATTACAAGATCTTGTTCTATCCCTTTTTCTTGTGTAGGGAAGTTCTTCATCCATCTCATCCATCTTTCATTTCTCTTTCCAATTTGGCTTATTTGAGTTGGAGTTTGATTTGGTTCACTTGCCCCCCCACATATACATCAAACTCGGCCCCCACTAGATAGTGCCTCTAATGTTCCAAAGCTCGAACTATTGCATAGAACTCTTTATCGTAGGTGGAGTACTTCCTTTTGGCGTCATTCAACTTCTTACTAAAGAATGCAGTGGGCCATTTTTCTTCAGACAAAACAGCCCCTATGCCCACTCCGGAGGCATCACACTCAACCTCAAAGACCTTGGAGAAACTCGATAGTGCTAGGATAGGAGCGCTTGTGAGTCTCTTCTTGATTTCTTCAAATGCCAATTGAGCTTGTTCATTCCACTCAAAGGTCTTTCCCTTGATGACCTCGGTCATGGGAGCGACAATTGAGCTAAAATCCTTCACAAACCTCCTATAGAAGGAAGCCAAACCATGGAAGCTTCGGACTTGTGGTACAGAGGTGGGAGTAGGCCACTCACGGATGGCCTTGACCTTGTCTTCATCAACATGGATGCCTTGAGCCGACACCACATAACCCAAGAAGATGACTTGGGGTGTGAGGAAATGACATTTCTCAAGATTACCATAGAGCTTCTCTTTAGCCAAAATGCTCAAGACTTGGTGAAGGTGGCTTGCATGCTCTTGTTCATCCCGGCTATACACAAGAATGTCATCGAAATAGACGACAACAAACTTGCCTATGACCGGCCAAAGCACCTCATTCATAAGTCTTATGAAGGTGCTTGGTGCATTTCAAAAATCCGGATTTGATAATAGCCACTTCTAAGGTCGATTTTGGAGAAGATAGTGGCTCCATGAAGCTCATCAAGCAAATCCTCCAACCTTGGGATAGGGTACCGATACTTGATGATGATCTTGTTGATAGCTCTACTATCAACACACATTCTCATAATCCCATCTTTCTTGGGCACAAGTAGGGCCGGAATGGCACATGGGTTTAAGCTCTCACGGATTAGTCCCTTGGCTAGGAGATCATCAACTTGACGTTAGACCTCTTGAGTTTCTTGGGGATTCATTCTATAGGCCGGTTTGTTTGGGAGGGTGGAACTGGGGACAAGGTCAACTTTATGTTAGATGGATCGTTTGGGTGGCAAGCCATGGGGTATCTCTTGAGGGAAGACATGTTGGAAGGTGTGTAAGAGGGGGGTGAGCATAGGATGGTTGGAGACCGGAGTTAAGGCCGGCTCTTGGCCTAGCAATAGCCATTCTTTGTAGGGTTCAAATTCATGCATTTGGGACTTTAGGAGGGTGGTGAGAAAGACATCCATTTGTGGTTTTTCTTTGGGTTTGGAGAGTGTGGGTGATTTGAGGGGAGTGAGGGTGATCTTTTTGTGGTCCTTGGTGTAGGTGTAGGTATTCATACGACCATCATGCATTACTCTCCTATCAAAGAGCCAAGGGTGACCCAATAAGACATGGCAAGGATCCATTGGTACAATGTCACACCAAACCTCATCTTTATCCGTCTTCCCAATGCTTAAGGACAAGAGGCACCGAGAAGAGATTTGCAAACCTTTGCTTTGATTGAGCCACTGGATGGTGTATGGCTTTGGATGGGGAGTCACTGAGAGCTTGAGTTTGTCCACCATGGATTGTGAGGCCACATTTGCACAACTTCCCCCATCAATGATAAGGGAGCACACCTTGCCTCCTACGGTGCACCTAATATGGAAGATGGACTCTCTTTGTTCAAGCCTATATTGAGAAGCTAGGCCACTCAAGGCCCTTCGAATGACCAAGTGATGGAACCCTACCTAGCCAAGACCTCGTCCGTGATGAAACAAGTCCAACTCGTCCCAGAACAAGGTCCCAAACCAAGAAGATGGCTCATCTTTTGTAAGAAGTTCAAGCTGAATCAAACGGGCTAATTGGCCAGAACAAGCCCGGTTTTGTGCATCTGATTTCTTAAGCTACATTGTGGCTTAAGATTAATATTTTTACATTTTTAGAATCCTCATGATGTTAACTTTCAGGTTCAAGCATTGATTTCCAATCATGCGCACAAGAGGATGGAATATCAAAGACTTTTCTCCAGCCGGTCAGATTGGGACCAATTTTGCACGGTTGAATGTTTAGGTTTGATTACCCCACTTAGACTTTGTTTAACCTTAATTTCTTGGCTGGGGGGGTTTATACACATCTTGAACTTCCCCCCTATGGTTAAAATCTGAGTCATATCCATTTTTGCAATGGTTAAACCAAGCCTGAAAACCGGGTCCAATTCTGTCCTTGAACCCGGTTTGATGTCCCGGCTTATTTTTGCCTCCACCGGTGGGTTTTCTTCACTTCAACTGATATGGCACGCCCCTCAAGGCTGGGCACACGTCTCAAGACACCAATGATCAGCTGCAACCTTGGGAAGAACGACCAATGAGAGAAGAGAGACAAAGAAAGATGTTCCTTGCTTCTCATTGGACAGCCGCAAAGGAGAAAGCCACTTTTCGGCTGTGCACATGCCCATTTGCTGAGTTTCTAGTTGTTTAGACTTAAGTACAAGTTAATTAAGTTGTGACAACCATTTGTGTTGCTTTCTTTACTAGTTTAAATGTACTTTGATTAGTCTTAAGCTCACTTTGCAACCGGTTAGCCCTAACCGAGGAGATTAAGGCTAATTAACACCTTTCCTCCTTAGGAGGGTAAGGTGAGGTGCTTGCCTACTTGCTTGCTAGCTAGAATGATTGTGAGGCATGTAACAAAAGCAAGTTTCAGCCATTTTGGAAGGACACTTTAGATTGAAATGAAAAACTTCCTAGAGAGCATTTGAAAGCTTTCTCTTAAATTCTTACTTGCTTATCTTAGTTTAGGCCAAACTAAGTGGTGTTCAAGTGAGTCTTAACCTTGATTAAGTGGTGATTCTGTATCTTGATCAAGATTAAGGGCCCTAAACTCAAAGGTTGGTGGTGATTCTGTATCCAATCCTAGAGTTTAGTTCTATCCTAACCGAGTTCATCTCACCGGTTTCTAAGTAAAGTTATTAGCTTGAATGTTCAAGTTGATTTCTTTAACTTAGTGTATTCTTCATGTTTCCTCACCTATCCACTCCATTCACCTTCATTTACATTCATTCCCACGGTTTCCACTTCACCAAAGAGCTTGCAATCCAATCAGAATTCAAGAGCCTTACTACCGTGCAAAACTAGACTTCTCTAGTTTCGTGGGCAGCAAGTTAGCACGGTGTGGCCGTGCATGCAAGCACGATCGTGCCACTCTTGGCCGTGACCATTCCGTAAGCTTTAGTCCCTTTTGATGTGAGGTTAGCTTGGGTCTTCTCTTCCCTTGAGCTTTACATCATATTTGGTATCAGAGCTACGTTTCATCTTGGCCTGGTATTGAACCCACACATTCAAATTTCTTTCTTCTCCCATTCACAAAACACAAGTCAGAATTCGTTCATTCCTTGAACAAGTACGAACATGAGTACTAGTTTAAGCCTAGAAGAGAAGCTTGATGCTGTTTTGAAGAGTAATCATGAAATTACTTCTTCTAATCAAGAACTAAAGGCGCAAAATGAATACCTACGCAAGCAATTGGGTACTTTTCTCAAGCAAAAGCAGAAGTTGAATGAAGAATCGTCCTATTTTGCCCCACACGGTCGAGAGCAAGTTTTCAGCCATAACCTGGAATCTTCAAGTGATGAAGAACCATCAAGGAGGTCACGACCAGAACAAAGAATGCAAGGTAACTCTAATGATTTTAGAGTTGAGATGCCAGAATATGAAGGCAAGCTTGATCCAGAAGAATTCTTGGACTGGTTACATACGGTGGAGAGGGTGTTTGAATACAAGGACGTTCCAGAAGACAAGAAAGTCAAGTTGGTGGCATTGAGACTACGTAAGTATGCCTCTTTATGGTGGACCAACTTATATGCTAAGAGAGTTAGGGAACGTAAAGCTAAAATCAGGACTTGGGAAAAGATGAAAACTAAGTTGAAGGCGAGATTTTTACCCCCTACGTATGTTCAGGATTGCTATTCACAACTTCATAATCTAAACCAAGGCAATCTAAGTATTGAAGAGTATACTAGAGAATTTGAAAAGCTTGTGATTAATTGTGATTTACATGAACCTGAAGAGCAAACAATTGTTAGGTACTTGGGAGGACTTGATCCTAGGTACTCTAATGTTGTTGAATTATAAGCTTATACTACTTTTGATGAGGTTTGCATGCTTGCTCACAAAGTTGAACAACAAAAGAAAGCTAAGCAAACTTTTAAACCTTCCAATCAAAAGCCTCCAATCCGGAACCAACCCTTTAACAAGGGGAGTTCCCAACCGGTTTCTAAACCACAAAATCCCTTTCCTTTTAATCCACAAAGAACCCAAGCACCACAAAAGGCCCTAGCACCCCCAATTCGACCAAACCCCAATCCTATGAGCACTAGAAGATGTTTCAAGTGCCAAGGATTAGGCCACATAGCCTCGGAGTGCCCAAATTGCAAAGTGATTACTTTGGCCGAATGGAGAGCCGTGGATGAGCAAGAGAAGGAAGGTGAAATTCATGGTGAAACTGAAGAAGAACATGAGGAGAGTCAAGAAGAGGTTGAGGAGGAAGCTGATGAAGGTGAAATGCTAGTTTTGAGGAGAGTCTTGAACGGTCAAAAGAGCACTAAGGATAAACAAAGAGAGAACATTTTTCATACTAAGTGCACGGTTCAGGGCAAGGTGTGTTCATTGATTATTGATGGTAGGAGTTGTGCAAACGTGGTATCTCTTACCATGATTGAGAAATTGGGCTTGCAAGCTACGGCCCATCCCCATCCATACAATATACAATGGCTAAATCAAAGCAAGGGACTTCAAGTCAACTCACGGTGCCTCATTTCATTATCCATTGGTAAGAACTATCAAGACCAACTTTGGTGTGATGTTATACCTATGGATGCATGCCATGTACCGTTGGGTAGGCCCTGGATGTACGACCGAAGGGTAACACTTGATGGTTTCTTGAATATATACTCCTTGTCTAAGGGAGGAAAGAAGATACCCTAAAACCATTATCACCATCCGAACTCCTCAAAAACAAGCCCACAAAAGGCCATGAGCATTCTGGTTGCTTACTCACTTTTAGTGAAACTCTTTTAAAGGCTTCTAATCATGAATTTAAGGCTTTTAAAGAGTGGATCTTAACACTCCAAGATGAACCAGAATCCCTCTTACCAGCTCACCCCTTTGCCAAATCACTCATCCAAAATTTCTGTCATTTGTTTCCAGAAGAGATACCCTCGGGTTTACCCCCTAAAAGGGATATCCAACACCATATTGATCTCATTCCTGGTTCAGTTCTCCCAAACAAACCAGCCTATAGAATGAACCCAAAGGAAACCATGAAAATTCAACGGCAAGTGGAGGAATTGGTCTCAAAAGGACTTGTACGTGAGTCCTTAAGCCCTTGTGCCGTACTTGCCTTGTTGGTTCCCAAGAAGGATGGCAGCCAACGAATGTGTGTGGACAGTAGAGCCATAAACAAAATCACAATCAAGTATAGGTATCCCATACCTAGGCTTGAAGATATGTTGGACAAATTACATGGCTCTAAAGTCTTTTCAAAATTTGATCTTCGAAGTGGCTACTACCAAATCAGGATAAGAGAAGGAGATGAATGGAAGACTGCATTCAAGACTAAGGGAGGTTTATACGAGTGGCTAGTTATGCCATTTGGTCTATCCAATGCTCCTATACTTTTATGAGGTTAATGAATCAAGTATTTTAACATATGACAAGGAATTCTATGCTATTATTCGGTGCCTAGAACATTGGAGTCATTACCTAATGGCCAGTGAATTTATACTTCATTCAGATCGCGAGGCATTGAAGTACATTCAAGGCCAGCATAAACTTAACTCACGCCATGCTAAGTGGGTTGAATTCCTTCAGTCATTCCACTTCACCATTAAGCACAAATCGGGAAAGTTAAATCAAGGTGCGGATGCGTTATCAAGGAGGTATCTCCTTATGTTTCAATTAGATGCTCTTATTCTTGGTTTTGAGCATCTTAAGAGTTTATATGCTGAAGATGATGACCTTGGGAATCTTTATGCTGCATGTTCGAAGCACCCCAAGGGAGATTTCTTAATCCAAGAAGGTTATCTATTCAAGGGAGTACGATTGTGTATTCCCAAGTGTAGCACTCGTGAACTTCTAATCAGAGAAATTCATGGAGGTTCCTTGGCGGGTCATTTTGGAGAGACCAAGACCTTAACCATGTTAAGGGAACATTACTATTGGCCAGGAATGGAAAAGGATGTTCAAGACATCCTTAGGAGATGTGGAACGTGCCAAGCAGCTAAGAGTCATACCCTACCTCACGGCCTATACACCCCACTGCCCGTACCAACTCTACCTTGGGTAGACGTGAGTATGGACTTCATTTTGGGTCTACCTAAGACTCAAAGGGGAAAGGATTCAATCTTCGTGGTGGTAGATAGATTTTCGAAGATGGCACATTTCATTCCCTGCAATAAAACCAATGATGCTACACACATTACCGAGCTCTATTTTAAGGAGGTAACAAGGTTGCATGGTATTCCTAAATCCATTGTGTCAGATAGGGATACAAAGTTTCTCAGTCATTTTTGGATTACCCTTTGGAAGAAGCTTGGTACCAAGTTGTTATTCAGTACTACCTGTCATCCCCAGACTGATGGTCAGACGGAGGGAACTAATCGAACCTTAGGCACTCTCCTAAGGGCTTTGATTAAACCTAATGCTAAAGCCTGGGATTTACTCTTATCGTATGCTGAGTTTGCATACAACAAGGCCCCTAGCAAAGCTACTGGTCTTTCACCATTCAAGGTGGTGTATGGGATCGATCCTTTGAGTCCCAATGATCTTACCCCACGGCCCCAAGACGAAAAGCCCCATGTTGATGCAACACAAAGAGTAAAAGAGATTCAAAAGCTCCATGAGTTGGTAAGGGCAAGAATTGAGAAGACTAATGCAGCTTATGAAGCACACGCCAACAAGCATAGGAGAAAGATTGTCTTTCAACCAGGAGACTTAGTATGGATCCATTTGAGGAAGGAACAGTTTCCTTCTAAAAGGAAAAACAAACTCATGCCACGAGCTGAAGGTCCATTTGAAGTCTTGGAGAGGATCAACGACAATGCTTATAAGGTTGATCTTCCTGGTGATTATGAGGCTTCAGCCACCTTTAATGTGGCTGATTTGAGTCCCTTCTATCCAGACACTTCCCCACCAGATTTGAGGGTCAAATCTTTTCAACAAGGGGAGGATGATGGAACCCTACCTAGCCAAGACCTCATCCGTGATGAAACAAGTCCAACTCGTCCCAGAACAAGGTCCCAAACCAAGAAGATGGCTCATCTTTTGCAAGAAGTTCAAGCTGAATCAAACGGGCTAACTGGCCAGAATAAGCCCGGTATTGTGCATCTGATTTCTTAAGCTACATTGTGGCTTAAGATTAATATTTTTGCATTTTTGGAATCCTCATGATGTTAACTTTCAGGTTCAAGCATTGATTTCCAATCATGCACACAAGAGGATGGAAGATCAAAGGCTTTTCTCCAACCGGTCAGATTGGGACCAATTTTGCATGGTTGAATGTTTAGGTTTGATTACCCCACTTAGACTTTGTTTAACCTTAATTTCTTGGTTGGGGGGGTTTATACACATCTTGAACTTCCCCCCATGGTTAAAATCCAAGTCATATCCATTTTTGCAATGGTTAAACCAAGCCTGAAAACCGGGTCCAATTCTATCCTTGAACCCGGTTTGATGTCCCGGCTTATTTTTGCCTCCACCGGTGGGTTTTCTTCACTTCAACTGATATGGCACGCCCCTCAAGGCTGGGCACACGTCTCAAGACACCAATGATCAGCTGCAACCTTGGGAAGAACGGCCAATGAGAGAAGAGAGACAAAGAAAGATGTTCCTTGCTTCTCATTGGACTGCCGCAAAGGAGAAGCCACTTTTCGGCTATGCACATGCCCTTGTGCTGAGTTTCTAGCTGTTTAGGCTTAAGTACAAGTTAATTAAGTTGTAATAATCATTTGTCTTGCTTTCCTTACTAGTTTAGATGTACTTTGATTGGTCTTAAGCTCACTTTGCAACCGGTTAGTCCTAACCGAGGAGATTAAGGCTAATTAACACCTTTCCTCCTTAGGAGGGTAAGGTGAGGTGCTTGCCTACTTGCTTGCTAGTTAGAAGGATTGTGAGGCATGTATCAAAAGGGAGTTTTCAGCCATTTTGCAAGGACACTTCAGATTGAAATGAAAAACTTCCTAGAGAGCATTTGAAGGCTTTCTCTCAAATTCTTACTTGCTTATCTTAGTTTAGGCCAAACTAAGTGGTGTTCAAGTGAGTCTTAACCTTGATTAAGTGGTGATTATGTATCTTAATCAAGATTAAGGGCCCTAAACTCAAAGGTTGGTGGTGATTCTGTGTCCAATCCTAGAGTTTAGTTCTATCCTAACCGAGTTCATCTCACCGGTTTCTAAGTAAAGTTATTAGCCTGAATGTTCAAGTTGATTTCTTTCACTTAGTGTATTCTTCATGTTTCCTCACCTATCCACTCCATTCACCTTCATTTACATTCATTCCCACGGTTTCCACTTCACCAAAGGGCTTGCAATCCAATCAGAATTCAAGAGCCTTAGTACCGTGCAAAACTAGACTTCTCTAGTTTCATGGGTAGCAAGTTGGCACGGTGTGGCCGTGCATGCAAGCACCATCGTGCCACTCTTGGCCGTGACCATTCCATAAGCTTTAGTTCCTTTTGATGTAAGGTTAGCTTGGGTCTTCTCTTCCCTTGAGCTTTACATCACCAAGAGTTCTCCTTCATCCGGACCTTCTTCAACTTCTTCTAGAGACTCATTCGAGCCTTGCTCTACCTCTTCTTCATTTTCCCCGTCAAGCCCCTCAAAGGAAGCTTGAAATTCAGCCAAGGTGACAACTCTTTTGTTTGGACACTCGGAAGCAGTATGCCATAGTCCTTGACACCGAAAACACCTCCTTCTATCTTCCGGTTTGGGGGGGTTTCTTTGAGGTGTGTTTTGGGTATGTGAGGGATTTGGCTGTGGAGGTGGTGGGGCTTGTGGTCTAGGAGTTGTGTTTGGGGGTCTTTGAAAGGGGTAGGACCGAGTAGGAGGAGGCTTGGACACAATACCCTTCCCTTTGGCTTTTCGATGTTGTTCAACTTTGTATGCAAGGGAACTAAGCTCATCAAGTGAGGAGTACGGATGTAACTCAATAACATGGGCAATTTGATCATCCAACCCACTCAAATACCGCACAAGAGTCTAACTCTCATCTTCCCTCAAATCACATTTCAAGAGGAGTTGTTCGAACTCCCTAATATACTCTTCCACACTCTTGGTTCCTTGTTTAAGGTTATGGAATTTGAGGTAGTTGTCATAGAGATAGTGGGTGGGTAGGAATTTGGCCTTTAATTTATCCCTCATTTGTGCCCAAGTACGAATTTTCCCCTTTCCCTTCCTTGCCCTTTTGGCCACCAAGTTAGCCCACTAAATTGAAGCGTATTTACGAAGCTTAAGGGCTACAAGCTTTACTTTTTTCTCATCCGGGATGTCCTTGTAGTCGAAGACCCTCTCAACTGTTCGAAGCCAATCTAGGAACACATCCGGGTCTAGATGGCCTTCATACTCGGGTATGTCGATCTTGAAATCAAGATTGCCACCTCCACTAGGTCAGAGAGGTCTTCCTCCCTCGTCTTCCTCACTAGATGATTCATGAGGATAGCTTCCTTCTTCCTCGGAATTAATCCGAGGCCCTTGTTCCGTGGGGCTTCTAGAGTCCCTCAAACTTCTCTTTTCTTCTAGGAGTTGGCCTAGTTGAGTTTGGAGATACTTGACCCTCGCCTCTAACTCGGCCTTCTCCTTAAGGGCGACCTCGGTCACTTGTTCCGGTGTGAGGCTTGAAGACATGGTGGTAATAGGGTGGGAGATGTGGTGTTTTGGTTCGGTTAGCAAAGGGCACGGTCGTGCTATAGGGCACGGTCTGGCCGTGCTAGGTTGCTGGAATCGAATGGGTGTAGTGGGCAGGAGGCACGGTCGTGCCGAACGGCACGGGGTACCCGTGCTGAAATTCTGTCCTTGGCACGGCAGAAAAATGTGTGAGGGAGAAAAGAGAGATGTGTTTAAGGGTGTTTGTGGCTAAGTGTTCGGGGATGTGTTTGTGGGTGGAAGCAAGCTCAGGAGGGTAGTCAAGGCTCTAATACCAATTGATGTATCTCCCCTTGCACTTGCCAAGGATGTGAAGGGAGGAAAAGTAGGCGTGTGAGGATGAGAAGAAGAGCAAGTTGATAGGACAAGTACCTCCAAAAGATAATCCAAGAGGAGCCACTCTTGTTGGACACTTGGGCAATCTCCTTAGATCAATTAGGATACAGAAATACCACTTAATTGAGATAAAGAGACCTAGACACCACTTAAGTTGCCACACTTAAGATATAGAACTAGGAGTTTGAGAGAGACAAAGCTCAAGTTTGTATTCAAATTGGCAAAAGACCCTTACAAAAGGAAGAGAGGGGGTATTTATAGGCCAACACCTCGCTTCACTCGGCCAAGGGGCTGCAAACAAGCTGAAAAGTGACTAAATGACCAAGTCTAGGCTAGTTTACAAGTACAAGTTGATTATACAAGTGATCTAGCCTAACCCTAACACATCACTAGCTTAATTAATCTCAAGATTGAGGTGTCAAGCATCTAATAGTCTAAGTGCAGCAGCTTGGGGCCTTGAACCTACCAAAGGGACAAGAGTACACTCCAAAATCAAGGTGGCAGTCGGCCTCCCTCTTTACCCTGATGTATGCTTGCAATGAACACAACCCAAGCTTACTTCACCCTTGTTCTTGCCAAGGAAACTAATGGAGGAAAGTGAGAGAATGTAGAAGATAAGAGGAGAGGTTGGATAGAGCAAGCACCTTCAAGAGATAATCCAAGAAGAGCCACTCTTGTTGGATACTTGGGCAATCCCCTTAGATCAATTAGGAATCACCACCTAATTGAGATAAAGGGACCTAGAAACCACTTAAGTTGCCACACTTAAGATATAGACTAGGAATTTTGAGGGGAGAGTTTCTTTGAGAACTCACAAGCTTATACATTCAAGTTGGTTACAAAATGAGGGCCAATCTGGTTTTAAGCTAGAATGGCCGAGATTCCCACCCTCCCCAAGCAGCAAAATCAAAACCAAGTACATTTGGAGAAGAATTACACATCTAATCAACCATTGCTAACTCAACACCTCACTACCTAGCTTAATCTACCTCATTAGGGGTTATAATGCCTCCCAAATGAGGTGTCAAGCTTACAAGGATCCTAGAAAGCAGCAAGGTGAGTCATTCAGCAAGTGGGGAGGCAAGTGGGCAAGCAAAACCCAAGAAAAATCAGACCTTGTACCGGTTGGTGAAGAACCGGGTAAAGGGGTGTTTTACTTGTCTTTTTGGCTGGTCAAAACCAACACAAGGGGGTGCTTTGGATGGGATTTGAACCCATGATCTGATAATTATTTATGTCCCCTTCCATGCTGCAAAATTTCAGAAAGAGTGGAGTTGAGTTGGTGGTCCAAACTCCTTCTTGTTTTGGACAGTGCTGGATTGGCGCCCAGCTTGCACGGTTGGGAAAAGCTTGCAGTTTGACCGACCAAATGACCTCCAAATCCCTTGCAACTTGTTTTATTGGATTCCTAACATCTTAAACTTAAAGAGAGGGGGCAAGGAAGTCAATCATCCCCTCGTTTTCAAGGCCCAAAAGATGCACAAAACCGGGCCAATTTTCGGTCGAATCTGCCGCAGGTTCTGTCCGTGTGCTCCGAGGTGTTTCTAACCAATGCATGAATATTCTTGACTTACTTGGGGCTTGAATGGGTGTGTGGGCTTGCTGGTTGAGTGCTGGAAGTTTGGGCTTGATGGTCCCCATCACCCTCCTTCTTTGGTTGGATAAAAGAAGCACAAGCTGGTCCCTTAGCTCAACTTTAGGGCTATGATTTGATAAATATTTATATGACTTTTCATGCCCTAAATTTTGACAAAAGTTGGAGTTGAGTAGGTCAACCAATCGGACCCTTATTTCGGACTGTGCTGGATTGCGCCCTATAGTGCACTATCTTCGGTTTTTGGCTTGGTTGACTGACCAAATGAACTCCAAATGCTTTGCAAAAGGTCTTGTTGGAAAGCTAAGATCTTAAGCTTCAAGGGGGTGGTGCGTGCAGGAAATTTCCCCTTCTACGTTTTGCTCCAACAGAGAAACAAAACCGGGCCAGAAACGGTATGAACTGGGCAGTTCACTTTCTTCTTTGTGCATGTGATTTCTGAATAAGGCATGAACTTCTTTGGCCTCCTTGGGCTCCCTAGCAGGGGATGGATCATTGGTAATGGTTTTGGGAGGTTTGGTTAGATGGTCCCCATCATCTCTTCACTTTTTCAAAGGCAGATTGGGCTTTAGGGGTCCATTGGAATGATGTACCCTTAATCACCTCAGTCATAGGAGCCATAATAGTGTTGAAGTTTCAAATAAGCCTCCTGTAAAAGGAAGCCAATCCATAAAAACTTCGAACATTATGAATGCTTTGTGGTTGTGGCCATGACCGTATAGCTTCCAACTTGCTCGCATCTACCTTTATCCCTTCTTCAGAAATAATATAACCTAAGAATGTAACTTTATGAGTGAAAAAGGTACATTTCTTAAGGTTACCATACAAGTTCTCACATTCAAGAACAAGCACGATTCGATTGAGATGATCTTGATGTGTTTGCTCATCCTTGGAATAAATCAGAATGTCATTGAAGTAGACCACCATAAATTTACAAATATAAGGCTTGATTACTTGATTCATTAGCCTTCTGAATGTACTAGGAGCATTAAAAAGACCAAATGGTATGACAAGCCATTCATATAAACCTCCCTTAGTCTTGAATGTCGTCTTCCATTCATCTCCCTCTCGGATTCTGATTTGATTGTATCCACTTCTAAGATCAATCTTTGAGAATATTTTAGAACCATGTAGTTCATCCAACATATATTCAAGTCAAGGTATGGGATGCCTATACTTGATTGTGATTTTGTTTATGGCTCTACTATCCACACACATTCATTGGATGCCATCCTTTTTAGGAACCAACAAGGCAGGTATGGCACATGGGCTTAAAGACTCTCTTACAAGCCCTTTGGACATCAACTCTTTGACTTGCCTTTGAATCTCCATGGTTTCCTTCGGGTTCATCCTATAAGCTGGCTTATTAGGAAGAATTGAACCAATAATGAGATCAATATGGTTTTGGATATCTCTTTTAGGAGGCAACCCCGTGGGTATCTCCTCAGGAAATCGATGACAGAATTTTTATATGAGTGACTTGGCTATGGGGTGAGTAGGTAAGGGGGTTTCTGGTTCATCTTGGATGTTTAGAATCCACTCTTTAAAAGCTTTAAACTCATGATATTAAGCCTTTAAGAGAGGTTCACCAAAGGATAAAAAGCAACCAGAATGTTCAAGGTTTTTTATGGGCTTATTTTTATGGAGTTCGAGGCTTCAAGGTAATCTTCTTGCCTCCCTTAGAAAACGAGTATGTATTCTAAAATCCATCATGCATTACCTTCCTATCACACATCCATGGTCTACCTTACAAGACATGGCATGCATACATGGGGATAACATCATACTGTAACTCATCTTAGTAGTTCTTACCAATAGACAATGAAATGAGGCATCAGGAGCTAACTGGTAAACCCTTGCTTTGGTTTAGCCATTGGATGTTGTATGGATAGGGATGGGCTGTAGCTTGCAAGCCTAGTTTCTCAATCATGCTAAAAGAAACGACATTGGCACAACTTCCTCCATCAATAATCAAAGAACAAACCTTGTCTTTAACCGTACACCTAGTATGAAAGATATTCTCCCTTTGTTCATCTTTATCTTCCTTCTGGCCGTTCAACACTCTTTTTAAAATCAGCATCTCGTCTTGACCTGCTTCCTCTTCAACCTCCTCAAGATTTTCCTCACAAATCCCCTCACTTTCCCTTCAATTTCCTCCTCAATTTCTTGCTCGGCCACGGCCCTCCATTCAGCTAGTGTAATCACTTTCCTATTTGGACAGTCCGAGGCTATGTGTCCTAACCCTTTTGTAACAGCCCACGACCACCCGCCATCGAGGTATTGTCCGCTTTGGGCAGGCGGGACGCTACCACCACCCCTGCCCTCACGGTTTTGTCCTCAAAAGGCGCCTCGATGGGTTGAGGTTTCCCCACGCTTATAAGGCGTGGTTCGTTCTCCTCCACTCCCGATGTGGGATACCTTCATCCACCCCCCTCTCAGGGGCCCAGCGTCCTCGCTGGCACATCGGGTCGGGTCCATGGCTCTGATACCATTGTAACAGCCCACGACCACCCGTCATCGAGGTATTGTCCGCTTTGGGTAGGCGGGACGCTACCACCATCCCTGCCCTCACGGTTTTGTCCTCAAAAGGCGCCTCGATGGGTTGAGGTTTCCCCACGCTTATAAGATGTGGTTCGTTCGCCTCAACTCCCGATGTGGGATACCTTCATCCACCCCCCTCTCAGGGGCCCAGCGTCCTCGCTGGCACATCGGGTCGGGTCCATGGCTCTGATACCATTGTAACAGCCCACGACCACCCGCCATCGAGGTATTGTCCGCTTTGGGCAGGCGGGACGCTACCACCATCCCTGCCCTCACGGTTTTGTCCTCAAAAGGCGCCTCGATGGGTTGAGGTTTCCCCACGCTTATAAGGCGTGGTTCGTTCTCCTCAACTCCCGATGTTTGACATTCCATCCCGGCAGAGTTCATGCCCCAGGGGTAGTAACATTTTTTTGTATGTCTAAAATGTAACATGCATGTGGAAGGGTGATGTTTTAGCAAATGACTTTTCATGTGTTTTAAATGAATAATAGCCATATCTAGTAACGAGCTATGACCTATTTTAGCTATTCAAATAGTGTTTGGAGGAATCCCTAAAACGTTTTTAACAAAAGGGAGATGGGAATTATACGTTGAATGATTTTATTGTTTGAAATGGAAAATTACTAGCCGTTATGGCCGATACGCTTTAAGTGGCTAAGATAATGTGCTGCGGACAATATGATATGATGTTAATGTTAACCTAGGGGATAAGTCCGGATAAACCCTAGAGGCCCTGACGAGGGCTAATGTAATGGTCCGATATGTTATATGGAGCCATCCCGGGAGTAAGAGCTTAAGCGTGAGCGTTAGGTCTCACTATGGGGTCGAGAATAGTTCTCACCCAATCAGCATGATGCATATTTCCATATGCATCATTTTTATTCAAGTCCAATTTCAAAGAAGAAAAGGGTCAAAGAAGATCATGCATGGAAATGTGCCTATTTGGTCTTCTTAAGTGAGTTCAAAGACTCGCGACACTATGGAGAGGTCAAAAAGAGGTTAAGCTTTGCTAGAAATTTGGTGCCGAATTCATCCCTGCGGAACCCGATTTTTGTGACCACTTTTGGACAAGCTCAAGTGGACCCACAACTTGAGGGCCCATGTGCTTTTGAAGCTTAAGATTTCATCTTTCAAATAAGCCCAAGTTTGTTTAATTTGGACATCATTTGATTGGGCAAAATATCACTCAAATATACGTTATGCTGATCCAGTCCAGTCTGAGATAGGTGCATTGTTTGGGCCATAACTTTTAAACCGCTTATCCAAATTGAGCAAATGAGCCCATTCTGAAAACTAGACTTCCAGGGCTTTCTATCAAGCCCAATAACGCGTGATTTGGCCGGGTATTATGGATGTTATGCTCTGTTGAAGTTGAGGCAGTTGCAAGGATTAAATTCTGGGAAACTGAAGAGTCTTCGGTTGCAAGTGAGTGTGTGGCTGACATTGTGCACGTTTTGGAGCCTTCTAGATTGGTGTAATCAGCTAAGAAATCCTAGAATATTCCTTGTAACCTCCCCCACCCCTTTTATGATGTATCTTTCCATTTATCTTAGTCTTTTCATTTTACTAGTTTTAATTGTTAGGAGTTATTTGAGTCCTTTGGTTGTCTTTTGCTGAGCCTATATAAAGGGGGGCGTGTGAGCATTGTAGATCAGATTTTCTAAGGCATTTTCAAGAGTAATTCAAGCACCTTTGAGAGTAATTCTCATTTGTGTCCCAAAAATTCCTAGTTCTATATCTTGAATTTGGCTAATTCAAGTGGTGTTCTAGTTTCTCCTTCTTTTCTTTGGAGTGATTCCTCAGAAGAGTGAAGGGAATTAGCCCAAGACCAAGGTGTGAGTGGCTCCGGAAGGATTATCTCATACTCAAAGTCTTGCACTATCCATCTCTATCTGTTTGGTGATATTCTTCATCTTTCGCATCTTTCTCTCTTTTCATTTTGCTTAAGTTTGATTTGAGTTTGATTTGGATCACTTTCCACCCACATATGCATCAATTGGTATCAGAGTGATGGAGGTCCATCCCCTAGCATGATCCATGGCCCACAAGGAAGCCCAAAGTGTCCAAGTTCCACGTCCAAAGTGTAAGAAATCAGCCTAGGAACACAAGAGAACCTTTTTGTCAAAACTGGAATTTCAGGCGTGCACAAACCCGGTTTTGTGCACCTAATTTCCTAACCTTCCCAAGGCTGAAATGGGGTTGCAGGAAGCCTAAGTTTAAGTTCAAGAAGTGCTCTTTCCATCAAGACCTCTTGCAAGTCATTTGGAGATCATTTGGTACCTCAAAACCTCAAGCCAAGTCAAACACTACATTCTGGCCAGAAACTGGACTGTCCGAATTTAAGGGCTGTGTTGGTGGACTTTTTCTCCTCTATTTGGTTTGAAACTTTCATGGCTTGAAAGTACTTTAAAAATATTATCAAATGGCCATAAAAAAACTCAGCCAAATTACACACATATAGAGCTATTATCCACCAAAACATTGCACAAAACACCCCTTTACCCGGTACATGGCCAGCCGGTACAAGGAGAGATGATTGAGGTGATTTTTGCTCTAATCCATGCTTAGCCACTTGCAAGAGCTGTCCTAAGGAGTACCAATCTGCTGAGTGAAGCTTCCAAAGGCCCCTAAGTCGACACCTAAGCCTCAAGATCAGCAAAGATGAGGTGTCATGCCCGGGTTCAATCTAACCAGTTTTGTGTTGTTTGGATTTTGTGATTTCTACCTAGTTTAGCTCCTAAACTAGCTTAGCATAAGGTGCATCAGCTGAATGGAGGCTTCCTTTAGTCCCTAAAGTCGACACATCATCCTCAAGATGAGCATTGAAGAGTTGTTAAGTGGAGGATGCATCTACCCATTTATGCTTTGATTTGATCCTTGTAATTTTGCCTAGTTTAGCTTGTAGTGCAACCTAAGGCCTATGCTTGTACTTGAAAAGCTTGTATTAATACCCCCCCAAGGCTTGGCCGGCCACACTCAAGCTTGTTTATTGAATGAAAGTTGAGCTTTGCTCCTTTGAATCCTCAAACTCTCTTCTAGCTTATCTCATCTTTTGGCCAAGTTGAGTGGTGATCTAGTAAGAGTCTTAACTTCCTTCTTGGTGGTGTTTCTGTATCCAAGAGGTTGTTAAGGGCCCTAACATCAAACCTTGGTGGTGTTTCTGTATCCAAGGTAGGTGTTAGTTCCGGTTCTATCCTTCCCAACTCAAGGTGAGTTTGTGAATTCAAAGTTGCCTTGTTGTTACCTCCCATTGCTTTCATCCCACCCTTGTTCCTATCCTCTTGGGTTTTCCTTGAGGATACATCATATTTGGTATCAGAGCTAAGGCTTCCCTAGGCCTAAGCTTGCTGCCCAACACCCTTCCACACACCCCAAACACATTCCCCCTCAAAAACACCAAACCGTGCTCCACGGTTCTTCACCATCCAGAAAAACGGCACGGCCATCCCGTGCCAAAGAGCACGACCGTGCCACCCTCACATTCCAGCCACACTTCCCTTTTTCATCCACACCCAGTACTTCAGCACGGCCACCCCGTGCCATGTCGCACGACCGTGCCACCCCTTTTCCAGCAACATCTCAACTTCACTCCCGTCCAGAACCAGAGCACGGCCGCCCCGTGCCTCACAGCACGCCCGTGCCACATTCAGGCCGTGAAGTTCCTGCTTATTTCAACACAAGCACTACTAGCATGACCATGGAGGAAAAGTTTGAGGCTCTCATGAGGAATTATGAGGCCTTGAAGCTACAGAATGAAGAGATCAAAGGTCAGAACGAGTATCTGAGGCGACAACTTGGAGACTCCTTGAAGCAAAAACGAAAGGAGGTTAGGAGTTCCCGATCTTCTAACTCCTCCGACTCCGAACCGGAAGCAAGAGAAGCCCCACACTTGAGCTCGTCAAGTGAAGAAGAGGCTTATGGAAGATCAAGAAGAGGAAGGCGGACAACCTCTCACCAAGGAGACATTAGAGTGGAGATTCCAGAGTTCGAAGGGAAGCTAGACCCCGATGAGTTCTTACAATGGATGCAAACCGTTGAGAGAATCTTTGACTACAAAGAGATTTCCGAGGGAAATAAGGTAAAACTTGTGGCCCTTAAACTTCGTAAATATGCTTCTCTTTGGTGGTCCAACCTTTATGCTAAGAGAGTTAGGCAAGGGAAGGGAAAGATTCGAACATGGGAAAAGATGAAAGCCAAACTCAAAGCCCGTTTCCTACCCCCATCTTACCTACAAGACAATTATCCCCAACTTCACAATCTCACCCAGGGGAACTTGAGTGTTGAGGAGTACACTAGGGAATTTGAGAAGTTGTTAATCAAGTGTGACTTGAGAGAGCCCGAAGAGCAAACCATAGTGAGATATTTGGGTGGGTTAGATCCTAGGTATGCCCATGTGGTGGAATTGCAACAATACACCACTTTTGATGAGGTGTGTGTCTTGGCCCACAAAGTTGAGCAACAAAGGAAATCCAAGCTCTACAAAAGAGAACCTCCCAAACCCTTTCCCAAGAGCCAACCTTTCAACAAGGGGAGCTCTTATCCACCTCCCAAACCCACGGTTACTACACCCCCACCTCCACAAAAGAACCAAGCCCCACAAAAGACTCCACCTTCCCAAAACCGTCCCAACCCCAAGCCAAATGACCAAAGGAGATGTTTCAAGTGTCAGGGTCTTGGGCACATTGCTTCGGAGTGTCCAAATAGGAGGGTTATCACCTTGGCCGAGTGGGATGAGAGAAGAGAAGAAGAGGGAGAAGAGGAGGAAGAACGAGAAGGTGTATATTACATGGAGGAACAAGAAGAAGTGATTGAGGAAGCGGATGAAGGAGAGTTACTTGTATTGAGGAGAGCTTTGAGTACCAAAAGAGGAGAGCATGAAGAACAAAGGGAGAACATCTTCCATACACGTTGCACCATTCAAAGCAAAGTGTGTTCCCTCATCATTGATGGTGGGAGTTGTGCGAACGTGGCATCCTCAACTATGGTGGAGAAGCTTGGCCTTCAAGCTTCGGCTCATCCTCACCCCTACAACATTCAATGGCTAAATCAAGGTAAGGGGTTGCAAGTTAATTCAAGATGCTTGATTTCATTCTCAATTGGGAAGCACTATCATGATGAATTGTGGTGTGATATCATCCCCATGGATGCATGTCACCTTTTGTTGGGAAGACCTTGGTTGTTTGATCGGAAGGTCATACATGATGGCTATCTAAACACCTACACCTTCCACAAAGATGGGAAAAAGATCACCCTTGCCCCATTAAGCCCTTCCCAACTCCACAAAAGTAAGCCCCAACCAAGCCATGACCATTCGGACATGCTTCTAGCCGTGAGTGAGCCTCTCCTTAAGGCTTCTCACCATGAATTCAAGGCCTTTAAGGAGTGGATCCTAGCCACCCTTGAAGAATCCGAAACCTCCACACCATCACATCCCCTAGCCATTTCCCTCCTTGAACATTTTAGCCATGTCTTCCCCGAAGAAATACCCCCCGGCTTACCACCACAAAGAACCATCCAACACCACATAGACCTCATACCCGGTTCCATTCTTCCAAACAAACCGGCTTATCGGACAAACCCCAAAGAAACCATGGAAATCCAAAGGCAAGTTGATGAGCTTATGGATAAGGGGTTGATTAGAGAGAGCTTGAGCCCTTGTGCGGTTCCGGCCCTCCTTGTGCTAAAGAAAGATGGGAGCATGCGTATGTGTGTTGATAGTCGAGCAATCAACAAAATAACCATCAAGTATAGATATCCAATTGCCCACCTTAAGGATATGCTTGATGAGTTATATGGTTCTAGTGTGTTCTCTAAGGTGGATTTGAGAAGTGGTTACTACCAAATCCGCATTAGAGAGGGAGATGAATGGAAAACGGCCTTCAAAACCAAAGGAGGCATGTATGAGTGGCTAGTCATGCCTTTCGGATTGTCAAATGCTCCAAGTACCTTCATGCGGCTCATGAACCAAGTGTTCCGGCCCTTCATTGGCAAATTCGTTGTGGGGTATTTTGATGACATCCTCATCTATAGCAAGAATGAAGAAGAGCACCTTCAACATCTCACACAAGTCATGAAGGTTCTAGAGAAGGAGAAGCTCTATGGTAACCTCAAGAAGTGTGCATTTTTCACTCATGAGGTAACCTTCCTCGATTACATTGTCACAAGTGAAGGCATCAAAGTTGATGAGAGTAAAGTGGAAGCAATTCGGTCTTGGCCAACCCCCAAGAGTATTCATGATGTGCGAAGTTTCAATGGGCTTGCCTCATTCTATAGGCGGTTCATTAGAAACTTTAGTACCATTATGGCCCCTATGACCGAAGTTATCAAAGGTGCATCGTTCAAGTGGACTCCCAAGGCTCAAGAAGCCTTTGAAACCATCAAGTCCAAACTCACCCAAGCCCCGGTTCTTGCCTTGCCATGCTTTGACAAAGTGTTTGAGGTAGAGTGTGATGCGTCGGGAGTTGGCATTGGAGGAGTCCTCACTCAAGAAGGGCGGCCCTTAGCCTTCTTTAGTGAGAAGCTTTGTGACTCAAGGAGGAAGAACTCCACTTATGATAAGGAGTTCTATGCAATAGTGAGGTGCCTTGAGCATTGGAATCATTACTTGGTGGCTAGTGAGTTCATCTTACACTCCGATCATGAAGCCTTGAAGTACATTCAAGGGCAACATAAACTTAACTCACGGCATGCCAAGTGGGGGGAGTTCCTCCAATCTTTCAACTTCACCATCAAGCATAAGTCCGGAAAGCTCAACCAAGGAGCCGATGCCTTGTTAAGGAGGCACTTATTGCTATTCCAACTTGATGCTTGCATTCTTGGGTTTGAGCATTTGAAGTCTCTCTATGAGAATGATGAAGATTTGGGAGAGCTCTACAAGGAGTGCCTTCGGCATCCCAAAGGGGACTTCCTTGTCCAAGATGGATTTTTGTTCAAGGGATCGAGATTGTGTGTGCCTAAGTGTGGCACAAGAGAGTTGCTCATACGTGAGGTCCATGGAGGATCTCTTGCCGGTCACTTTGGAGAAAACAAGACCCTTATGATGTTAAGGGAACATTATTATTGGCCAAGTATGAGCAAAGATGTCCAAGATGTGTTAAAGAGATGTGCCACTTGCCAGGTTGCCAAAAGCCACCTCCTACCCCACGGCTTATACACTCCCTTACCTACTCCCAATCATCCTTGGGAGGATGTAAGCATGGATTTTGTTCTTGGCCTCCCAAGAACAGAAAGGGGTAAGGACTCCATTTTCGTGGTTGTTGATCGTTTTTCGAAGATGGCCCATTTCATACCTTGTGCCAAGACCAACGATGCCACCCACATTGCCGATCTATACTTCAAGGAAGTAATGAGGTTGCATGGTATCCCTAGATCCATTGTTTCGGATAGGGATACCAAGTTCCTTAGCCATTTTTGGGTGACACTTTGGAAGAAGATGGGAACTAAGCTCAAGTATAGCACTTCATGCCACCCTCAAACGGATGGGCAAACCGAAGTCACCAACCGGAACTTTGGGAAGCCTTCTAAGAGTGCTAGTAAAGTCCAACCTCAAAGCTTGGGACTTAGCCTTGCCTCATGCCGAGTTCGCTTTCAACAAAACACCTAGCAAGGCCACGGGTATGTCCCCATTCAAGGTAGTTTATGGTTTGGATCCTTCGAGTCCCCTTGATCTTGTTCCAAGGGAGATGAATGAGAAGCCTCACATGGAGGCTAGCAAGCGAGTTGAAGAGATCCAAAAGCTCCATGAGACCGTGAGGGCAAAGATAGAGAAGGCCAATGCCTCCTACAAGGACCGTGCCAACAAGCATAGGAAGAAGATGGTGTTTCACCCCGGTGATTTGGTATGGGTTCACTTGAGAAAGGAAAGGTTTCTTTCTAAAAGGAAGAGCAAGTTGATGCCAAGAGCCAATGGTCCCTTTGAAGTGTTAGAGCGCATCAACGACAATGCCTACAAGATCAATTTGCCCGGTGAATATGGAGTGTCGGCCACCTTCAATGTAGCGACCTTAGCCCTTATGAGGAGGATGATCATCTTATCAATTTGAGGGCAAATTCTCTTCAACAAGGGGAGGATGATGGAGGTCCATCCCCTAGCATGATCCATGGCCCACAAGGAAGCCCAAAGAGTCCAAGTTCCACGTCCAAAGTGCAAGAAATCAGCCTAGGAACACAAGAGAACCTTTTTGTCAAAACTGGAATTTCAGGCGTGCACAAACCCGGTTTTGTGCACCTAATTTCCTAACCTTCCCAAGGCTGAAATGGGGTTGCAGGAAGCCTAAGTTTAAGTTCAAGAAGTGCTCTTTCCATCAAGACCTCTTGCAAGTCATTTGGAGATCATTTGGTACCTCAAAACCTCAAGCCAAGTCAAACACTACATTCTGGCCAGAAACTGGACTGTCCGAATTTAAGGACTGTGTTGGTGGACTTTTTCTCCTCTATTTGGTTTGAAACTTTCATGGCTTGAAAGTACTTTAAAAATATTATCAAATGGCCATAAAAAAAACTCAGCCAAATTACACACATATAGAGCTATTATCCACCAAAACATTGCACAAAACACCCCTTTACCCGGTACATGGCCAGCCGGTACAAGGAGAGATGATTGAGGTGATTTTTGCTCTAATCCATGCTTAGCCACTTGCAAGAGCTGTCCTAAGGAGTACCAATCTGCTGAGTGAAGCTTCCAAAGGCCCCTAAGTCGACACCTAAGCCTCAAGATCAGCAAAGATGAGGTGTCATGCCCGGGTTCAATCTAACCGGTTTTGTGTTGTTTGGATTTTGTGATTTCTACCTAGTTTAGCTCCTAAACTAGCTTAGCATAAGGTGCATCAGCTGAATGGAGGCTTCCTTTAGTCCCTAAAGTCGACACATCATCCTCAAGATGAGCATTGAAGAGTTGTCAAGTGGAGGATGCATCTACCCATTTATGCTTTGATTTGATCCTTGTAATTTTGCCTAGTTTAGCTTGTAGTGCAACCTAAGGCCTATGCTTGTACTTGAAAAGCTTGTATTAATACCCCCCAAGGCTTGGCCGGCCACACTCAAGCTTGTTTATTGAATGAAAGTTGAGCTTTGCTCCTTTGAATCCTCAAACTCTCTTCTAGCTTATCTCATCTTTTGGCCAAGTTGAGTGGTGATCTAGTAAGAGTCTTAACTTCCTTCTTGGTGGTGTTTCTGTATCCAAGAGGTTGTTAAGGGCCCTAACATCAAACCTTGGTGGTGTTTCTGTATCCAAGGTAGGTGTTAGTTCCGGTTCTATCCTTCCCAGCTCAAGGTGAGTTTGTGAATTCAAAGTTGCCTTGTTGTTACCTCCCCTTGCTTTCATCCCACCCTTGTTCCTATCCTCTTGGGTTTTCCTTGAGGATACATCACAGAGCCAAGGTTCTTAAGTGACCCACTTCACACCCAAATACATCCCAAAAAGCCAAAACACAAAAAACAAAAAAGAAGCACAAAGCGGCAAAACCATTCCCGAAGTCCAGAAATTTCGCACGGTGCCCCCGTGCCGCCAAGCACGACCGTGCCACTCTACTTTTCTGCATTTTTCTCAGCCGAAGTATAGCACGGCCTGACCGTGCCCCCTTGCACGACCGTGCCACTTTCCCTGCTGCATATTCTTCCTTCAAAGCATCTCCAACATGTCTACAAAGTCCACAAGAAGCGACCAAGCACGTGTGGAAGAGTTAGAAGCTCAAGTCACTTATCTTCGAACTCAACTTGGGCAACTTTTGGAGGAAAAACGAAGGTGGGTTCATAGCCCCACTCCCTCTCATCCTCATGAACCGGTGGTCGAATCGGAAGAAGAAGTCCTTCAATCCCGAGCCAATTCTAGTGACGAAGAAGCCCCAAGGAGACGAAGGCAAGGAGGCAATATTGGTGGTGTCCGAATTGACATCCCCGAATTTGAAGGCCAACTTGACCCGGACTTATTTCTCGATTGGTTGCATACCATTGAGAGGATCTTTGAATATGAGGACATCCCGGAGGACAAGAAGGTGAAACTCGTAGCCCTTAAACTCCGCAAATATGCTTCAATCTGGTGGGCTAACCTTGGAGCGAAAAGAGCAAGAAATGGGAAAGGGAAAATTAGAACGTGGGCCAAAATGAAAGAAAAACTTAAGGCCAAGTTTCTTCCCTCTCACTATGTGCAAGACAATTATCTCAAGCTCCATCGACTCAAGCAAGGATCCAAGAGTGTGGAAGAATACACTCGGGAGTTTGAACAACTCCTATTCAAATGTGATTTGAGAGTAGACGACTCACAAACCTTGGTAAGATACTTAACCGGTCTTGATGAGTCCATTACTCATGTAATTGAGTTGCAACCTTACTCATCCCTAGATGACTTGAGTTCTCTAGCCTATAAGGTAGAGCAACAAAAGAAATCTAAGGAAAAGAGCATCTTTTCCAAGACTCCTTCCCGTCCTTTTTCTCAAGAATCACCTTACTTTCCCCCACAAATTCAAACCCCCTCACCCGCCAAAAGTGTCCCTCCCATCACCCCTCCACCTCCCACAAAAGTGCCCTCACGGCCAAAAGACCAGGTTCGTTGTTTCCGTTGTCAAGGTATGGGACATTTTGCATCTGAGTGTCCTAACAAGAAGATTGTTTCCCTGGCTGAGTACCAAGCTTCTTTTGAGGAGCATGACCATGAAGAAGAGGAAAGTTTGGAGGAAAAAGAAGAAGAGGTTATCATAGGCCCCGATGAAGGTGAGTTGCTTGTCATTAGGCGAGCATTGAGCGGATTTGCTACTCAAGAAGGCTTGGAGCAAAGAGAGGCGATTTTCCACACAAGGTGCACTATTCAAGGGAAAGTTTGTACCCTCATCATCGATGGAGGTAGTTGTACAAATGTTGCATCCAAAACCATGGTGGACAAGCTCAAACTTGAGACTACACCCCATCCTACGCCTTATAGCATCCAATGGCTAAATCAAGGCAAAGGTATAAACATTTCTCATCAGTGCCTCATTTCTCTTTTAATTGAAGACCACTATAAGGATGAGATATTGTGTGACATTCTTCCTATGGATGCAAGCCATATATTGTTGGGTAGACCATGGATGTTTGATCGCCATGTAATTCATCATGGGCGCCTCAACACCTACTCCTTTATTAAGGATGAGAAGAAAATCACCTTGACCCCTATTCCATCGTGCCAAAGCCCCAAGCCACAAAAGGACCGACAAGCCTTAACCCTCATTCATCCTTCCCAAACCCTTGCCCCCAAAGAAGATTTCCCACTTCCGCCTCTTCTCCTCACCAGGTATGACCCGTTTTATCATCCTCCCCTCACCCTCTTCTATATCTCTCTAGAGGTGATGCCCTGTGACCTCCTTCCCCAAAAGCTCCCATATTGTAAGCGCGACCCCTTTCTTGAGAGGCTTGCCAACCCTTTGAGTTTGAGGACAAACTCAAAACAACCCGGGGAGTATGATGCATATTTCCATATGCATCATTTTTATTCAAGTCCAATTTCAAAGAAGAAAAGGGTCAAAGAAGATCATGCATGGAAATGTGCCTATTTGGTCTTCTTAAGTGAGTTCAAAGACTCGCGACACTATGGAGAGGTCAAAAAGAGGTTAAGCTTTGCTAGAAATTTGGTGCCGAATTCATCCCTGCGGAACCCGATTTTTGTGACCACTTTTGGACAAGCTCAAGTGGACCCACAACTTGAGGGCCCATGTGCTTTTGAAGCTTAAGATTTCATCTTTCAAATAAGCCCAAGTTTGTTTAATTTGGACATCATTTGATTGGGCAAAATATCACTCAAAGATACGTTATGCTGATCCAGTCCAGTCTGAGATAGGTGCATTGTTTGGGCCATAACTTTTAAACCGCTTATCCAAATTGAGCAAATGAGCCCATTCTGAAAACTAGACTTCCAGGGCTTTCTAACAAGCCCAAGAACGCGTGATTTGGCCGAGTATTCTGGAAGTTATGCTCTGTTGAAGTTGAGGCAGCTGCAAGGATTAATTCTGGGAATATGAAGAGTCTTCGGTTACATGTGATTGTGTGGCTGACATTGTGCACGTTTTTGGAGCCTTCTAGATTGGTGTAATCAGCTAAGAAATCCTAGAATATTCCTTGTAACCTCCCCCACCCCTTTTATGATGTGTCTTTCCATTTATCTTAGTCTTTTCATTTTACTAGTTTTAATTGTTAGGAGATATTTGAGTCCTTTGGTTGTCTTTTGCTGAGCCTATATAAAGGGGGGGTGTGTGAGCATTGTAGATCAGATTTTCTAAGGCATTTTCAAGAGTAATTCAAGCACCTTTGAGAGTGATTCTCATTTGTGTCCCAAAAATTCCTAGTTCTATATCTTGAATTTGGCTAATTCAAGTGGTGTTCTAGGTTCTCCTTCTTTTCTTTGGAGTGATTCCTCAGAAGAGTGAAGGGAATTAGCCCAAGACCAAGGTGTGAGTGGCTCCGGAAGGATTATCTCATACACAAAGTCTTGCACTATCCATCTCTATCCTGTTTGGTGATATTCTTCATCTTTCGCATCTTTCTCTCTTTTCATTTTGCTTAAGTTTGATTTGAGTTTGATTTGGATCACTTTCCACCCACATATACATCAATTGGTATCAGAGCCAAGGTTTTAAAGTGACCCACATCACACCCAAATACACAAAAAAAAAAAACAAAAAAAAACCGTGAACATCCAGTGTCCACAGGCCAGAAAGTTCACACGGTGCCCCCGTGCCATACCACACGACCGTGCCATATTCATTTTCCAGAAATCTTCAAGTCGAGACGCAGCACGGTGCCCCCGTGCCTACCAGCACGACCGTGCCACCCTACTTTTCTGCATTTCCTCAAGTCGAAGCATAGCACGGTTCCCCAGTGCCCCATTGCACGACCGTGCCCTCCCTCCTCTTCTCCAAAACAGCCTTTTTCTAGCCTAAACACATAATCCACAAAGAACCCTTAAGCATTCATCCATCATGATTTCTCTTGGGAACTTGCGAAAAGAGATTGCTTTGATTGAAAAGGAGATGGTCATCCTTGAAACTCCAAAGTTTCGTGGCCAAAAAGAAGATTTCCCTTACTGGATTTCTAAAGTGGATCAAGTTTTCACTCGCTACAATATTGACGAGCAAGAGAAGTTTAAGGTGGTTATCAAGAAGCTCCGAGGCCATGCGCTTGAATGGTGGGAAAAGTACAAGTATAAGAGGAAGAAGAGAGGAAAAAGTAAGATCACAACATGGGTTAAGTTAAGAGGTAAATTAATGGATACTTTCGCTCCAACCTCTTACTTACACAAGCATCCATTTGTTTCCTTTGAGAAATTTAACTCCAACAAAGATGAAGAGATCCTTGGAGAAAAAGGGTCGGGCCTAGTTGACCTACCTCTTGTTTTTGGTGACTGTGGTGATGAAGAGACCTTTGAACTTGAGGCCCAAAGATCCGAGTTGAAGCAAGAAGAGATTGTGCAAGAAATTGAGCAATCCTTCACCCAAGAAGGGTGCCAAGAAGATAATGAGGTGAATTTGAGCATAACCCCAAGAATTGAAGAGCATGTAGTTAAAGACCTTGAAGTGATGAAGCCATGTAGGGTTGCTGAAGAGTTTGAACAACTCTTGATTCAAGAAGTACGCCCTACCGAACTCCAAGCACCCGAGTTGGAGGCATGTGGGGTTATTGAAGAAGTTGAGCAACTCTTGACCCAAGAAGAATTCACCTTAACCCCCATTCAACCTTCCCAACCCCCAAGCCACAAAAGGACCGACAAGCCTTAACCCTCATTCATCCTTCCCAAACCCTTGCCCCCAAAGAAGATTTCTTACTTCCGCCTCTTCTCCTCCCCAGGTATGACCCGTTTTATCATCCTTCCCAAACCCTTGCCCCCAAAGAAGATTTCTTACTTTCCACCCACATATACATCACACTGGGGGGTCGTGCTTGTGTTCAAGCTTGAAGATTTCTGGAAAATGAATATGGCACGGTCGTGTGGTATGGCACGGGGATACCGTGCGAAATTTCTAGCCTGTGGACACTGGATGTTCACGGTTTTTGTTTTTTTTTTTTGTGTAATGTATTTGGGTGTGATGTGGGTCACTTTAAAACCTTTTCTCTGATACCAATTGATGTATATGTGGGTGGTAAGTGAACCAAATCAAACTCAAACAAATTCCAAACAAGAATCAAACCAAAGAAAAGTGAATATGGAAGATAGATTGAGATGGATCGAAGAATAATAACAAAAGAGGACAAAGGGATAAACAAGACCTTGCACTTGAGATAATCCTTCACGGAGCCACTCAAGGACTTGATCTTGGGCAAATTCTCTTGTCTTCACCAAGGAATCACTCCAATTGGAAAAGGAAGAGAACCTAGAACACCACTTGAACTTGCCAAAATTCAAGATATAGAACTAGGGATTTGGAATACTTTTGAGAATCACACTCAAAGGTAATTGTATTTCACTTTGGGAAAGCTTACCACTCTGAATTCAAATGCAACTACATAACCCACCTATTTATAGGCTAAACAAGACTTAAAAACTCCTAGCAATTAAAACTAGAAAATTGAAAAGACTTAGGAAAAATAAAAAGACACAACTTAAAGGGATGGGAGAGGTTACAATGAACATTCTAGACTTCCTATCAGCTGAAGAAATCCATCCAAGTCGTGCATGATGTCATCCACATGATGTCATGTAACCAAAGTCTCTTCATTTGCCCAGCATTTAATCCTTGCAGCAGCCTCCACTTCAACTGAGCATAACTCTCAGCACACACGTCCAAATCCGGTGATTCTGGGCTTGTTGGAAAGCCCTGGAAATCTATTTTCCAGAATGGGCTCATTTGCTCAATTTGGATAAGTAGATCAAACGTTATGGTCCGAACATTACACCTATATCAGAACTAGACTGGAGCAGGACAACTTCCCTTTGAGTGCTACTTTGCCCAATCAAATGACGTCCAAATTAAATAAAATTGGGCTTATTTTAAAGCTGACATCTTAAGCTTCAAAACCATGTGGAGCGTCAAGTTGTGGAACCACTTTAGTTAGGCCAAAAGTGCACACAAAAATCGGGAAATTTCGGGATGAAGGCGGCATTACCTCTTCGGGCATGAACGCCAATTTCCGGCAAAGTTTTGCAACTTCTTTGACTTCTTGAAGCTTGAGTGAGTCCTCCTTGGGCTGAGCTTGATGGTCTTTGGGCTTCTCATGATGGTCTCCATCATTGAAATGCAAGGTACTCTTGATCCCCATTTGGAAAACCCGTTTGAAGAAGGCACTTTGACGTTCAAATAGAACTCCATAAAGTGTCTTTTGTCATGAAATTCAAATATTGGAACCAAAGAGGAGCCTTGCCATGCATGAACTTGTTTGAAACTTACCTCCCTTGAAGTTGAGTTTAAAGAATGAAAATGATCCCCTTGAAAATATACATCAAGATCTATGTCAAATGTGTAACCATCCCTACGGCCTCTTCCATGTCCTAGAGGGGTTCCTCTTCAAGGGGTCACGGCTTTGCATACCCAAGTGTGGGTTTAGAGAGTTACTAATCTAAGAGCTTAATGGTGGTGCTCTATCCGGTCACTTTGGGGTAGAGAAGACTTGTTCAATGCTCAAGGAGCATTATTATTGGCCGAAGATGGCTAAAGATGTGGAACACTTCATCGAAAGGTGCTCAATTTGTCACATGGCTAAAAGCCATGTCCTTCCCCACGGCCTTTACTCTCCCTTACCCGTACCTTTAGCTCCATGGGAAGACATTAGCTTGGACTTCATCACGGGTTTGCCTCGCACTCAAAGAAGCAAGGACTTCATCATGGTGGTGGTGGACCGATTCTCCAAAATGGCCCACTTTGTTCCTTGTCACACCACCCATGATGCCTCCCACATCGCCAATCTCTACTTCAAGGAGATTGTGAGACTTCATGGCATCCCCAGGAGCATGGTTTTGGATAGGGACACTAAGTTCCTTAGTCATTTTTGGCTCACACTTTGGAGAAAGATGGGGACACACCTCAAGTTTAGTACCACTTGTCACCCCCAAACCGATGGCCAAACTGAGGTGACTAACCGGACTTTGGGAACCTTGCTTAGGGTACTTGTGAAGAAGAACATCAAGGCTTGGGATGAACTCTTACCTCATGCAGAGTTTGCTTTCAATCGGGCACCAAGCAAAGCCACCCACCTCTCCCCCTTCCAAGTGGTCTATGGATACAATCCAAAAACACCCTTGGATCTCACTCCCATTCCCACACCTAGTAAGTTTAGTTGGGAGGCCGAGAAAAGAGCCAAAGAGATCAAAGACCTTCATGCTCAAGTTCGGGAGAGGATTGAGAAAGCTAATGCCCAAGCCATGCATCACGCCAACAAGCACAAGAGAGAGGCCCATTTCCAACCGGGGGACTTAGTGTGGATCCACTTGAGGAAAGAAAGGTTTCCGAGCAAACGTGATGGAGGACCATCCACGATTAATCATCTAGTCCATGAGGTCCCAAATGATCCCAGAAAATCAGTCCAATCTTTGATCCAAAGTCATTTGGCAAGGCAAGATCATTTTGCTTTACCCGGGATATCATTCGATGTTAAGCCCGGTTTTGTTTACTTAATTATGGAGGCTTAAATATGTTTTAAAAGTCCAATTTTTTTGCTGCCCTTCAAGAGCTAGATTTCAGCTTTCAATTTCAAGTGGCTTCAAGTTAATTGGAGTTCATTTGGTCCACGAAATTCAAGCATCTTCACGGGCTATCCAGATTTTGTCCTGCAATGATATACCTTCAATGTTTTGCTAATCACGGGAGTTACAGAAGTCCAAATGAGATGATTCAAATTGAAGCTTAAACTAGTCTTCAGCAGCTTTCTAACAAGGTAAAAATCGCCCTGATTGAACCACGACAAGCAGCTGAGTGTCGCTGTACGAATGGACCTTTATTTTGGTCCAATCATATCTCTTGCTTAGCCGGCTGGTTTTACCTAGCAAAGAGGGTTTGCTTAGCCTCAAAACAACATCTTGGGTCTAGTCATAAGCCTACACACGTTGATGTAAAGGCCAAGGGTAGGGACAACCCAAGCAACCTCACATCAAAGAAAGACAATTCGAGAAGGGAAGACGCACGATCGTGCGTCCAACCGTGTGCAGCCTCGGGTTGCAAATTGCAGGGTACGCACGGGCGTGCGTTGAACCGTGCGTGGACTGTGATATGCTTGCCTTGGATGAATCTTCGCGGTTTTGAATGTCTTTGAGAGCAAAGCCTATTCTGATGGAGATCCCTCCATGCCCTTTGATTTAAAGAATCAAATCAAAGCTAGGTAATTTTATTTTGGTGATTAAAGGATGAATGATTCATCCTTGTTTTGTTTAAGGACCTAAAACAGCAGGTCAGGTTTGTTTTTCACAGCAAACCCGGTTTTCGAGAGGTTAATTACGTCAAACCCTTTAAGGTTTAAGTCCAATATTTTGCATTGGGATTAAAGCTTAAGAAGTCAGCTTCGCAACAAAAAAAGTTTCATCCCATTTGGACTTCATTTGCCCTCTCAAATTAGCTAATAAACCCCAGATATACAAACTGCCCAGTTTAAACCAGAACATACCCGGTTTTGGTTATTTGATTCCATAAGCTTAATGGTGGTTTAAGTCTTGTATTTTTACATTTTTTGGGTCCCCAAGATGTTAGCTACATGGTCCAAGTGATAAAATCAAGTTATGTCAAGTGGAAAATGGGGAACCAGGTCAATCTCCCAAAACTGTGCAGACTGAGACCCGGTTCAGACCAGTCTGACCATTTTAACGTTTTCATCAGGCAAATGAACTCCAAATTGAGTAATTCCACTTGGAGCTGTTAGAAGACTTCTCAAGCTTTCCAACCATGTGTGGCAACACAAGTTATGACCACATTTGCCCTGGAATACATGGCCTGCAAATCGACCCTGTAAGCTGCCTGCACATTACAGTTTACAGCAGCAAGCAGCTTTCCTTCTCCAAAGGGTTTCCTTCTCTTCAGCTGAGTGGTACACCTTCCAAGGCTTGGCACACGTCCAAGGCAACCTAGGGAAGACAACAACCAATGAGGGAAGGGCTGCAAGAAGGCTTGTCTCTTGAATCTCATTGGAAGACAAAGAAGGTGCTCCCTTGATTCTCATTGGCTAGCCGTAAAGGGGATGGCCACTTTTCGGCTTGCACATGGCTACTTGCTGCCTTTTGAAGCTGATTATGTTTAAGGCCAAATTAATCAAGTTGTATTAGTCATTTGTCTTGCTTTCCTAGTTAGATTAATACACTTTGTTTAGCATTAAGGAAGATTAACAAAACCGGTTAGCATAACCGGGTGTAATTAGGCCTAATACCTTTCCTACCTAGGAAGGAAAGCTAGAGGTACTTGTGTAAGAGCTTACTTAGCTTGGTTATTTTGCTGCCTATTTAGAGGACACACGGCCAAGGCAAAAACCAGTGAGATTTGAGTTAAAAACCTCTTTGAGAGCTTTGTGCTTTCATGCCTTAGTGCAAACAAATTCCAACTTGCTTATCCTTAATCTAGTCAATTAAGGTGGTGATCAAGTAGGTTTTAATCTTGAATTAAGTGGTGTTTCTGTATCTTAATCCAAGGTTAAAGACTCTAAACTTAAGTTTGGTGGTGATATCTGTATCCAAACAATAAGTTTAGCCTATCCTTTCCTTGCTTTATGCAACCAGATTTAAGGTGAATTAAGGTGAGATTATTAAACTTGAATTTTTGAGTTCGTAATCTTTCACTTTGAAGCTCCTTCACATCCCTACATTCTTCCCACACCATTCATACTCTCCATTCCATCCATAATCACAACCTAGACTATCCCAAAAGATCTAGCAAACATCCCCTCTTCAAAGCAACTCCAACCGTGCAAAGTGAGAAGACTAAGTCACGGCCGACAGAATTTTGGCACGGCCATGCCGTGTCCATAGGCACGGCCATGCCGTGTCCATAGGCACGACCGTGCCACCTCAAGACCGTCTTGTTTCACTTGTTTGCTTCATGTTCTTGGTGGGTTTTAGCTTGGTGTCCTCCTTTACTTAAGGCAATCATCACAATTCATGTGTTTGCTGCCTCACAGCCAGTTTATTGCATACCAATTGCCTTAGTTTTCTCTTGAATGTATCTTCCTTGGTTTGTAAGCTTTCACTCTTCAATTGAGTATTAGCTTAGACCCTCGGCAGGTACATCATATTTGGTATCAGAGCTGAGTTTCATCTTTGGCCTGGTATTGAATCCACACATCCAAACTCCCTTCTTTTCCATTTTTCAAACACAAACATGAGTACTAGTGTGAGCATGGAAGAAAAGCTTGATGCTATTTTGAAGAGTAACTATGAGATTACTTCCTCTAATCAAGAACTTAAAGCTCAGAATGAGTACCTACGCAAGCAATTGGGTACTTTTCTTAAGCAAAAGCAGAAGATGAATGAGGAGTCATCCTATTCTGCATCAAGGAGGCAAGATCCCGAAGCTGGCTATGCTCTTGATGTTTCAAGCGACGAAGAACCACTCAGAAGACCACGGCAAGAGCAAAGAGGACAAGGTAACTCTAATGACTTTAGAGTTGAGATTCCAGAGTTTGAAGGCAAGCTCGATCCAGAAGACTTCCTGGATTGGTTGCACACCGTGGAAAGAGTGTTCGAATACAAGGACGTTCCAGAAGAAAAGAAAGTCAAGTTGGTGGCATTGAGACTACGTAAGTATGCTTCCTTATGGTGGACTAACTTGTGTGCCAAAAGAGTAAGAGAAAGGAAGTCCAAAATCAGAACCTGGGAGAAGATGAAATCAAAGCTTTAGGCTAGGTTTCTTCCTTCCATCTATGTTCAAGATTGCTACTCACAACTCCACCATTTGAACCAAGGTAATTTGAGTGTAGAAGAATACACTCATGAGTTTGAAAAGCTTGTGATTAAGTGTGATTTGCATGAACCTGAAGAGCAATCAATTGTTAGATACTTGGGAGGTCTTGATCCTAGGTATGCTAATATTGTTGATTTGCAAGCTTACCCTTGTTTTGATGAAATATGTGTGCTAGCTCACAAGGTTGAGCAGCAAAAAAAGAGAAAGCCGCCCTCACCACATGAACAAACCTTAAACAAGGGGAGTTCATCTTATGCTCCTAAACCCACAACATCCCTTTTCCCTTCTCCACAAAAAGACCAAACTCCACAAAAGGGCCTATCCCCACAACTCACACCAAAACCCCTTCCCAAAAACATCCCAAGGTGTTATAAGTGCCAAGGCTTTGGTCACTTGGCATCAGATTGTACAAACAGGAGGTATGTCACCTTAGCAGAATGGAAGGCAACCGAGGAGGTCGAATTAAAGGAGGAAAAAGAAGAAGATGAAGGAAATGATCTTGAAGAGATTGAGATTGAGGCGGATGAAGGTGAAATGCTCACCTTAGGCACTTTCCACCCACCAAAAGGCAAAGAGAATCAAAGTATATTTTTCATGACCTTTGGTGAACCATCAAAACCTTCACCCACTCCACCCTCACCCAAGGCACTCAAACAAACCTTCTGTCAAAAGTATTCAAAGCCATTACCTACAACTCCTAATCTTGAATTAAGAGTAAGTGAGGACGTGGTTTATGACATGTGCCATATACAACATCCAAATCAGCAAGGGACTTGACGAGAAGAGAGCCTCCAAGAGCAAAGGCAAGTTATTCGAATGGTTGATTTTGTTTCAGCCATACAATGAATCAAGAAGAGGAGGTAATTACCTAAATTGATTTGAGGACAAATCTTTTTAACAAGGGGAGGATGATGGAGATCCCTCCATGCCCTTTGATTTAAAGAATCAAATCAAAGCTAGGTAATTTTATTTTGGTGATTAAAGGATGAATGATTCATCCTTGTTTTGTTTAAGGACCTAAAACAGCAGGTCAGGTTTGTTTTCACAGCAAACCCGGTTTTCGAGAGGTTAATTACGTCAAACCCTTTAAGGTTTAAGTCCAATATTTTGCATTGGGATTAAAGCTTAAGAAGTCAGCTTCGCAACAAAAAAAGTTTCATCCCATTTGGACTTCATTTGCCCTCTCAAATTAGCTAATAAACCCCAGATATACAAACTGCCCAGTTTAAACCAGAACATACCCGGTTTTGGTTATTTGATTCCATAAGCTTAATGGTGGTTTAAGTCTTGTATTTTTACATTTTGTGGGTCCCCAAGATGTTAGCTACATGGTCCAAGTGATAAAATCAAGTTATGTCAAGTGGAAAATGGGGAACCAGGTCAATCTCCCAAAACTGTGCAGACTGAGACCCGGTTCAGACCAGTCTGACCATTTTAACGTTTTCATCAGGCAAATGAACTCCAAATTGAGTAATTCCACTTGGAGCTGTTAGAAGACTTCTCAATCTTTCCAACCATGTGTGGCAACACAAGTTATGACCACATTTTCCCTAGAATACATGGCCTGCAAATCGACCCTGTAAGCTGCCTGCACATTATAGTTTACAGCAGCAAGCAGCTTTCCTTCTCCAAAGGGTTTCCTTCTCTTCAGCTGAGTGGTACACCTTCCAAGGCTTGGCACACGTCCAAGGCAACCTAGGGAAGACAACAACCAATGAGGGAAGGGCTGCAAGAAGGCTTGTCTCTTGAATCTCATTGGAAGACAAAGAAGGTGCTCCCTTGATTCTCATTGGCTAGCCGTAAAGGGGATGGCCACTTTTCGGCTTGCACATGGCTACTTGCTGCCTTTTGAAGCTGATTATGTTTAAGGCCAAATTAATCAAGTTGTATTAGTCATTTGTCTTGCTTTCCTAGTTAGATTAATACACTTTGTTTAGCATTAAGGAAGATTAACAAAACCGGTTAGCATAACCGGGTGTAATTAGGCCTAATACCTTTCCTACCTAGGAAGGAAAGCTAGAGGTACTTGTGTAAGAGCTTACTTAGCTTGGTTATTTTGCTGCCTATTTAGAGGACACACGGCCAAGGCAAAAACCAGGAGATTTGAGTTAAAAACCTCTTTGAGAGCTTTGTGCTTTCATGCCTTAGTGCAAACAAATTCCAACTTGCTTATCCTTAATCTAGTCAATTAAGGTGGTGATCAAGTAGGTTTTAATCTTGAATTAAGTGGTATTTCTGTATCTTAATCCAAGGTTAAAGACTCTAAACTTAAGTTTGGTGGTGATATCTGTATCCAAACAATAAGTTTAGCCTATCCTTTCCTTGCTTTATGCAACCAGATTTAAGGTGAATTAAGGTGAGATTATTAAACTTGAATTTTTGAGTTAGTAATCTTTCACTTTGAAGCTCCTTCACATCCCTACATTCGCACACCATTCATACTCTCCATTCCATCCATAATCACAACCTAGACTATCCCAAAAGATCTAGCAAACATCCCCTCTTCAAAGCAACTCCAACCGTGCAAAGTGAGAAGACTAAGTCACGGCCGACAGAATTTTGGCACGGCCATGCCGTGTCCATAGGCACGACCGTGCCACCTCAAGGCCGTCTTGTTTCACTTGTTTGCTTCATGTTCTTGGTGGGTTTTAGCTTGGTGTCCTCCTTTACTTAAGGCAATCATCACAATTCATGTGTTTGCTGCCTCACAACCAGCTTATTGCATACCAATTGCCTTAGTTTTCTCTTGAATGTATCTTCCTTGGTTTGTAAGCTTTCACTCTTCAATTGAGTATTAGCTTAGACCCTCGGCAGGTACATCATATTCTAATGCAATGAGCTTTGTTTGGACTTGATTCTATGAGGGGAAAGGTAGAAGGAGTAGTTTTGAAAGGGGGAAATGGAAGTATGGTAGGTGGTTTAATGGAATGACTTGAAGATCATTCAAGTATTGAAGATGATAAATGAAGAACACGAAGAACACAGAAGATCAACTTGAAGATTCAAGCTAATCAAGTGAATTAGGATAGAACTAAACTCGAGGATTAGATACAGAAACACCACTAATCTTTGAGTTTAGGGCCCTTAAGCTTGATCAAGATACAGAATCACCACTCAATCAAGATTAAGACTCACTTGAACACCACTTAGTTTGGCCTAAACTAAGATAAGCAAGCAAGAGTTTTTGAAGAGAAAGCTCACAAGCTCTCTATGATTTTCTTTTACTTAAAACTGAAGTCTGCCTTTCCTTTGGCCGTGAAAGGCCTTACATAAGCAGCAAAATGACCAAGCTAAGCAAGCTAGCAAGCACCTCTCTTTTCCTTCCTAGGAGGGAAAGGTATTAACTAGCTCTAATTGCCACGGTTAGAGCTAAATGGCTTCAAGCATGCTTAAGACTAATCAAAACACACTTAAACCTTCAAGGAAAACAAGGCAAATGATCATTACAACATAATCAACTAGTCCCTAAGCTTAATCAGCATTCAAAGGCAGCAAGTGGCCATGTGAGGAGCCGAAAAGTGGCAATCCCCTTTGCGGCTGACCAATGGCGTTCAAGGGACATCTTTCCTTGTCTCTTCCTTCTCATTGGCCGTTCTTTCCAAGGTTGCAGCTAATGATGATTGCCTTGAGGTGTGTGCCCAGCCTTGGGAGGTGTGCCAACTCAGTTGATAGCAAGGAAACCCACCGGAAAAAGTTTGCTCAGCCGTGCCTCCAAACCGTGTGCAATGGGCAGTTTTACACTCGGTTTTCAGGCCAAGTTTACCCAAAGCAAAAAAGGATATGGCTTGGGTTTTAAATGTGGGGGAGAAAGTTTAAGGTGTAAATAGACCCCCTCATTTAAGAAATCAAGGCTAAACATGGATTAAGTAAGGTAATCACATGCAAACTTTTAACCGTGCAGAATTGGACTAATTCTGGCCGGTTAGGAAAAACGCCTTTGATCTTTCATCCTCTTGTAGCATGACTTGAATTCAATGCTTGGACTTGAAAGTTAATTTCCTGAGGATTCCAAAAATGCAAAAATATTGGCCTTAAGCCATGAAATGGCTTAAGAAATCAGATGCACAATACCGGGCTTGTGCAGGCCGGTTGTGCTAGTCTCAGCTTCTTGCCAAAGGTGAGCCATCTTCTTGGTTTGGGACCTTGTTCTTGACCGACTTGGACTTGTCTCATCTGGAGCTAGGTCTTGGCTAGGTAGGTCTCCATCATCCTCCCCTTGTTGAAAAGATTATATCCTCAAATCTGGGGGGAAAGTATCTGGATAGAAGGGACTCAAATCAGCTACATTAAAGGTGGCTGAAACCTCAAAATCACCAGGGAGATCAATCTTGTAAGCATTGTCGTTGATTCTCTCTAAGACTTCAAATGGACCTTCAGCTCGTGCCATGAGCTTGTTTTTCCTCTTAGAAGGAAAACGTTCCTTTCTCAGATGGATCCATACCAAGTCTCCTGGTTGAAAGACAATCTTTCTCCTATGCTTGTTGGCGTGTGCTTCATAGGCTGCATTAGTCTTCTCAATGCGTGCTTTCACCAACTCATGGAACCTTTGAATCTCTTTTACTCTTTCTGTTGCATCAGCATGGGGTTTTTGGTCTTGGGGCCGTGGGGTAAGATCATTTGGACTCAACGGATCAACCCCGTATACCACTTTGAACGGCGAAAGACCAGTAGCCTTGCTAGGCGCCCTGTTGTATGCAAACTCGGCATGGGGTAAGAGTAAATCCCAGGCTTTCGCATTAGGTTTAATCAAAGCCCTTAGGAGAGTACACAGGGTTCGATTAGTGACCTCAGTCTGGCCATCAGTCTGGGGATGACAGGTAGTACTAAACAGCAGCTTAGTACCAAGCTTCTTCCAAAGAGTAATCCAAAAATGACTAAGGAATTTAGTATCCCTATCCGAAACAATGGTCTTAGGAATACCATGCAACCTTGTTACCTCTTTAAAATAGAGCTCGGCAATGTGTGTAGCATCATTTGTTTTGCAGCAAGGAATGAAATGTGCCATCTTTGAAAATCTGTCCACTACCACAAAGATTGAATCGTTTCCCCTTTGAGTCTTAGGTAGACCCAAAATGAAATCCATACTTACATCCACCCAATGTAGAGTAGGCACGGGTAAGGGCGTGTATAATCCGTGGGGCAAGGTATGGCTCTTGGCTGCTTGGCACGTTCCACATCTTCTAAGGATGTCTTGAACATCCTTCTCCATCCCTGGCCAATAGTAGTGCTCCCTTAACATGGTTAAGGTCTTTGATTCTCCAAAATGGCTGGCCAAGGAACCTCCATGAACTTCTCTGATTAAGAGCTCACGAGTGCTACACTTTGGAATGCATAAACGCACTCCCTTGAACAAGTAACCCTCTTGAATTAGGAAGTCTCCCTTTGGATGTTTCAAACATGCAGCATAGAGATTTCCAAGGTCTTCATCTTCGGCGTATAAACTCTTGAGATGCTCAAAACCAAGAATAAGAGCATCTAATTGGAACATAAGGAGGTATCTCCTTGATAATGCATCCGCTGATGTATATGTGGGTGGAAAGTGATCCAAATCAAACTCAAATCAAACTAAGCAAAATGAAAAGAGAGAAAGATGGGAAAGATGAAGAATATCACCAAACAGGATAGAGATGGATAGTGCAAGACTTTGTGTATGAGATAATCCTTCCGGAGCCACTCACACCTTGGTCATGGGCTAATTCCCTTCACTCTTCTGAGGAATCACTCCAAAGAAAAGAAAGAGAACCTAGAACACCACTTGAATTAGCCAAATTCAAGATATAGAACTAGGAATTTTTGTGACACAATTGAGAATCACTCTCAAAGGTGCTTGAATTACTCTTGAAAATGCCTTAGAAATCTGATCTACAATGCTCACACGCCCCCCCTTTATATAGGCTCAGCAGAAGACAACAAAAGGACTCAAATAACTCCTAACAATTAAAACTAGTAAAATGAAAAGGCTAAGATAAATGGAAAGACACATCATAAAAGGGGTGGGGGAGGTTACAAGGAATATTCTAGGATTTCTTAGCTGATTACACCAATCTAGAAGGCTCCAAAACGTGCACAATGACAGCCACACAATCACATGTAAACGAAGACTCTTCATATTCCCAGAATTAATCCTTGCAGCTGCCTCAACTTCAACAGAGCATAACTTCCAGAATACTCAGCCAAATCACGCGTTCTTGGGCTTGATAGAAAGCCCTGGAAGTCTAGTTTTCAGAATGGGCTCATTTGCTCAATGTGGATAAGCGGTTTAAAAGTTATGGCCCAAACAATGCACCTATCTCAGACGGGACTGGATCAGCATAACGTATCTTTGAGTGATATTTTGCCCAATCAAATGATGTCCAAATTAAATAAAATTGGGCTTATTTTAAAGCTGACATCTTAAGCTTCAAAAGCACATGGGCGCTCAAGTTGTGGGTCCACTTGAGCTTGTCAAAAAGTGGTCACAAAAATCGGGTTCCGCAGGGATGAATTCGGCACCAAATTTCTAGCAAAGTTTAACCTCTTTTTGACCTCTCCATAGTGTCGTGAGTCTTTGAACTCACTTAAGAAGACCAAATAAGCACACTTCCAAGCATGATCTTCTTTGACCCTTTTCTTCTTTGAAATTGGAGTTGAATAAAAATGATGCATATGGAAATATGCATCATACTCCCGGGTTGTTTTGAGTTTGTCCTCAAACTCAAAGGGTTGGCAAGCTTCTCATGAAGGGAGGCATGCTTATGAAATGGGAGCTCTTGTAGGAAGTGGCCAAAGGGCATCATTTGTAGGGTGGCATAGAGGAGGGGGATGAGAAAGACATCCAAGTGAGGACTGTCTTTGGGTTTGGGAGATGGAATAAGATCAAAACGCAGCACTTGAAAAGCAATATGCACAGAGGTTTGATAAAAGTGGGTGTGGGAAGGGTGAAAACTAAGGTGAGATTCGGTTGGGGAAAGAGAGGTAAGTAATAGATCATTTTGTGAGGCTTTATGTGGTTTGAGGATTTGGGAAGGTTGAATGGGGGTTAATGTGATTTTGTGGGGAAAGGATAGGATATGGTCTTGCTCCTTTGGATTGAAATGAATATTTGCATGCTCTTCTTCAATTTCGTTTGGCTTTTGAGAAACCTTCTCTAAGTGAAGTATTTCTTCTTTTTCAACCTTGAGTTCAATTTCTTCTTCAATGCTTTCCTCCTGATCGTTCTCCCCCTTTTCTTCCTCCATGGCTACTTCCCATTCGGTGATGGTGATGAATTCCTTGTTGGGGCAGCCCGTAGGTGTGTGACTAAAACCTTGACACTTAGAACACCTCCTAAGGTTCAAAGGGTCGGGGTTAGGTCGATCTGCAAGGGCTTGGCTTGTTTGTGGAGTTTGCTTCTTTTGTGGAGTGGAAGGGGCTAAAAATGTGGGTTGAGGGGATGGAATTGAGCGTCCCTTGTTGAAAGAGAGGTTTTTAGAAGAGGAATCAAAGTTGTTTACCTCAAAGGAAAGTAAAGGATGGTTGTGTAAGTAAGAGGTTTGGTGTATCCTCAAGGGGGAAACCAAGAGGATGGGAAAGAGGGTGGAATGAATGCAATGGATGGTAGCAACAAGGCAACTTTGAATTCACAAACTCACCTTGAGTTGGGGATGTTAAAACCGGAACTAACACCTACCTTGGATACAGAAACACCACCAAGGTTTGATGTTAGGGCCCTTAACAACCTCTTGGATACAGAAACACCACCAAGAAGGAAGTTAAGACTCTGACTAGATCACCACTCAACTTGGCCAAGAGATGAGATAAGCTAGAAGAGAGTTTGAGGATTCAAAGGAGCAAAGCTCAACTTCATTTCATGCAATTGCTTGATAGTGGCCGGCCAAGGGCTTGTGGGGGTATTAATACAAAAGTTTCAAGTACAAATCATAGGCCCTAGGTTGAACTATAAGCTAAACTAGGCAAAAATACAAAGATCAAATCAAAGCAAAAAAGGATAGATGCATCCTCCACTTGACACCTCTTCGATGCTAATCTTGAGGATGATGTGTCGATCTTGGGGTGAATGGAAGCTTCCTTGGCAGCTTGGTACTTCCTATAATGACTCTTGCAAGTGGATAAGCATGGATTAGAGCAACAAAAACACCTCATCACTCTCTCTTGTACCCGGCTGGCCTAGGACCGGTTAAAAGGGTGTTTCAGCCCTTGTTTTGGGGGTTAATAGCTCCTCATGAGTGTAATTTGGCTGAGGTTTTTTGTGGTCACTTGATAATATTTTTAAAGTACTTTCAAGCCATAAAAGTTTCAACCCAAATAGAGGAGAAATGGGCCACCAAACAACCTCTTGTTTCAGCCCTGCCCAGTTCAGCGCCAGGATGTATTGATTGACTTTGCCTGAGGTTTTGAGGTATCAAATGAACTCCAAATGACTTGCAAGAGGTCTTGATGGAAAGAGCACATCTTGAACTTAAACTTAGGCTTCCTGCAACCCCATTTCAGCCTTGGGAAGTTTAGGAAATAACGTGCACAAAATCGGGTTTGTGCACGCCTGAAATTCCAGTTTTGAGGAAATAGTTTCCTTGCTCCCTTAGGCTAATTTCTTGCATCTTGGACATGAGGTTTGGACCTTTTGGGCTCCCTTGATGGCTATGGATCACGTTAGGGGATGGACCTCCATCATCCTCCCCTTGTTGAAGAGAATTTGCCCTCAAATTGATAAGATTATCACCCTCCTCATAAGGGCTAAGGTCGGCTACGTTGAAAGTAGCCGAAACTCCATACTCACCGGGCAAATTGATCTTGTATGCATTATCATTGATGCATTCCAATACTTCAAAAGGACCATCGGCCCTTGGCATCAATTTGCTCTTCCTCTTAGAAGGAAACCGTTCCTTTCTTAAGTGAACCCATACCAAATCACCGGGGTGAAGCACCATCTTCTTTCGATGCTTGTTGGCATGGTCTTTGTATGAGGCATTGGCCTTCTCAATTTTGGCCCTCACGGTTTCGTGGAGCTTCTGGATCTCCTCCACCCGTTTGCTAGCCTCCATGTGAGGCTTCTCATTCATTTCTCTTGGAGTAAGATCAAGGGGACTTAAAGGATCCATCCCATAGACTAACTTGAATGGTGATAAACCGGTGGCCTTGCTAGGTGACTTGTTGAAGGCGAATTCGGCTTGTGGCAAGGCTAAGTCCCAAGCTTTGATGTTGGATTTCACTAGCACTCTTAGGAGGGTTCCCAAAGTCCGGTTGGTGACTTCGGTTTGCCCATCCGTTTGAGGGTGGCATGAAGTGCTATACTTGAGCTTGGTTCCCATCTTCTTCCAAAGTGTCACCCAAAAATGGCTAAGGAACTTGGTATCCCTATCCGAAACAATGGATCTAGGGATGCCATGCAGCCTCATTACTTCCTTGAAGTATAACTCGGCAATGTGGGTGGCATCATTGGTCTTGGTACAAGGTATGAAATGGGCCATCTTAGAGAAACGATCAACAACAACAAAGATCGAATCTTTACCCCTGTGTGTCCTTGGGAGGCCAAGGATGAAGTCCATGCTTACATCTTCCCAAGGATGATTGGGAGTGGGTAGGGGTGTGTAGAGACCGTGGGGTAGGAGGTGACTCTTGGCAACTTGGCAAGTTGCACATCTCTTCAACACATCTTGGACATCTTTGCTCATACTCGGCTAATAATAGTGTTCCCTTAACATCGTAAGGGTCTTGTTTTCTCCAAAGTGACCGGCTAAAGATCCACCATGGACCTCACGAATGAGCAACTCTCTCGTGCCACACTTAGGCACACATAATCTTGAACCCGTGAATAAAAAGCCATCTTGGACAAGGAAATCACCTTTAGGGTGCCGAAGGCATTCTTTGTAGAGCTCTCCCAATTCTTCATCATTCCCATATAGGGACTTCAAGTGCTCAAAGCCAAGGATGCAAGCATCAAGTTGGAATAGAAGTAAGTGCCTCCTTGACAAGGCATCGGCTCCTTGATTGAGCTTTTCGGATTTGTGCTTGATGGTGAAGTTAAAAGATTGGAGGAACTCCACCCACTTGGCATGCCGTGAGTTAAGCTTATGTTGCCCTTGAATGTATTTCAAGGCTTCATGATCGGAGTGCAAGGTGAACTCACTAGCCACCAAGTAATGATTCCAATGCTCAAGGCACCTCACTATTGCATAGAACTCCTTATCATACGTGGAGTACTTTCTCCTTGAGTAACAAAGCTTCTCACTAAAGAAGGCTAAGGGCCGCCCTTCTTGAGTGAGGACTCCTCCAATGCCAACTCCCGAGGCATCACACTCTACCTCAAACACTTTATCAAAGCATGGCAAGGCAAGAACCGGTGCTTGGGTGAGCTTGGACTTGATGGTTTCAAAGGCTTCTTGGGCTTTGGGAGTCCACTTGAATGATGTGCCTTTGATAACCTCAGTCATAGGGGCCATAATGGTACTAAAGTTTCTAATGAACTGCCTATAGAATGAGGCAAGCCCATGGAAACTTCGCACATCATGAATACTCTTGGGGGTTGGCCAAGACCGAATTGCTTCCACTTTACTCTCATCAACTTTGATGCCTTCACTTGTGACAATGTAACCAAGGGAGGTGACCTCATGAGTGAAAAATGCACACTTCTTGAGGTTACCGTAGAGCTTTTCCTTCTCTAGAACCTTCATGACTTGTGTGAGGTGTTGAAGGTGCTCTTCTTCATTCTTGTTATAGATGAGGATGTCATCAAAATACACCACAACGAATTTTCCAATGAAGGGCCGGAACACTTGGTTCATGAGCCGCATGAAGGTACTTGGAGCATTTGACAATCCGAATGGCATGACTAGCCACTCATACAAGCCTCCTTTGGTTTTGAAGGTCGTCTTCCATTCATCTCCCTCTCTAATGCGAATTTGGTAGTAACCACTTCTCAAGTCCACCTTAGAGAACACACTAGAACCATATAACTCATCAAGCATATCCTCAAGGCGGGGAATTGGATATCTATACTTGATGGTTATCTTGTTGATTGCCCGACTATCAACACACATGCGCATACTCCCGTCTTTCTTTGGAACAAGGAGGGCCGGAACTGCACAAGGGCTCAAGCTCTCTCTAATCAACCCCTTATCCATAAGCTCATCAACTTGCCTTTGGATTTCCATGGTTTCTTTGGGGTTTGTCCGATAAGCCGGTTTGTTTGGGAGAATGGAACCGGGTATGAGATCAATATGGTGTTGGATGGTTCTTTGTGGTGGTAAGCCGGGGGGTATTTCTTCGGGGAAGACATGGCTAAAATGTTCCAGGAGGGAAATGGCTAGATGATGTGATGGTGTGGAGGTTTCGGATTCTTCAAGGGTGGCTAGGATCCACTCTTTAAAGGCCTTGAATTCATGGTGAGAAGCCTTAAGTAGAGGTTCACTCACGGCTAGAAGCATGTCCGAATGGTCATGGCTTGGTTGGGGCTTACTTTTGTGGAGTTGGGAAGGGCTTAATGGGGCAAGGGTGATCTTTTTCCCATCTTTGTGGAAGGTGTAGGTGTTTAGATAGACATCATGTATGACCTTCCGATCAAACAACCAAGGTCTCCCCAACAAAAGGTGACATACATCCATGGGGATGATATCACACCACAATTCATCATGATAGTGCTTCCCAATTGAAAATGAAATCAAGCACCTTGAATTAACTTGCAACCCCTTACCGTGATTTAGCCATTGAATGTTGTAGGGGTGAGGATGAGCCGAAGCTTGAAGGCCAAGCTTTTCCACCATAGTCACGGAAGCCACATTTGCACAACTCCCTCCATCAATGATGAGGGAACACACGTTGCTTTGAATAGTACATCTTGTATGAAAGATGTTCTCCCTTTGTTCTTCAAGTTCTCCTTTTTTTGTGCTCAAAGCTCTCCTCAACACAAGCAACTCTCCCTCATCGGCCTCTTCAATCACTTCCTCTTGTTCCTCCATATAATACACACCTTCTCTCTCTTCCTCCTCTTCTCCCTCTTCTTCCCTCTTCTCATCCCACTCGGCCAAGGTAATAATCCTCCTATTTGGACACTCCGAAGCAATGTGCCCAAGACCTTGACATTTGAAACATCTCCTTTGGTCATTTAGCTTAGGGTTGGGACGGTTTTGGGGTGGTGGACTTTTTTGTGGAGCTTGGTTCTTTTGTGGAGGTGAGGGTGTAGTAACCGTGGGTTTGGGAGGTGGATAAGAGCTCCCCTTGTTGAAAGGTTGGCTCTTGGGAAAGGGTTTGGGAGGTTCTCTTTTGTAGAGCTTGGATTTCCTTTGTTGTTCAACTTTGTGGGCTAATACACACACTTCATCAAAAGTGGTGTATTGTTGCAACTCTACCACATGAGCATATCTAGGATCTAAGCCACCCAAATATCTCACTATGGTTTGCTCTTCGGGCTCCCTCAAGTCACACTTGATCAACAACTTCTCAAATTCCCTAGTGTACTCCTCAACACTCAAGTTTCCTTGGGTAAGATTGTGAAGTTGAGAGTAATTATCTTGTAGGTAGGACGGGGGTAGGAAACGGGCTTTGAGTTTGGCTTTCATTTTCTCCCATGTCCTAATCTTTCCCTTCCCTTGCCTAACTCTCTTAGCACAAAGGTTGGACCACCAAAAAGAAGCATATTTACGAAGTCTAAGGGCAACAAGTTTTACCTTATTTCCCTCGGAAATCTCTTTGTAGTCGAAGATCCTCTCGACAGTTTGCAACCATTCTAGGAACTCATCGGGGTCTAGCTTCTCTTCAAACTCCGGAATTTCCACTCGGATGTCTCCTTGGTGAGAGGTTGTTCGCCTTCCTCTTCTTGATCTTTCATAAGCCTCCTCCTCACTTGATGAACTCAAGTGTGGGGCTTCTCTTGGTTCTGGCTCGGAGTCGGAAGAGTTAGAAGACCGGGAACTCCTAATCTCCTTACGCTTTTGCTTCAAGGAGTCTCCAAGTTGTCGCCTCAAATACTCGTTCTGACCTTTGATCTCTTCATTTTGTAGCCTCAAGGCCTCATAATTCCTCATGAGAGCCTCAAACTTTTCCTCCATGGTCATGCTAGCAGTGCTCATGTTGAAATAAGATGGAACCTCACGGACAGGAATTGGCACAGGCGTGCTTGGTGGCACGGTGTGACCGTGCTCAGGGTCTGGACGTGACGAAGTTTGGGGTGTGGCTGGGAAGAGGTGGCACGGTCGTGCGTAGTGGCACGGGGGGACCGTGCTGATGTACTGGTTGTGGGTGGAAAAGAAAGCGTGGCTGCAATGTGAGGGTGGCACGGTCGTGCTCTTTGGCACGGGGTGACCGTGCCGAGTTTCTAGCTGGTGAAAAACCGTGAAGCACGATTTGGTATTTTTTTGAGGGGGAATGTGTTTGGGGTGTTTGGAAGGGTGTTGGGCAGCAAGCTTAGGCCTAGGGAAGCCGTAGCTCTGATACCAAATATGGTGTATCCTCAAGGGGGAAACCAAGAGGATGGGAAAGAGGGTGGAATGAATGCAATGGATGGTAGCAACAAGGCAACTTTGAATTCACAAACTCACGTTGAGTTGGGGATGTTAGAACCGGAACTAACACCTACCTTGGATACAGAAACACCACCAAGGTTTGATGTTAAGGCCCTTAACAATCTCTTGGATACAGAAACACCACCAAGAAGGAAGTTAAGACTCTTACTAGATCACCACTCAACTTGGCCAAGAGATGAGATAAGCTAGAAGAGAGTTTGAGGATTCAAAGGAGCAAAGCTCAACTTCATTTCATGCAATTGCTTGATAGTGGCCGGCCAAGGGCTTGTGGGGGGTATTAGTACAAAAGTTTCAAGTACAAATCATAGGCCCTAGGTTGCACTATAAGCTAAACTAGGCAAAAATACAAAGATCAAATCAAAGCAAAAAAGGATAGATGCATCCTCCACTTGACACCTCTTCAATGCTAATCTTGAGGATGATGCGTTGATCTTGGGATGAATGGAAGCTTCCTTGGCAGCTTGGTACTTCCCATAATGACTCTTGCAAGTGGCTAAGCATGGATTAGAGCAACAAAAACACCTCATCACTCTCTCTTGTACCCGGCTAGCCTATGACCGGTTAAAAGGGTGTTTCAGCCCTTGTTTTGGTGGTTAATAGCTCCTCATGAGTGTAATTTGGCTGCGGTTTTTTGTGGTCACTTGATAATATTTTTAAAGTACTTTCAAGCCATAAAAGTTTCAAGCCAAATAGCAGAGAGATGGGCCCCCAAACAGCCTCTTGTTTCAGCGCTACCCAGTTCAGCGCCAGAATATAGTGATTGACTTTGCTTGGAGTTTTGAGGTATCAAATGAACTCCAAATGACTTGGAAGAGGTCTTGATGGAAAGAGCACGCCTTGAACTTAAACTTAGGCTTCCTGCAACCCCATTTTAGCCTTGGGAAGTTTAGGAAATAACGTGCACAAAACCGGGTTTGTGCACGCCTGAAATTCCAGTTTTGAGGAAATAGTTTCCTTGCTCCCTTAGGCTGATTTCTTGCATCTTGGACATGAGGTTTGGACCTTTTGGGCTCCCTTGATGGCTATGGATCACATTAGGGGATGGGCCTCCATCAAGGTTGGAGCGTAAGTATCCATTAATTTACCTCTTAACTTAACCCATGTTGTGATCTTACTTTTTCCTCTCTTCTTCCTCTTATACTTGTACTTTTCCCACCATTCAAGTGCATGGCCTCGGAGCTTCTTGATAACAACCTTAAACTTCTCTTGCTCGTCAATATTGTAGCGAGTGAAGACTTGATCCACTTTGGAAATCCAGTAAGGGCAATCTTCTTTTTGGCCACGAAACTTTGGAGTTTCAAGGATGACCATCTCCTTTTCAATCAAAGCAATCTCTTTTCTCAAGTTCCCAAGAGAAATCATGATGGATGAATGCTTAAGGGTTCTTTGTGGGTTCTGTGTTAGGCTAGAAAAAGGCTGTTTTGGAGAAGAGGAGGGAGGGCACGGTCGTGCAAGGGGCACTGGGGAACCGTGCTATGCTTCGACTTGAGGAAATGCAGAAAAGTATAGTGGCACGGTCGTGCTGGGTGGCACGGTCGTGCTGGGTGGCACGGGGGCACCGTGCTGCTTCTCTGGTCTTCGAGACTGGGTTTGCCGGTTTGTGCCTTTTTTTTTTGTTTTTGTGTTTTGGCTTTTTGGGATGTATTTGGGTGTGATGTGGGTCACTTAAGAACCGTGGCTCTGATACCAATTGATGTATATGTGGGTGGAAAGTGATCCAAATCAAACTCAAATCAAACTTAAGCAAAATGAAAAGAGAGAAAGATGGGAAAGATGAAGAATATCACCAACAGGATAGAGATGGATAGTGCAAGACTTCGAATATGAGATAATCCTTCCGGAGCCACTCACACCTTGGTCTTGGGCTAATTCCCTTCACTCTTCTGAGGAATCACTCCAAAGAAAAGAAAGAGAACCTAGAACACCACTTGAATTTGCCACAATTCAAGATATAGAACTAGGAATTTAGTTGCACTTTTGAGAAACACACTCAAAGTACTTGTATTGCTTTGGAAATTTCTTACAATGCTCACACGCCCCCCCTTTATATAGGCTCAGCAAAAGACAACAAAAAGACTCAAATAACTCCTAACAATTAAAACTAGTAAAATGAAAAGACTAAGATAAATGGAAAGACACATCATAAAAGGGGTGGGGAAGGTTACAAGGAATATTCTAGGATTTCTTAGCTGATTACACCAATCTAGAAGGCTCTAAAAACGTGCACAATGTCAGCCACACAATCACATATAACCGAAGACCCTTCATATTCCCAGAATTAATCCTTGCAGCTGCCTCAACTTCAACAGAGCATAACTTCCAGAATACCCGGCCAAATCACGCGTTCTTGGGCTTGTTAGAAAGCCCTGGAAGTCTATTTTCCAGAATGGGCTCATTCGCTCAATTTGGATAAGCGGTTTGAAAGTTATGGCCCAAACAATGCACCTATCTCAGACTGGACTGGATCACCATAACGTATCTTTGAGTGATATTTTCCCCAATCAAATGATGTCCAAATTAAACAAACTTGGGCTTATTTTAAAGCTGAAATTTTAAGCTTCAAAAGCACATGGGCCCTCAAGTTGTGGGTCCACTTGAGCTTGTCCAAAAGTGGTCACAAAATCGGGTTCCGCAGGGATGAATTCGGCACCAAATTTCTAGCAAAGCTTAACCTCTTTTTGACCTCTCCATAGTGTCGCGAGTCTTTGAAGTCACTTAAGAAGACCAAATAAGCACACTTCCTAGCATGATCTTCTTTGACCCTTTTCTTCTTTGAGATTGGACTTGAATAAAAATGATGCATATGGAAATATGCATCATCCGCACCTTGATTTAACTTTCCCGACTTGTGCTTAATAGTGAAGTTGAATGATTGTAGGAATTCAACCCACTTGGCATGGCGTGAGTTAAGCTTATGCTGGCCTTGAATATACTTTAACGCCTCATGATCCGAATGAAGTATAAACTCACTAGCGACCAAGTAATGACTCCAATGCGCTAGGCACCGAATGATAGCATAGAATTCCTTATCATATGTGGAGTATTTTCTTCTCGAGTCGCATAGTTTTTCCCTGAAGAAGGCCAATGGTTTGCCTTCTTGAGTTAAAACTCCACCAATCCCCACACCGGATGCATCACACTCAACTTCAAAAACTTTCTCAAAGCACGGCAAACCAAGCACCGGTGCTTGAGTAAGTTTCCTTTTCACCTCCTCGAAGGCTGATGGAGTCCTACCTAGCCAAGACCTTGGTCAAGATGTATCAAGTCCAAGTCGTCCAAAAACAAGGTCCCAAACCAAGAAGATGGCTCACCTTTGGCAAGGAATCGAAGACAGCACAAAGGGGTTAACCGGTCAGCATAAGCCCGGTTTTGTGCATCTGATTTCATAAGCCATATGATGGCTTAAGGCCAATATTTTTGCGTTTTTGGAATCCTCAGGATGTTAGCTTTCAAGTCCAGGCATTGGTTTCAAATCACGCCACAAAGAGGATGGAGTATCAATGACATTTTCCTAACCGGTCAGAATCGGTCCAGTTCTGCGCGGTTAAAAGTTTAGGTGTGATTACCCTACTTAAACTTTGTTTAACCCTAATTTCTTGATTGGGGGGTTTTTACACACCTTGAACTTTCCCCTCCATGAGTAAAACCCAGATCATATCCCTTTTTGCTTGGGTTAAACTTAGTCTGAAAACCGGGTGAAGCAAACTGGCCCTGAACCCGGTTGACATCACAGCAACACTTTACCTTCTCTAGAGGGTTTCCTTTTCTTCAGCTGAATGGGCACTCTCTTCTATGTTGGCACACGCCCAAGGCAAGCTAGGGAAGGTCACAACCAATGAAAGAAGGGCTGCAAGAAGAGTTGTCTCTTGATTCTCATTGGAAGACAAGGAAGGTGCTATCTTGCTTCCTATTGGTCAGCCGCAAAGGGGAGGTCACTTTTCGGCTAGGCACATGCTTTCCTTGCTGCATTTGAAGCTGAATGAGATTAAGGACAAGTTAATAATGTAGTAATCTTCATTTGTCTTGTTTTCCTTGATGCTTTTAGTGTATTTTGATTAGCATTAAGTATGTTTGTAACCGATTAACTCTAACCGTGGGAATTAGAGTTAATTAACACCTTTCCTCCCTAGGAGGGTAAGGTGAGGTGTCTTCTAACTTGCTTGCTGAATAGGAAAGGTTGTAGGGCAAGCAACAAAAGGGAAGGCACGACCATAATGAAAGGGAGTTCAGATTTTGTTCAATGAAAAAAAACCATAGAGAGCTTTCAAAGCTTCCTCACCAAATCCTTGCTTGCTTATCTTAGTTTCGGCCAAACTAAGTGGTGTTCAAGTGAGTCTTAGCCTTGATTAAGTGGTGATTGTGTATCTTAATCAAGATTAAGGGCCCTAGACTCAAAGGTTGGTGGTGATTACTGTATCCAATCCAAGAGTTTAGCTTATCTCTCTCCTTTGCTTCCTACCGGATCATTAGCGAGGTTGTTTGCTTAATTTTCCAAAGTATTCATCTTCACCTACCTTGTTCTACATTCCCCTTCCTTATCCCACTCTTTCTACTATCATTCACACCCATTTCCTTCAAGTCCACCTCACCAAAAAGATAGAAAATTAGTTAGAATTGAAGAGCACTCAAACCGGGCAAAACTAGCCTAATCTAGTTCTTTCAGGCAGAAAGTTGGCACGGTGTACCCGTGCTCATTGGCACGCCCATGCCACTTTAGCCCGTGAACTACATTGAGTTTTGAGTCTTGCTTGGTGTAAGGTTAGTGAGTGTGATCATTCCCATTGACCTTTACATCATATTTGGTATCAGAGCTGAGTTTCATCTTTGGCCTGGTATTGAATCCACGCATCCAAACTCCCTTCTTTTCCATTTCTCAAACACGAACATGAGTACTACTAGTATGAGTATGGAAGAAAAGCTTGATGCCATTTTGAAGGATAATCATGAGATTACTTCTTCTAATCAAGAACTCAAGGCACAGAACGAGTACCTACGCAAGCAGTTGGGTACTTTTCTTAAGCAAAAGCAAAAGTTCAATGAAGAACCATCCTATTTTGCTTCACAAGGCCGAGAGCAAGTGCTTAGTCACAACCTTGAATCCTCAAGTGATGAAGAGTCATTCAGAAGACCACGACAAGAGCCAAGAGGACAAGGTAACTCTAATGATTTTAGAGTTGAGATTCCAGAATATGAAGGCAAGCTTGATCCAGAAGATTTCTTGGACTGGTTGCACACAGTGGAGAGGGTATTCGAATACAAGGACGTTCCAGAAGAAAAGAAAGTCAAGTTGGTGGCATTAAGACTACGTAAGTACGCTTCCTTATGGTGGACCAACTTGTGTGCTAAAAGGGTTAGGGAACGTAAGACTAAAATCAGAACTTGGGAGAAAATGAAAACCAAGTTGAAGGCTAGATTCTTACCCCCCACGTATGTCCAAGATTGTTATTCACAACTTCATAATCTGAGTCAAGGCAATCTTAGTGTTGAAGAATACACTAGAGAATTTGAGAAGCTTGTGATTAAATGTGATTTGCAAGAACCAGAAGAGCAAGCGATTGTAAGGTACTTGGGAGGACTTGATCCTAAGTACTCTAATGTTGTGGAATTACAAGCTTACACCACATTTGATGAGGTTTGCGTACTTGCTCACAAGGTTGAGCAACAAAAGAAAGCTAAGCAAACTTTCAAACCTCCACATCAAAAGCCACCAATCCGGAACCAACCTTTTAACAAGGGGAGTTCCCAACCAGTTTTCAAGCCACAAAATCCCTTTCCTTTCAATCCACAAAGAACCCAAGCACCACAAAAGGCCCCAGCTACCCCAATTCGACCAAACCCCAATCCTATGAGCACTAGAAGATGTTTCAAGTGCCAAGGACTTGGCCATATTGCTTCAGAGTGCCCAAACCGCAAGGTCATCACTTTGGCCGAATGGAGAACCGTGGATGAGCAAGAAAAGGAAGGTGAAAATGAAGGTGAAACTAAAGAAGAGCATGAAGAGAGTCAAGAAGACGTTGAGGAGGAAGCTGATGAGGGAGAAATGTTAGTTTTGAGGAGAGTCTTGAACGGCAAAAGAGCACCAAGGATGAACAAAGAGAAAACATATTCCACACTAGGTGCACGGTTCAAGGCAAGGTCTGTTCGTTGATTATTGATGGTGGGAGCTGTGCAAACGTGGTGTCCCTTACCATGATTGAAAAGCTAGGTTTGCAAGTTACGGCCCATCCCCATCCATACAATATATCAATGGTTGAATCAAAGCAAAGGGCTTCAAGTCAATTCAAGGTGTCTCATTTCATTATCCATTGGTAAGAACTATCAAGACCAACTTTGGTGTGATGTTATACCTATGGATGCATGCCATGTATTATTGGGAAGGCCTTGGTTGTATGACCGAAGGGTGACCCATGATGGTTTCATGAACACGTATTCCTTGTCTATGAAAGGCAAGAAGATTACTCTAAAACCATTATCACCACCCGAAATTCTCAAGAACAAACCCACAAAAGGCCATGAACAATCTGGTTGTTTACTCACTTTTAGTGAAACTCTTTTGAGGTCTTCGAATCATGAATTCAAGGCTTTTAAGGAGTGGATCTTAACCATACAAGAAGAACCAGAATCCCCATTACCAACCCATCCATTTGCCAAATCACTCATCCAAGCATTCTGTCACTTGTTTCTAGAAGAGATACCCTCGGGTTTACCCCCTAAACGGGATATCCAACACCATATTGACCTCATTCCTGGCTCAGTTCTTCCAAACAAGCCAGCTTACAGAATGAACCCAAAGGAGACCATGGAGATTCAACGGCAAGTAGAGGAATTGATGTCAAAGGGACTTGTGCGTGAGTCCTTAAGCCCCTATGCCGTGCCTGCTTTGTTAGTTCCCAAGAAGGATGGCAGCCAACGCATGTGTGTGGACAGCAGAGCCATAAACAAGATCACCATCAAGTATAGGTATCCTATACCTAGGCTTGAAGACATGTAATATGAGTGGCATATGAGTGGCATCTTCAGCTGAATGGGCACTCTCTTCTATGTTGGCATCAATTCTAGAGGGTTTCCTTTTCTTCAGCTGAATGGGCACTCTCTTCTATGTTGGCACACACCCAAGGCAACCTAGGGAAGGTCACAACCAATGAAAGAAGGGCTGCAAGAAGAGTTGCCTCTTGATTCTCATTGGAAGACAAGGAAGGTGCTATCTTGCTTCCTATTGGTCAGCCGCAAAGGGGAGGTCACTTTTCGGCTAGGCACATGCTTTCCTTGCTGCATTTGAAGCTGAATGATTAAGGACAAGTTAATAATGTAGTAATCTTCATTTGTCTTGCTTTCCTTGATGTTTTAAGTGTATTTTGATTAGCATTAAGTATGTTTGTAACCGATTAACTCTAAACCGTGGGAATTAGAGTTAATTAACACCTTTCCTCCCTAGGAGGGTAAGGTGAGGTGTCTTCTAACTTGCTTGCTGAATAGGAAAGGTTGTAAGGCAAGCAACAAAAGGGAAGGCACGGCCATAATGAAAGAGACTTCAGATTTTGTTCAATGAAAAAAAAAACCATAGAGAGCTTTCAAAGCTTCCTCACCAAATCCTTGCTTGCTTATCTTAGTTTCGGCCAAACTAAGTGGTGTTCAAGTGAGTCTTAGCCTTGATTAAGTGGTGATTCTGTATCTTAATCAAGATTAAGGGCCCTAGACTCAAAGGTTGGTGGTGATTACTATATCCAATCCAAGAGTTTAGCTTATCTCTCTCCTTTGCATCCTACCGGATCATTAGCAAGGTTGTTTGCTTAATTTTCCAAAGTATTCATTTTCCAAAGTATAGGTATCATTCACACCCATTTCCTTCAATTCCACCTCACCAAAAAGATAGAAAATCAGTTAGAATTGAAGAGCACTCAAACCAGGCAAAACTAGCCTAATCTAGTTCTTTCAGGCAGAAAGTTGGCACGGTGTACCCGTGCTTATTGGCACGCCCGTGCCACTTCAGCCCGTGAACTACATTGAATTTTGAGTCTTCCTTGGTATAAGGTTAGTGAGTGTGATCATTCCCATTGACCTTTACATCAAAGGCAGCCTGAGCTTTAGGATTCCATTGGAAGGATGAACCCTTAAGCACTTCGGTCATAGGGGACATGATGGTGCTGAAGTTTCGTATAAATTTTCTGTAAAACGAAGCTAAACCATGAAAACTTCTAACATCATGTATACTCTGTGGTTGAGGCCAAGTGCGAATAGCCTCTATCTTCCCTTCATCAACCTTGATGCCTTCATCAGAAACAATGTAACCTAAGAAGGTGACCTCATGAGTAAAGAAGGTACACTTCTTAAGATTACCATATAACCGCTCACGCTCAAGGACACGCATGATCTGATGGAGATGATCTTGATGTGCCTGCTCGTCCTTGGAATAAATAAGAATGTCATCGAAGTAAACCACCACGAATTTGCCAATAAAGGGCTTGAATACTTGATTCATTAGTCTCATGAACGTACTAGGAGCGTTGGAAAGATCGAACGGCATAACTAGCCACTCATATAAACCGCCCTTGGTCTTGAATGCAGTTTTCCACTCGTCTCCTTCTCTTACTCTTATCTGGTAGTAACCACTTCGAAGATCAATTTTGGAGAAGACGGTTGAGCCATGTAGTTCGTTGATGGAGATCCATCCATGACCATGAATACCTACCCTCAAGGTGCTCCAAAACAATCAGAATCAATGGCTAAAGTGCAAAAAAACATGCCTAGTTTGCCTTAGTCATTTTCAGCCTTCATCCTGTTTTCGGCCTGTGAACAAACCCGGTTTTGTACACCTTTTTACATGACCTTCCAATGGATATGATTGGGATGAAGGAGGCCTAACTTTAAGTTTAAGATGTGTTCTTTCCAATAAGACCAATTGCAAGTCATTTGGAGGTCATTTTCTACCTCAAATCAGCTGTTGAAGTCAAGTGCTCAAAACTGTTTCAGTTCTGCCCAGTTCTGGAAATGGGTCTGTTTGGACGCCCAAAGCTCCTCCATTTGGACTGAAACTTTTATGGCTTGAAAACATATTAAAAATATTATCAAGTGGCCATAAAAAAACTCAGCCAAATTACACACTTGTGGAGCTATTAACCAGCAAATTAAGGGAAGAAACTCCCTTTTACCCGGGTAAAGGCAGCAGCTGCATATCGTTATTTTTGAGGTGCTTTTTGCTCTTATCAAGGTTTAATCCACTTGCAAATGACTTGATTAGAGTGCCAAGCTGCTGATTGAAGTCTCCCAAGCTCCCAAGGGCGACACCTAAGCCTCAAGATCAACAATGAAGATGTGTCAAGCCACGGTTTAATCTCACCGTTTTTGGTGTTTTGATTTTCAGGTTTTTGCCTAGTTTAGCTTGTAAGGTAGTCTAGGGCCTATGTTTTGTACTAGGAAGCTTTGTATTTAACCCCCCCAAGGCCCTTTGGCCGGCCATCATGTTGAGAAAATAGATTGAAGTTGAGCTTTGCTCCTTTGAACTCCCAAACTCTCTTCTAGCTTATCTCTATCTTTGGTCGGGTAGGGTGGTGATCTAGCAAGAGTCTTAACCTCTCTTTGGTGGTGTTTCTGTATCCAAGGAGTTGTTAAGGGCCCTAGTACTAAACTTGGTGGTGTTTCTATATCCAAGTGAGGTGCTAGTTTCGGTTCTATTCACAGAACTATCCTACTTTGAGCTTGTGTTTACAAAGGAAGCTTTGAATCCGTTTGTTCTCTTTGCATTCTGATTTGGCTTGCTCTGGCTACCCCCTTGAGGATACATCATATTTGGTATCAGAGCTAAGGCTTCCCTAGGCCTAAGCTTGCTGCCCAACACCCTTCCAAACACCCAAACACATTTCCCCCATAAAACATCAAAACCGTGCCCACATTTTTCACTGGACAGAACTTCAGCACGGTCCCCCCGTGCCAAAAAGCACGACCGTGCCACTTGCCTTTCCCAGCCACATTTCATCTTCACCCACATCCAAAACTTCAGCACGGTCACACCGCGCCACCAGGCACGCCCGTGCCACATCCTGTCCGTGAGGTTCCATCATATTTCAACATGAGTACTACTAGTATGACCTTGGAAGAGAAGTTTGAGGCCCTCATGAAGAAGTATGAGGCCTTGAGGCAACAAAACGAAGAGGTCAAAGGTCAAAATGACTACTTGAAGCGACAACTCGGAGAATCCTTGAAGCAAAAGCGCAAGGAGATTAAGAGTTTCCGATCTTCTAACTCCTCCGATTCCGAGCAAGAAATGAGAGCGGCCACACACTCAAGCTCATCAAGTGAAGAAGAGGCCTATGGAAGAATGAGGAGAGGAAGGAAAGTAACCTCACACCATGGAGACATCAAGGTAGAGATCCCGGAGTTCGAAGGGAAGCTTGACCCCGACGAGTTTTTGGAATGGCTTCAAACCGTAGAGAGGATTTTTTACTACAAGGAGATCCCGGAGGAAAAGAAAGTGAAGCTTGTTGCCATTAGACTCCGTAAGTATGCTTCTCTTTGGGGGTCTAACTTATGTGCCAAAAGAGCTAGGCAAGGAAAGGGAAAGATTCGAACATGGGAGAAAATGAGAGCCAAACTTAAAGCCCGTTTCTTACCCCAATCTTACCTACAAGATAACTACTCCCAACTTCACAACCTTGTCCAAGGTAACATGAGTGTTGAGGAGTATACTAGGGAGTTTGAGAAGTTGTTGATCAAGTGTGACTTGAGGGAGCCCGAAGAGCAAACCATAGTGAGGTATTTTGGAGGGTTAGATCCTAAATATGCTCATGTGGTAGAATTGCAACAATATACTACCTTTGATGAAGGGTGTGTCTTAGCCCATAAAGTGGAACAACAAAGAAAATCCAAGCTCCTCAAAAGAGAACCTCTCAAACCCTTTCCCAAGAGCCAACCCTTCAACAAGGGGAGCTCTTCCCCGCCTTCTAAACTCACGGTTCCAACCCCTTCCACCACACAAAAGAACCAAGCTCCTCAAAAGAGCCTAACCCTTCCAAACCGTCCAAAACCCACAACCTTGAACACAAAAAGATGTTTTAAGTGTCAAGGTCTAGGCCACATAGCCTCGGAATGTCCAAATAGGAGAGTCATCTCCTTGGCCGAAGGGGAAGCGACTAAGGAGGAAAAGGAGGAGGAGGACAAGGAGGTGTATTTCATGGAGGAGGTCGTGGAGGAGGCGGACGAAGGAGAGTTACTTGTGTTAAGGAGAGCCTTAAGTAGCCATAAAGGAGACAAGGAGGACCAAAGGGAAGACCTATTTCACACAAGATGCACGGTCCATGGCCAAGTGTGCTCCGTGATTATTGATGGTGGTAGTTGTGCGAACGTGGCCTCACTTAGCATGGGGGAGAAACTCAACCTCCAAGCCTCGGCTCACCCCCATCCTTACAACATCCAATGGCTCAATCAAGGTAAAGGATTGCAAGTAAATTCGAGGTGCTTGATATCATTTTCCATTGGTAAAAGTTACCAAGATGAGTTGTGGTGCGACATCATCCCCATGGATGCATGTCATCTTTTGTTGGGAAGGCCATGGTTGTTTGACCGAAAGGTGATGCATGATGGCTATTTCAATACTTATACCTTTCCAAAGGATGGAAAGAAGATCACCCTTGCCCCCCTAAGCCCATCCCAACTCCACAAAATTAAGCCCCAAAGGAACCAAGAGCATTCGGGCTTGCTCCTCACCACTAAAGAGCTACTTCTAAAGGTCTCACACCATGAGTTCAAGGACAATTTGAGGGCAAATTCTCCTCAACGAGGGGAGGATGATGGAGATCCATCCATGACCATGAATACCTACCCTCAAGGTGCTCCAAAACAATCAGAATCAATGGCTAAAGTGCAAAAAGACACGCCTAGTTTGCCTTAGTCATTTTCAGCCTTCATCCTGTTTTCGGCCTGTGAACAAACCCGGTTTTGTACACCTTTTTACATGACCTTCCAATGGATATGATTGGGATGCAGGAGGCCTAACTTTACGTTTAAGATGTGTTCTTTCCAATAAGACCAATTGCAAGTCATTTGGAGGTCATTTGCTACCTCAAATCAGCTGTTGAAGTCAAGTGCTCTAAACTGTTTCAGTTCTACCCAGTACTGGAAATGGGTCTGTGATGTATTCAAGCTTCACTAAGGCAAGTATTTGCTAAAGTGAATCAAGAATGCACTTGGGTAGAAAACATAAAAAGAAAATCAAGAACCAAGATAGATCAAGTGGACTAGCAAGGGTGATGATAATCCACCTTGGTTTGCACACTTGGGCAAATCTTCTTCCTTCAACTAAGTTACAGAAGTTAATCACCTTCTTAGTTGAATTAAGAAGACCTAGAGACCCACTTGAGGTTGCCAAACCCCCAAGATATAACACTAGGAATTTTGAAGAGAATTTGAGAGAGTTTACAAAACTCAAAGCTGAATGCAAGTTCATCTATCCTCTTGGCAGCCCAAGGCCTCCGTTTTATAGTGGGGGAAACCTTTAACAAGCTGAAAAAAAAGGATCCAACAAGCTCTTACACGTCCAAAAGCATGGGGGGACCAAAAAGCAAAAGACAAAAACTGAAAAGTGCTTTTTACTTTATGTCAGCAACTTTTCAGTGCACATGGGTCAACTTTAAACAGCTATAACTCCTAGGTTTCTCATCCAAATTGGCTGCAATAGGTCTTGTTGGAAAGCTCTGGAAGTCAGCTTTCACAGGGCTCAAGTTGCACGCCATTTGGAGTAGCCGTTTGGGAGACATCAGGCAAAAGGTGCAGCATGTGCAAACTTGGACAGTTTCTGCTGCTTCTAGAAAAAGGTTCCCATTGACTTATTTCTAAGATACCTAACCTAGAACTCTTTATATGCCTTTGAAGCTGACATATTAAGGGTTCCAAAAAGTAATTTTGGCAGCCCTTTAAGTCCACCTAAGCTTGGGTAATTAGGCTTGCAAACCGGGCCAATTTCTGTCCAAACCGGGCAGCATGTGCAATGCATGTTTGATGATTTCTCGGACCATGGTATGAACCTCTTTGACTTCTTTGGTGGTTGTAGGGTCCCTTAGGCATGTGGCTTCGTCTTCACTTGTTTCCAAAGGATGGTCCCCATCATACTCCCCGGATTGGTTGGAGTTTGACCTCAAACTCGGAAGTTGATCATCTTCATCATAATATGGACTAAGATCGGCCACATTGAAGGTGGCCGAGACTCCATACTCTCCTGGGAGGTCAATCTTGTAAGCATTAGGACCAATCTTCTCAATGACTTCAAATGGACCATCTGACCTTAGCATGAGCTTGGATTTGCGCTTGCTAGGGAACCTCTCTTTCCTCAAATGAATCCAAACCAAGTCTCCCGGTTGAAATTGAGCATCTTTCCTATGCTTATTGGCTCGTTGCTTGGCTTGCTCATTGGATTTCTCAATTCTTTCCCTCACCTTGGTGTGTAGCTCTTGAATTTCTTTGGCCCTCTCCTCAGCCTCCCAACTAAACTTAGTTGGATTTGGGATTGGAACCAAGTCTAAGGGAGTCCTTGGATTGTAACCATACACCACTTGGAAAGGTGAAAGAGTGGTTGCCTTGCTTGGAGCTCGGTTGAAGGCGAATTCCGCATGAGGGAGCAACTCATCCCACCCTTTGATGCTCTTCTTGACTAGAACTCTAAGCAAAGTGCCCAAAGTCCTATTAGTCACTTCAGTTTGACCGTCGGTTTGGGGGTGGCATGTAGTGCTAAACTTGAGGTGAGTGCCAAACTTTCTCCACAAGGTAAGCCAAAAGTGACTTAGGAACTTGGTGTCCCTATCCGACACCATGCTTCTTGGAATTCCATGGAGACGAACTATCTCTTTGAAGTAAAGGTTGGCAATGGAGGAAGCATCATTGGTGGTATGGCATGCTATGAAGTGTGCCATCTTTGAGAATCGGTCCACCACTACCATGATTGAATCTTTGTGCCTTTGGGTTCGTGGCAAACCCGTGATGAAGTCTAAACTCACATCCTCCCAAGGTCCTTGAGGAATGGGGAGAGGAGTGTATAGACCTTGGGGCCGAGAGTGGCTCTTGGCTTGTTGACAAGTAGAACACCTTCTCACATAGTGCTCTACATCCTTGGACATGCTTGGCCAATAGTAGTGCTCCTTGAGCATGGAGCGAGTCTTCTCAATGCCAAAATGTCCGGCCAAAGCCCCACCATGGAGCTCTTGAATGAGGAGTTCCCGAAACCCACTCCTTGGTATGCATAGCCGGGTCCCTTTGAAGAGAAACCCATGCTCTAAATGAAATAGACCGTGGGCATGGATAGAGCACTTCTCATAAGTTTCCTTGAAATCTTCATCTTGGGCATACAACCCCTTAACAATCTCAAAACCAAGGACTTTGGATTCCAAGGTAGAGAGTAAGGAGTACCTTCTTGATAATGCATCCGCTCCTTTGTTGAGTTGACCCGACTTGTGGTGGATCACAAAATGAAAGGCTTGGAGGTACTCAACCCACTTTGCATGCCTTGGGTTGAGCTTGTGTTGCCCTTGTATGAATTTGAGTGCCTCATGATCCGAATGGAGAATGAATTCTCCTCCCACCAAGTAGTGCCTCCAATGCTCCAAAGCTCTCACAATAGCATAGAACTCCTTGTCATAAGTAGAGTACTTCCTCTTTGCATCATTGAGCTTCTCACTAAAGAAGGCAAGGGGCCTCTTCTCTTGAGATAGGATAGCCCCTATCCCAACACCGGAAGCATCACACTCTACCTCAAAGACTTTGGAGAAGCTTGGTAGAGCTAGAACGGGTGCACTTGTGAGCTTGTACTTGATTTCTTCAAAGGCCCTTTGAGCTTGATTGGTCCACTCAAATCTTTTGGCCTTAAGCACCTCGGTCATGGGGGCAACAATGGTGCTAAAATCTCTCACAAACCTCCTATAGAAAGAGGCTAGGCCATGAAAGCTCCTAACTTGTGGAATGGAAGTAGGAACGGGCCAATCTCGGATTGCTTGGATTTTGCTCTCATCAACATGAATCCCTTGAGCCGAGACAACATAGCCCAAAAATATGACTTGAGAAGTGAAAAAATGGCACTTCTCCAAGTTTCCATAGAGCTCTTCTTGAGATAGGATACTCAAGACTTGGTGTAGGTGATGGGCATGCTCTTCTTCACTCTTGCTATACACCAATATGTCATCAAAGTAGACAACAACAAATTTGCCGATAAGGGGCTTTAGAACTTGGTTCATAAGCCTCATGAAAGTGCTTGGTGCATTTGTCAACCCGAATGGCATGACAAGCCACTCATAGAGGCCTCCTTTAGTTTTGAAGGCCGTCTTCCACTCATCTCCTTCATAAATCCGGATTTGGTAGTAGCCACTTCTAAGATCAATCTTAGAAAAGATGGTGGCTCCATGAAGCTCATCTAAGAGATCCTCCAACCGTGGAATAGGAAAGCGATATTTGATAGTGATTTTGTTTATCGCTCTACTATCCACACACATCCTCATTGACCCGTCTTTCTTTGGAACAAGCAGGGCCGGCACGGCACATGGGCTAAGGCTCTCACGAATCAAGCCTTTGGCAAGAAGATCATCTACTTGTCGTTGCACCTCTTGAGTCTCTTGGGGATTCATTCGGTAGGCCGGCTTATTTGGGAGGGTGGCACCAGGGACGAGGTCAATTTTGTGTTGTATGGTTCTTTTGGGAGGGAGGCCATGGGGAACCTCACTAGGGAAGACATGCTGGAAATCTTTGAGGAGAGAGGAAAGCAAAGGATGGGAAGAATCCTTAGCTTCGGCCGGTTCTTGGTCAAGTAAAATCCACTCCTTGAAATCATCATATTCATGGAGTTGGGAATGGAGTAGGGTAGTAAGAAAGACATCCATGCTAGGAGTGTCTTGAGGCCTTTTTTGTGAGTTGGATTTGAGAGGGGTAAGGGTGATCTTTTTGTGGTCTTTGGCAAATGTATATGTGTTTAACCGACCATCATGCATCACACTTCGGTCAAACAACCATGGACGTCCCAAGAGAACATGACAAGCATCCATGGGCACAATATCACACCAAATCTCATCCTTGTAACTTTTACCAATTGAAAAGCTAAGTAAACAACGAGAGGAGATTTGCAAGCCTTTACCTTGATTGAGCCATTGTATGGTGTAAGGGCTTGGGTGTGGAGAGACCGATAGCTTGAGTTTGTCCACTAGAGTCTTGGAAGCAACATTGGCACAACTTCCACCATCAATAATAAGAGAGCAAACCTTCCCCTTCACGGTACACCGGGTGTGGAAGATGTTCTCCCTTTGTTCCATGTCATTTTGGAAAGCAATACCACTCAAGGCTCTTCTTATCACAAGCATTTCTCCTTCATCGGGCCCCTCTTCGACTTCTTCAAGAGCTTCGGTCATGAAAAGCTCCTTTTCTTCCCCATCATTCTCATCATCTAGCTCCTCACAATGAGCTTGATACTCGGCCAAAGTGACAACTCTTTTGTTAGGACACTCGGAAGCAAAGTGTCCAAGGCCTTGACAACGGAAACATCTCTTCTTGTCACTGGGTTTGGGGGGTTGTTTTGAGGGGGTTTGAGGGGGATTTGGCGGAGGGGGTCTTGTGTTTGAGATTGGAGTTGACTTGGGAGGGTAGTATGAGGGCTTTTGGAATGGGTAAGGACGGGGGTTAGGCTTGGAGGCCATGCCCTTACCCTTGGCTTTCTTTTGTGACTCCACTTTGTGAGCTAAGGCACTAAGCTCATCTAGGGAAGTGTAAGGGTGGAGTTCAACAACATGAGCAATTTCATCATTCAAACCACTCAAGTATCTAATCAAATTTTGAGATTCATCCTCCTTCAAATCACATTTCAACAATAATTGTTCAAACTCTCTAGTGTACTCTTCTACACTCTTAGACCCTTGTTTGAGGTGGTGGAGTTTAAGGAAGTTGTCTTGCAAGTAATGGGGTGGCAAAAACTTGGACTTAAGTTTGGACTTCATTTTCTCCCAAGTTCTTATCTTCCCTTTACCCTTCCTAACTCTTTTACTCACAATATTAGACCACCAAATGGAAGCATACTTTCTAAGCTTTAAAGCAACAAGCTTTACCTTTCTTTCATCGGGGATGTCTTTGAACTCAAAGACTCTTTCAACAGTTTGGAGCCAATCCAAGAATACATCCGGGTCAAGTTGGCCTTCAAAGTTGGGAATATCCACCTTGAAGTCATTGTAGCTTCGCTCTTGAGGCCTATGATGCCTCCTTGGTCTTCTTGCATACACATCCTCACCGAAGTCTTCAAGAGAGTTGCTTTCTTCTTCCTCGGAGTCATCCGAGTCTTGTTTGCTTACACTCCTAGGACTTCTCAAGTTCCTTCTCTTCTCTTGCATCATGTGACCAAGTTGTGCTTGAAGGTACTTGACTTGGGCTTGTAGCTCAGCCTTTTCTCTCAAAGCTTGTTCAGCCACTTGCTCGGGAGTGAGGCTAGAGGACATGTTGGCTTTGGAGTGGAGAATTTGTGTTTTGGGGACGGGAGGGGTAGGCACGGTCGTGCTTGTAGGCACAGTCAGGCCGTGCTGTGCTGCTGGCATGGGCTGACTGAAAATGGAATGTGGCACGGTCGTGCCACTGTGGCACGGGGTGGCCGTGCTACAATTCTGGTTGTGCACGGTTTGGAAAATGCAAGAGAGCGTGTTTGGGGTTGTTTTGTGGTTTTGGTGTTTGGTATGTGTTTGGGGGATGGAAGCTTGGCCAAGAGGGTAGCCTAAGCTCTGATACCAAATGATGTATTCAAGCTTCACTAAGGCAAGTATTTGCTAAAGTGAATCAAGAATGCACTTGGGTAGAAAACATGAAAAGAAAATCAAGAACCAAGATAGATCAAGTGGACTAGCAAGGGTGATGATAATCCACCTTGGTTTGCACACTTGGGCAAATCTTCTTCCTTCAACTAAGTTACAGAAGTTAATCACCTTCTTAGTTGAATTAAGAAGACCTAGAGACCCACTTGAGGTTGCCAAACACCCAAGATATAACACTAGGAATTTTGAAGAGAATTTGAGAGAGTTTACAAAACTCAAAGCTGAATGCAAGTTCATGTATCCTCTTGGCAGCCCAAGGCCTCCCTTTTATAGTGGGGGAAACCTTTAACAAGCTGAAAAAAAAAGGATCCAACAAGCTCTTACACGTCCAAAAGCATGGGGGGACCAAAAAGCAAAAGACAAAAGCTGAAAAGTGCTTTTTACTTTATGTCAGCAACTTTTCAGTGCACATGGGTCAACTTTAAACAGCTATAACTCCTAGGTTTCTCATCCAAATTGGCTGCAATAGGTCTTGTTGGAAAGCTCTGGAAGTCAGCTTTCACAGGGATCAAGTTGCACGCCATTTGGAGTAGCCGTTTGGGAGATATCAGGCAAAAGGTGCAGCATGTGCAAACTGGGACAGTTTCTGCTGCTTCTAGAAAAAGGCTCCCATTGACTTATTTCCTAGATACCTAACCTAGAACTCTTTATATGCCTTTGAAGCTGACATATTAAGGGTTCCAAAAAGTAATTTTGGCAGCCCTTTAAGTCCACCTAAGCTTGGGTAATTAGGCTTGCAAAACCGGGCCAATTTCTGTCCAAACCGGGCAGCATGTGCAATGCATATTTGATGATTTCTCGGACCATGGTATGAACCTCTTTGACTTCTTTGGTGGTTGTAGGGTCCCTTAGGCATGTGGCTTGGTCTTCACTTGTTTCCAAAGGATGGTCCCCATCAGTCTGTTTGGACGCCCAAAGCTCCTCCATTTGGACTGAAACTTTTATGGCTTGAAATCATATTAAAAATATTATCAAGTGGCCATAAAAAAAACTCAGCCAAATTACACACTTGTGGAGCTATTAACCAGCAAATTAAGGGAAGAAACTCCCTTTTACCCGGGTAAAGGCAGCAGCTGCATATTGTTCTTTTTGAGGTGCTTTTTGCTCTTATCAAGGTTTAATCCACTTGCAAATGACTTGATTAGAGTGCCAAGCTGCTGATTGAAGTCTCCCAAGCTCCCAAGGTCGACACCTAAGCCTCAAGATCAACAATGAAGATGTGTCAAGCCACGGTTTAATCTAACCGTTTTTGGTGTTGTTTTGATTTTCAGGTTTTTGCCTAGTTTAGCTTGTAAGGTAGTCTAGGGCCTATGTTTTGTACTAGGAAGCTTTGTATTTAAGCCCCCCCAAGGCCCTTTGGCCGGCCATCATGTTGAGAAAATAGATTGAAGTTGAGCTTTGCTCCTTTGAACTCCCAAACTCTCTTCTAGCTTATCTCTATCTTTGGCCGGGTAGGGTGGTGATCTAGCAAGAGTCTTAACCTCTCTTTGGTGGTGTTTCTGTATCCAAGGAGTTGTTAAGGGCCCTAGTACTAAACTTGGTGGTGTTTCTCTATCCAAGTGAGGTGCTAGTTTCGGTTCTATTCACAAAACTATCCTACTTTGAGCTTGTGTTTACAAAGGAAGCTTGAATCCGTTTGTTCTCTTTGCATTCTGATTTGGCTTGCTTTGGCTACCCCCCCTTGAGGATACATCATTCGTCCAGCATATCTTCAAGTCTAGGTATGGGATACCTATACTTGATGGTGATTTTGTTTATGGCTTTGCTGTCCACACACATTCGTTGGCTGCCATCCTTCTTAGGCACCAACAAGGCAGGTACGGCACAGGGGCTTAAGGACTCACGCACAAGTCCTTTTGAGATCAATTCTTCTACTTGCCGTTGGATCTCCATGGTTTCCTTTTTGTTCATTCTGTAAGCTGGCTTGTTTGGAAGAACTGAACCAGGAATGAGATCTATGTGATGTTGAATGTCCCGTTTAGGGGGTAATCCCGAGGGGATTTCTTCTGGAAATAGGTGACAGAAGGCTTGTATGAGTGATTTGGCAAATGGATGGGACAGTAATGGGGATTCTGGCTCATCTTGTATGGTGAGAATCCACTCCTTAAAAGCCTTGAATTCATGATTCGAAGCCCTTAAGAGAGTTTCACTAAAAGTGAGTAAACAACCAGAATGCTCATGTCCTTTTGTGGGTTTGTTTTTGAGGATTTCGGATGGTGATAATGGCTTGAGAGTAATCTTCTTGCCTCCCTTAGACAAGGAGTATGTATTCATAAAACCATCATGGATCACCCTTCGGTCATACAACCAAGGCCTTCCCAACAATACATGGCATGCATCCATAGGTATAACATCACACCAAAGTTGGTCTTGATAGTTCTTACCAATGGATAAGGAAATAAGGCACCGTGAATTGACTGGAAGTCCTTTGCTTTGATTCAGCCATTGAATGTTGTAGGGATGGGGATGGGCCGTAGCTTGTAAACCAAGCTTCTCAATCATAGTAAGTGACACCATGTTTGCACAACTCCCACCATCAATGATCAATGAACACACCTTGCCTTGAACCGTGCACCTAGTGTGAAAAATGTTTTCCCTTTGTTCATCTTTGGTGCTCTTTTGGCCGTTCAAGACCCTCCTCAAAACCAGCATCTCTCCTTCATCAGCTTCCTCCTCGACTTCTTCTTGACTTTCTTCATGAGCTTCTGTAGTTTCATCCTCAATTTCACCTTCAACTTCTTGCTCATCCACAGCTCTCCACTCGGCTAAAGTGATTACTTTGCGGTTTGGGTACTCTGAAGCTATATGGCCTAACCCTTGGCACTTGAAACATCTTCTAGTGCTCATTGGATTGGGATTTGGACGAATTGGGGGTGCTGGGGCCTTTTGTGGTGCTTGGGTTCTTTGTGGATTGAAAGGGAAGGGATTTTGTGGCTTAGAAACTGGTTGGGAACTCCCCTTGTTAAAAGGTTGGTTCCGGGTTGGAGGTCTTTGATGTGGAGGCTTAAAAGTTTGCTTAGCCTTCTTTTGTTGCTCCACTTTGTGAGCAAGTACGCAAACCTCATCAAATGTAGTATAAGCTTGCAATTCAACGACATTTGAGTACCTAGGATCGAGTCCTCCTAAGTACCTTACAATCGTTTGCTCTTCTGGTTCTTGCAAATCACATTTAATCACAAGCTTTTCAAATTCTCTAGTGTATTCTTCAACACTAAGATTGCCTTGGTTCAGATTATGAAGTTGTGAATAACAATCTTGAACATACGTGGGGGGTAGGAATCTAGCCTTCAACTTGGTTTTCATCTTTTCCCAAGTTCTGATTTTAGTCTTACGTTCCCTAACTCTCTTAGCACATAAGTTGGCCCACCATAGAGAAGCATACTTACGTAATCTTAATGCCACCAACTTGATGTATATGAAGGTGGAAAGTGATCCAAATCAAACTCAAATCAAACTTAAGCAAAATGAAAAGAGAGAAAGATGGGGAAGATGAAGACTATCACCAAACAGGATAGAGATGGATAGTGCAAGACTTTGTGTATGAGATAATCCTTCCGGAGCCACTCACACCTTGGTCTTGGGCTAATTCCCTTCACTCTTCTGAGGAATCACTCCAAAGAAAAGAAGGAGAACCTAGAACACCACTTGAATTAGCCAAATTCAAGATATAGAACTAGGAATTTTTGGGACACAAATGAGAATCACTCTCAAAGGTGCTTGAATTACTCTTGAAAATGCCTTAGAAATCTGATCTACAATGCTCACACGCCCCCCCTTTATATAGGCTCAGCAAAAGACAACAAAAGGACTCAAATAACTCCTAACAATTAAAACTAGTAAAATGAAAAGACTAAGATAAATGGAAAGACACATCATAAAAGGGGTGGGGGAGGTTACAAGGAATATTCTAGGACTTCTTAGCTGATTACACCAATCTAGAAGGCTCCAAAAACGTGCACAATGTCAGCCACACAATCACATGTAACCGAAGACTCTTCATATTCCCAGAATTAATCCTTGCAGCTGCCTCAACTTCAACAGAGCATAACTTCCAGAATACTCGGACAAATCACGCGTTCTTGGGCTTGATAGAAAGCCCTAGAAGTCTAGTTTCCAGAATGGGCTCATTTGCTCAATTTGGATAAGCGGTTTAAAAGTTATGTCCCAAACAATGCACCTACCTCAGACTGGACTGGATCAGCATAACGTATCTTTGAGTGATATTTTGCCCAACCAAATGATGTCCAAATTAAACAAACTTGGGCTTATTTGAAAGATGAAATCTTAAACTTCAAAACCATGTGGGCCCTCAAGTTGTGGGTCCACTTGAGCTTGTCCAAAAGTGGTCACAAAAATCGGGTTCCGCAGGGATGAATTCGGCACCAAATTTCTAGCAAAGCTTAACCTCTTTTTGACCTCTCCATAGTGTCGCGAGTCTTTGAACTCACTTAAGAAGACCAAATAGGCACATTTCCATGCATGATCTTCTTTGACCCTTTTCTTCTTTGAAATTGGACTTGAATAAAAATGATGCATATGGAAATATGCATCACAACTTGACTTTCTTTTCTTCTGGAACGTCCTTATACTCAAATACCCTCTCCACTGTGTGCAACCAGTCCAAGAAGTCCTTTGGATCAAGTTTGCCTTCATATTCTGGAATTTCAACTCTAAAATCATTAGAGTTACCTTGTCCTCTTGGCTCTTATCGTGGTTCTCTGAATAATTCTTCATCACTTGAGGACTCAAGGTGGTGACTGAATACTTGCTCTCGGCCTTGTGTTGCTGAATGGGATGGTTCTTCATTGAATTTTTGCTTTTGCTTGAGAAAGGCACCCAATTGCTTGCGTAAATATTCATTCTGGGCCTTGAGCTCTTGGTTAGTAGAAGTAATCTCGTGATTACTCTTCATAATAGTATCAAGCCTCTCTTCTATGCTCATACTAGTACTCATGTTGTGTTTGAGAAATGGAGAAGAAGGAAGTTTGGATTTATGGGTTCAATACCAGGCCAAGATGAAACACAGCTCTGATACCAAATATGATGTAAAGGCCAAGGGTAGGGACAACCCAAGCAACCTCACATCAAAGAAAGACAATTCGAGAAGGGAAGACGCACGGTCGTGCATCCAACCGTGTGCAGCCTCGGTTTGCAAATTGCAGGGTATGCACGGGCGTGCGTTGAACCGTGCGTGGACTGTGATATGCTTGCCTTGGATGAATCTTCACGGTTTTGAATGTCTTTGAGACCAAAGCCTATTCTAATGCAATAAGCTTTGTTTGGACTTGATTCTATGAGGGGAAAGGTAGAAGGAGTAGTTTTGAAAGGGGAAAATGGAAGTATGGTAGGTGGTTTAATGGAATGACTTGAAGATCATTCAAGTATTGAAGATGATAAATGAAGAACACGTAGAACACAGAAGATCAACTTGAAGATTCAAGCTAATTAAGTGAATTAGGATAGAACTAAACTCGAGGATTAGATACAGAAACACCACTAATCTTTGAGTTTAGGGCCCTTAAGCTTGATCAAGATACAGAATCACCACTCAATCAAGATTAAGACTCACTTGAACACCACTTAGTTTGGCCTAAACTAAGATAAGCAAGCAAGAGTTTTTGAAGAGAAAGCTCACAAGCTCTCTATGATTTTCTTTTACTAAAAACTGAAGTCTGCCTTTCCTTTGGCCGTGAAAGGCCTTACATAAGCAGCAAAATGACCAAGCTAAGCAAGCTAGCAAGCACCTCTCTTTTCCTTCCTAGGAGGGAAAGGTATTAACTAGCTCTAATTGCCACGGTTAGAGCTAAATGGCTTCAAGCATGCTTAAGACTAATCAAAACACACTTAAACCTTCAAGAAAAACAAGGCAAATGATCATTACAACATAATCAACTAGTCCCTAAGCTTAATCAGCATTCAAAGGCAGCAAGTGGCCATGTGAGTAGCCGAAAAGTGGCAATCCCCTTTGCGGCTGACCAATGGCGTTCAAGGGACATCTTTCCTTGTCTCTTCCTTCTCATTGGCCGTTCTTTCCAAGGTTGCAGCTGATGATGATTGCCTTGAGGTGTGTGCCCAGCCTTGGGAGGTGTGCCAACTCAGTTGATAGCAAGGAAACCCACCGGAAAAGGTTTGCTCAGCCGTGCCTCCAAACCGTGTGCAATGGGCAGTTTTACACTCGGTTTTCAGGCCAAGTTTACCCAAAGCAAAAAGGGATATGGCTTGGGTTTTAAACGTGGGGGAGAAAGTTTAAGGTGTAAATACACCCCCTCATTTAAGAAGTCAAGGCTAAACATGGATTAAGTAAGGTAATCACATGCAAACTTTTAACCGTGCAGAATTGGACTAATTCTGGCCGGTTGGGAAAAACGCCTTTGATCTTTCATTCTCTTGTGGCATGACTTGAATTCAATGCTTGGACTTGAAAGTTAATTTCCTGAGGATTCCAAAAATGCAAAAATATTGGCCTTAAGCCATGAAATGGCTTAAGAAATCAGATGCACAAAACCGGGCTTGTGCAAGCCGGTTGTGCCAGTCTCAGCTTCTTGCCAAAGGTGAGCCATGTTCTTGGTTTGGGACCTTGTTCTTGACCGACTTGGACTGGTCTCATCTGGAGCTAGGTCTTGGCTAGGTAGGTCTCCATCACACGTACTCTATGGTCGTCTAATGAATGTGAAGCATGTGAACCAATGGGAGAAGAACACAAGGCAAAATTGGATTTGACCACTTCAAGGACACATGTTAACTTCAGATTTTTCCCTTCTCCCTATGGTGGGCGCCGAAATGGACTTCCTTCAGCAAAAGGAAAGCTTGTATTTTTGATTAATTAGCTAGCAAAGTTAGTATTCAGTTGTTTGTCAAGGTATTACACCGGTTATTTAGGATTATATTAGAACCGTGATGCATATTTCCATATGCATCATTTTTATTCAAGTCTAATTTCAAAGAAGAAAAGGGTCAAAGAAGATCATGCATGGAAATGTGCCTATTTGGTCTTCTTAAGTGAGTTCAAAGACTCGCGACACTATGGAGAGGTCAAAAAGAGGTTAAGCTTTGCTAGAAATTTGGTGCCGAATTCATCCCTGCGGAACCCGATTTTTGTGACCACTTTTGGACAAGCTCAAGTGGACCCACAACTTGAGGGCCCATGTGCTTTTGAAGCTTAAGATTTCATCTTTCAAATAAGCCCAAGTTTGTTTAATTTGGACATCATTTGATTGGGCAAAATATCACTCAAAGATACGTTATGCTGATCCAGTCCAATCTGAGATAGGTGCATTGTTTGGGCCATAACTTTTAAACCGCTTATCCAAATTGAGCAAATGAGCCCATTCTGAAGACTAGACTTCCAGGGCTTTCTATCAAGCCCAAGAACGCGTGATTTGGCCAAGTATTCTGGAAGTTATGCTCTGTTGAAGTTGAGGCAGCTGCAAGGATTAATTCTGGAAATATGAAGAGTCTTCGGTTACATGTGATTGTGTGGCTGACATTGTGCACGTTTTGGAGCCTTCTAGATTGGTGTAATCAGCTAAGAAATCCTAGAATATTCCTTGTAACCTCCCCCACCCCTTTTATGATGTGTCTTTCCATTTATCTTAGCCTTTTCATTTTACTAGTTTTAATTGTTAGGAGTTATTTGAGTTCTTTTGTTGTCTTTTGCTGAGCCTATATAAAGGGGGGGCGTGTGAGCATTGTAGATCAGATTTCTAAGGCATTTTCAAGAGTAATTCAAGCACCTTTGAGAGTGATTCTCATTTGTGTCCCAAAAATTCCTAGTTCTATATCTTGAATTTGGCTAATTCAAGTGGTGTTCTAGGTTGTCCTTCTTTTCTTTAGAGTGATTCCTCAGAAGAGTGAAGGGAATTAGCCCAAGACCTAGTTGTGAGTGGCTCTGGAAGGATTATCTCATATACAAAGTGTTGCACTATCCATCTCTATCCTGTTTGGTGATATTCTTCATCTTCCCCATCTTTCTCTCTTTTCATTTTGCTTAAGTTTGATTTGAGTTTGATTTGGATCACTTTCCACCCACATATACATCAAACCGGATGTAAGCTATTTTACTTAGCATAGAAGGTTACCCTCCTAGGGTGGAAACCTCTTATGACCGGCCATCCTTGCCTATTTAATGGCCTTGTAGCCTTCTTTTTGAAAACACTCAACTTTGAATACAAAAACTTGTGTTAAGCTTAAGACTTGAAGTCTTAATCTTTCATCCCTTTGATGGAGGTCCATCCTCAAGGTCTAATAATGTTTCATTGATCCAAAATAATCAAGAAATCAACTCCAAAGTCACGGCCATGAGTCACTTGATGGCAAACACACAAGGTGATACACCCGGGTTCTCATCCAGATTTTTACCCGGTTTTTGCTATCTTATTACATCGGCCTAAAGCATATTTTGGTGTCCGTTTTTTGGATGATTATCAAGTTCAGGATGTTAACTTTTAAGTCCAATTGGTTTCATATCATTTGGAATTCATTTGATTACTTAAAACAGTTCATCTCTTGAACCTGTCTGGATTGCACTGCAAAATGCACGGTTTTGGTTTTCTGGTTTGTTCAGGGGGCAAATGACGTCCAAATGCTACGATTCCAAATGGAGGGTAAACTAGACATCTTGAGGTTTCCAACCATGTAAGAAACGTAGCAAATAGTCATCATTTGAGGTGTCAAACATGCGTTGCAAGTGGAGGCAGAAACCGGCTGCTTGACACCCGGTTGCTTAGCTTGGTGGTTTTCCTCCTTCAAGGGGTTTGCTTAAGGTGGAAGGCTGCCAAGCAGGTCATTTTGAGCTGCTTGATCAAGCACCACTCAGCTACTTGAGAGAGAGACACGTGGAGCAAGTGAAACATCACCATTTTGCAAGCCCTCATTCGACCACTCAAGCATGACATGGCACACATGCATTTTTCAGTCCTTTTGAGGTGGCTAGCCGTGCACTCTTACCTTCCTATCTGGGAAAATGAGTCATCTACATTCCTTAATGCATAGGAAAGGTTTAGGAAGATAACTTAAGTGCTTTGTAAAATAAGCTTTCAGCTTTTGGTTTGTATTAGAGTAAACCGTGTGTTAGGAAGTGATTAGCAAGTTTAATGACTTTCCTCCCTTGGAAGGAAAGCTCATTTGTGTACTCTCAAGGCCATATAAAGCCTTGTATGTTCATTTTGAAGGAATAGAGTTGAATTTTCAGTAGAGAGAAAAGACTTTGTGTCTTGTGATTTCCTAAACACTTAACTTGCTTATCCTTAATTGTGGCCGATTAAGGTGGTGACCAAGTGAGTCTTAATCTTGGGTTAGGTGGTGAATCTTATCCTAATCCAAGATTGAGGGCCCTAAGCTAAATGATTAGTGGTGTATCTTATCTAATCATCTAGCTTAGAACTATCCAAGTTTCATTAAACACTCTTGAAGTTCACAAACTAGTTCTTGGTTTCACTCCTCTCAAACCATGAATTACCTTTGTTCTTCTTAGTGTTTTTTCATCCTCCTTTACTTCCCTCACTTCCTTACTCCTTTGATTCCTCTTATCCACACAAAATCAAGCCTTGACATAGCTGATTGCATCGAACTTCCAACAAACTTCAAAGCTACCTCAAACCGTGGAAAGGGACTTACCTAGGCAAGCTAGGCAGCGAGTTGGCACGGTCACCCCGTGCCCTTGAGCACGACCGTGCCACCCCTGGCCGTAAGAGTTTGCTTGTTTTCTAGCCTCCTTTGACGTGAGTTAACTTGGGTTGCTATCCTTCCCTTGGACTTACATCAATTTTGGTATCAGAGCAAGTTCAGAACTTGGCCTGAACCCCACGTCATTCCCAGCTTATCTCTGAAATCATTTCAAACACAATCAAACACAAACCGTTCATTCCTGCGATCACAATGAGTACTAGCATGTCTGTGGAAGAAAGGCTTGAAGTTCTTTCTAAGCAAATGCAAGAAATGAGTGTGAGTAATCGAGAACTCAAAGCACAAAATAAGTACTTGAGGAAACAGCTTGGAAACCATATGAAACAAAAGCAGAAACTTCAAGAATCACCAAGCATTCGAATTGGAACAGATTATGGCTATGAAGAGGACGCTAGCAATGCGTTCTCTGAAGAAGAAGTACCATTTGAAAGAATGCAAAGAAGAGCGCGACCTACTTTCAACTCTAATGAGATCAAGGTTGATATTCCTGAGTTCGAGGGTAAGTTAGATCCTGATGAGTTCATTGAATGGTTACAAACGGTGGAGCGTATTTTTGAGTTCAAGGAGATTCCAGAAGATAAGAAAGTCAAAATAGTTGCTCTTAGATTAAGGAAATATGCCTCCTTGTGGTGGACAAACCTTACTGCTAAGAGAACTAGAGAAAGGAAGAGTAAGATTGCTACTTGGGACAAAATGAAAGCCAAGATGAAGGCACGGTTTTTGCCTTCTATGTATGTCCAAGATCAATACATGCTCTTTCATCATTTGAATCAAGGCAAGATGAGTGTTGAAGAATATATTCGTGAGTTTGAGAAACTCATGATCAAATGTGACATTCATGAGCCTGAAGAGCAGACCATGGTACGTTACCTAGGAGGGCTTGATCCTAGGATAGCTAACGTGGTTGAGTTGCAAGCTTATACCACCTTTGACGAAGTGTGTGTCCTAGCACACAAGGTGGAGCAACAAAGAAAGTCTAGAATGAATGTTCGTGATTCATTCAAGCCTTATTCTACACCAAACCGTGGGCAACCCTTAAACAAGGGGAGTACCACACCTCAGCCTAAATCATCTACCCCTTTCCCATCTAATCCACAAAAAAACCAAGCTCCTCAAAGGCCACCACCATCAAACCCCCCACGTCCAAACCCATACCCTGTAAGCCAAAGAAGGTGTTACAAGTGCCAAGGCTTAGGACACATTGCTTCTGATTGTCCTAGTCGAAAGGTAGTCACCTTAGCTGAATGGGAAGCCATAGAGGGAGAATTTGCCGAGGAGAAAGAAGAGGAAAAGGCAGAAGATGCTGAGAGCGATCATGAAGATGATCAGGAGGAGTTTGTGGAAAACGCAGATGAAGGTGAGATGCTAGTAATTCGAAGGGTATTGAGCAATCAACGAGTTGCTAAGGATGAACAACGTGAGAACATCTTTCACTCACGGTGCACAGTCCAAGGCAAAGTGTGCTCGTTAATCATCGATGGAGGAAGTTGTGCCAACGTTGTTTCATTGAATATGATTGAGAAACTGAACCTTCAGTCCACGGCACACCCACACCCATACAACATTCAATGGTTAAATCAAGGCAAGGGATTACAAGTTAACTCTCGTTGCTTGATTTCATTCTCTCTTGGTAAGAATTACCAAGATGAACTTTGGTGTGATATTATCCCCATGGATGCTTGTCATATTCTGTTAGGACGACCATGGATGTATGACAGGAAGGTTATGCATAATGGTTATCTTAATACTTATTCCTTTTCCAAAGATGGCAAGAAGATTACCCTGAATCCTATGTCACCATCCGAACTCCACAAAATGAAACCACAAAAAAGCCAAAATCAATCTGACTTGCTTTTGACTTATGTTGAACCACTTTTAAAGGCCTCTCAACATGAGTTCAAAGCCTTGAAAGAGTGGATATTGCAAGTACAAGATGAGCCACAAACACCACTTCCATCCCATCCCATAGCCAAGGTCATATTGAATCAGTTCAGTCACCTATTTCCAGAAGAGATACCTTTGGGTTTACCCCCAAAGCGTGACATTCAACATCATATTGACCTTATCCCAGGATCCATTCTGCCTAATAAGCCAGCCTACAGGACAAATCCCAAAGAAACTCAAGAGATTCAACGACAAGTTGAAGAACTGATATTCAAGGGGTTGGTACGAGAATCCTTAAGTCCATGTGCTGTTCCTGCTCTTTTGGTTCCGAAGAAGGATGGTAGTATGAGGATGTGTGTTGACAGTAGGGCCATAAACAAAATTACTATCAAGTATAGGTACCCTATACCTAGGCTTGAAGATATGTTGGATGAATTACATGGCTCTAAGGTGTTTAGTAAGATTGATTTGAGGAGTGGATATTATCAAATTCGTATTAGGGAGGGCGATGAGTGGAAAACTGCTTTCAAGACTAAGGGCGGATTATATGAATGGTTAGTCATGCCTTTCGGTCTTTCTAATGCCCCTAGTACGTTTATGAGGTTAATGAATCAAGTATTTCGACCATACTTGGGCAAGTTCGTGGTTGTTTACTTCGATGATATATTGGTGTTCAGTAAGAATGAGCAAGAACATCAAGATCATTTAACTCAGGTGATGCTCGTTCTTGAAAAGGAGAAGTTATTCGGGAACCTAAAGAAGTGTACCTTCTTTACTCATGAAGTTACCTTCTTAGGTTATATTGTTTCTGAAGATGGTATTAAGGCGGATGAAAGCAAGATTGAGGCTATTCGAACTTGGCCTGTTCCTAAGAGCATTCATGACGTTCGAAGCTTTCATGGCTTGGCCTCTTTCTATAGGAGGTTCATACGAAATTTCAGCACTATCTTAGCTCCTATGACCGAGATTCTTAAGGGTTCCTCATTCACTTGGAATCCTAAAGCCCAAGCAGCCTTTGAAGAAGTGAAAGAGAGACTAACTCAAGCACCAGTTTTAGCCCTACTGTGTTTTGAGAAAGTCTTTGAAGTTGAATGCGATGCTTCTGGGGTTGGTATTGGAGGCATTCTTACTCAAGAAGGACGCCCTTTGGCCTTCTTCAGTGAGAAGTTATGTGATACCAGGAAGAGATATTCAACTTATGACAAGGAATTCTACGCCATCATTCGATGTCTAGAACATTGGAACCACTATTTGATTGCCAGTGAGTTTATTCTGCATTCAGATCACGAGGCTTTGAAGTATATTCAAGGCCAACACAAGTTAAACTCGCGCCATGCTAAATGGATGGAATTCCTACAGTCCTTTCACTTTACTATCAAGCATAAGTCCGGCAAACTGAATCAAGGCGCTGATGCTCTATCACGGCGTTATCTATTGATGTTCCAATTAAATGCTTGTATCCTTGGATTTGAGCATCTAAAGGCGTTATATCAGAATGATGAAGATTTTGGGGTGTTATATTCTGAGTGTACTAAACATCCCAAAGGGGACTTCTTAATTCAAGAAGAGTTTCTCTTTAAAGGTGCTCGGTTATGTGTCCCCAAATGCAGCACTCGTGAGTTGTTAATTCGAGAAGTCCATGCTGGATCTTTAGCTGGCCATTTTGGCGAAGACAAGACCCTAACTATGCTTAGGGAACATTATTATTGGCCAGGCATGGAGAAGGACGTTCAAGACATCATTAGAAGGTGCAGTACGTGTCAAATTGCGAAGAGTCATTCGCTTCCTCAGGGACTATACACGCCACTTCCTATTCCTACGTTGCCTTGGGTGGACGTTAGTATGGATTTCATACTTGGTTTACCAAAGACACAAAGGAATAAAGATTCTATCTTTGTGGTCGTGGATCGATTTTCGAAGATGGCTCATTTCATTCCCTGCAACAAGACTAATGATGCAACAAGACTCTCTTTGGTGGTGTTTCTGTATCCAAGGAGTTGTTAAGGGCCCTAGTACTAAACTTGGTGGTGTTTCTGTATCCAAGTGAGGTGCTAGTTTCGGTTCTATTCACAAAACTATCCTACTTTGAGCTTGTGTTTACAAAGGAAGCTTGAATCCGTTTGTTCTCTTTGCATTCTGATTTGGCTTGCTTTGGCTACCCCCCCTTGAGGATACATCATATTTGGTATCAGAGCTAAGGCTTCCCTAGGCCTAAGCTTGCTGCCCAACACCCTTCCAAACACCCAAACACATTTCCCCCCACAAAACATCAAAACCGTGCCCACATTTTTCACTGGACAGAACTTCAGCACGGTCCCCCCGTGCCAAGAAGCACGACCGTGCCACTTGCCTTTCCCAGCCACATTTCATCTTCACCCACATCCAGAACTTCAGCACGGTCACACCGTGCCACCAGGCACGCCCGTGCCACATCCTGTCCGTGAGGTTCCATCATATTTCAACATGAGTACTACTAGTATGACCTTGGAAGAGAAGTTTGAGGCCCTCATGAAGAACTATGAGGCCTTGAGGCAACAAAACGAAGAGGTCAAAGGTCAAAATGACTACTTGAAGCGACAACTCGGAGAATCCTTGAAGCAAAAGCGCAAGGAGATTAGGAGTTCCCGATCTTCTAACTCCTCCGATTCCGAGCAAGAAATGCGAGCGGCCACACACTCAAGCTCATCAAGTGAAGAAGAGTCCTATGGAAGAATGAGGAGAGGAAGGAAAGCAACCTCACACCATGGAGACATCAAGGTAGAGATCCCGGAGTTCGAAGGGAAGCTTGACCCCGACGAGTTTTTGGAATGGCTTCAAATCGTAGAGAGGATTTTTGACTACAAGGAGATCCCGGAGGAAAAGAAAGTGAAGCTTGTTGCCATTAGACTCCGTAAGTATGCTTCTCTTTGGTGGTCTAACTTATGTGCCAAAAGAGCTAGGCAAGGAAAGGGAAAGATTCGAACATGGGAGAAAATGAGAGCCAAACTTAAAGCCCGTTTCTTACCCCCATCTTACCTACAAGATAACTACTCCCAACTTCACAACCTTGTCCAAGGTAACATGAGTGTTGAGGAGTACACTAGGGAATTTGAGAAGTTGTTAATCAAGTGTGACTTGAGAGAGCTCGAAGAGCAAACCATAGTGAGATATTTGGGTGGGTTAGATCCTAAATATGCTCATGTGGTAGAATTGCAACAATATACTACCTTTGATGAAGTGTGTGTCTTAGCCCATAAAGTGAAACAACAAAGAAAATCCAAGCTCCTCAAAAGAGAACCTCTCAAACCCTTTCTCGAGAGCCAACCCTTCAACAAGGGGAGCTCTTCCCCACCTTCTAAACCCACGGTTCCAACCCCTTTGATGCATATTCCCATATGCATCATTTTTATTTTTATTTTTATTTTTATTTTTATTTAAGGTCAACTTCCAAGAAGAAAAGTGTCAAACAAGAGTGTGCATGGGAACTCTCATATTTTCTCTTATTATGTGAGTTCAAGGACTTTAGACACCATGAAGAAGTCAAAGAAGTTGCAAAACTTTGCCGGAAATTGGCGTTCATGCCCGAAGACGTAATGCCGCCTTCATCCCGAATTTTCCCGCTTTTTGTGTGCACTTTTGGCCTACCTAAAGTGGTCCCACAACTTGAGGCTCCACATGGTTTTGAAGTTTAAGATTTCAGCTTTCAAATAAGCCCAAGTTTGTTTAATTTGGACGTCATTTGATTGGGCAAAATATCACTCAAAGGTACGTTATGCTGATCCAGTCCAGTCTGAGATAGGTGCATTGTTTGGGCCATAACTTTCAAACCGCTTATCCAAATTGAGCAAATGAGCCCATTCTGGAAAATAGACTTCCAGGGCTTTCTAACAAGCCCAAGAACGCGTGATTTGGCCGAGTATTCTGGAAGTTATGCTCTGTTGAAGTTGAGGCAGTTGCAAGGATTAATGCTGGGAATATGAAGAGTCTTCGGTTACATATACTTGTGTGGCTGATATTGTGCACGTTTTAGATGCTTCTAGATTGATGTAATCAGCTGCAAAAATCCTAGAATATTCCTTGTAACCTCCCCCACCCCTTTTATGATGAGTCTTTTCATTTTTCTTAGACTTTTCATTAGCTAGTTTTAATTGTTAGGAGTTATTTGAGTCCTTTGATTGTCTTTTGCTGAGTCTATAAAAAGGGGAGGGGCGTGTGAAGCTAATCATTCAGCATTGTAAGAAATTCCCAAAGTAATACAAGCACCTTTGAGAGTGATTCTCATTTGTATCTCAAAAATTCCTAGTTCTATATCTTGAATTTGGCTAATTCAAGTGGTGTTCTAGGTTCTCTATCTTTTCCAATTGGAGTGATTCCTTGGTAAGACAAGAGAATTAGCCCAAGATCAAGTCATTGAGTGGCTCCGTGAAGGATTATCTCAATTACAAGATCTTGTTCTATCCCTTTTTCTTGTGTAGTGAAGTTCTTCATCCATCTCATCCATCTTTCATTTCTCTTTCCAATTTGGCTTATTTTGAGTTGGAGTTTGATTTGGTTCACTTACCCCCCCACATATACATCAATTGGTATCAGAGCCAAGGTTCTTAAGTGACCCACATCACACCCACATACATCCCAAAAAGCCAAACATACAAAAAAAAAAAAACAAAAAAAAAAGAGGCACAAACCGGCAAACCCAGTCTCGAAGACCAGAGAAGCAGCACGGTGCCCCCGTGCCATACCACACGACCGTGCCATATTCATTTTCCAGAAATCTGCAAGCCGAGACGCAGCACGGTGCCCCCGTGCCACCAAGCACGACCGTGCCACGGTAATTTTCTGCATTTCTTCAAGTCGAAGCATAGCACGGCCTGCCCGTGCCCCATTGCACGACCGTGCCACTTTCCCTGCTGCCTATTCTTCCTTCAAAGCATCTCCAACATGTCTACAAAGTCCACAAGAAGCGACCAAGCACGTGTGGAAGAGTTAGAAGCGCAAGTCACCTATCTTCGAACTCAACTTGGGCAACTTTTGGAGGAAAAACGAAGGTGGGTTCATAGCCCCACTCCCTCTCATCCTCATGAACCGGTGGTCGAATCGGAAGAAGAAGTCCTTCAATCCCGAGCCAATTCTAGTGACGAAGAAGCCCCAAGGAGACGAAGGCAAGGAAGCAATATTGGTGGTGTCCGAATTGACATCCCCGAATTTGAAGGCCAACTTGACCCGGACTTATTTCTCGATTGGTTGCACACCATTGAGAGGATCTTTGAATATGAGGACATCCCGGAGGACAAAAAGGTAAAACTTGTAGCCCTTAAACTCCGCAAATATGCTTCAATCTGGTGGGCTAACCTTGGAGCGAAAAGAGCAAGAAATGGGAAAGGGAAAATTAGAACGTGGGCCAAAATGAAAGAAAAGCTTAAGGCCAAGTTTCTTCCCTCTCACTATGTGCAAGACAATTATCTCAAGCTCCATCGACTCAAGCAAGGATCCAAGAGTGTGGAAGAATACACTCGGGAGTTTGAACAACTCCTACTCAAATGCGATTTGAGAGAAGACGACTCACAAACCTTGGTAAGATACTTAACCGGTCTTGATGAGTCCATTGCTCATGTAATTGAGTTGCAACCTTACTCATCCCTAGATGACTTGAGTTCTCTAGCCTATAAGGTAGAGCAACAAAAGAAATCTAAGGAAAAGAGCATCTTTTCCAAGACTCCTTCCCGTCCTTTTTCTCAAGAATCACCTTACTTTCCCCCACAAATTCAAACCCCCTCACCCGCCAAAAGTGTCCCTCCCATCACCCCTCCACCTCCCACAAAAGTGCCCTCACGGCCAAAAGACCAGGTTCGTTGTTTCCGTTGTCAAGGTATGGGACATTTTGCATCTGAGTGTCCTAACAAGAAGATTGTTTCCCTCGCTGAGTACCAAGCTTCTTTTGAGGAGCATGACCATGAAGAAGAGGAAAGTTTGGAGGAAAAAGAAGAAGAGGTTATCATAGGCCCCGATGAAGGTGAGTTGCTTGTCATTAGGCGAGCATTGAGCGGATTTGCTACTCAAGAAGGCTTGGAGCAAAGAGAGGCGATTTTCCACACAAGGTGCACTATTCAAGGGAAAGTTTGTACCCTCATCATCGATGGAGGTAGTTGTACAAATGTTGCATCCAAAACCATGGTGGACAAGCTCAAACTTGAGACTACACCCCATCCTACGCCTTATAGCATCCAATGGCTAAATCAAGGCAAAGGTATAAACATTTCTCATCAGTGCCTCATTTCTCTTTCTGTTGAAGACCACTATAAGGATGAGATATTGTGTGACATTCTTCCTATGGATGCAAGCCATATATTGTTGGGTAGACCATGGATGTTTGATCGCCATGTAATTCATCATGGGCGCCTCAATACCTACTCCTTTATTAAGGATGAGAAGAAAATCACCTTGGCCCCTATTCCATCGTGCCAAACCCCCAAGCCACAAAAGGACCGACAAGCCTTAACCCTCATTCATCCTTCCCAAACCCTTGCCCCCAAAGAAGATTTCCCACTTCCGCCTCTTTTCCTCACCAGGTATGACCCGTTTTATCATCCTCCCCTCACCCTCTTCTATATCTCTCTAGAGGTGATGCCCTGTGACCTCCTTCCCCAAAAGCTCCCATATTGTGAGCGTGACCCCTTTCTTGAGAAGCTTGCTAACCCATTGAGTTTGAGGACAAACTCAAAACCACCCGGGGAGTATGATGCATATTCCCATATGCATCATTTTTATTTTTATTTTTATTTAAGGTCAACTTCCAAGAAGAAAAGTGTCAAACAAGAGCGTGCATGGGAACTCTCATATTTTCTCTTATTATGTGAGTTCAAGGACTTTAGACACCATGAAGAAGTCAAAGAAGTTGCAAAACTTTGCCGGAAATTGGCGTTCATGCTCGAAGACGTAATGCCGCCTTCATCCCGAATTTTCCCGCTTTTTGTGTGCACTTTTGGCCTACCTAAAGTGGTCCCACAACTTGAGGCTCCACATGGTTTTGAAGTTTAAGATTTCAGCTTTCAAATAAGCCCAAGTTTGTTTAATTTGGACATCATTTGATTGGGCAAAATATCACTCAAAGATACGTTATGCTGATCCAGTCCAGTCTGAGATAGGTGCATTGTTTGGGCCATAACTTTCAAACCGCTTATCCAAATTGAGCAAATGAGCCCATTCTGGAAAATAGACTTCCAGGGCTTTCTAACAAGCCCAAGAACGCGTGATTTGGCCGAGTATTCTGGAAGTTATGCTCTGTTGAAGTTGAGGCAGTTGCAAGGATTAATGCTGGGAATATGAAGAGTCTTCGGTTACATATACTTGTGTGGCTGATATTGTGCACGTTTTAGATGCTTCTAGATTGATGTAATCAGCTGCAAAAATCCTAGAATATTCCTTGTAACCTCCCCCACCCCTTTTATGATGAGTCTTTTCATTTTTCTTAGACTTTTCATTAGCTAGTTTTAATTGTTAGGAGTTATTTGAGTCCTTTGATTGTCTTTTGCTGAGTCTATAAAAAGGGGAGGGGCGTGTGAAGCTAATCATTCAGCATTGTAAGAGATTTCCAAAGTAATACAAGCACCTTTGAGAGTGATTCTCATTTGTGTCTCAAAAATTCCTAGTTCTATATCTTGAATTTGGCTAATTCAAGTGGTGTTCTAGGTTCTCTATCTTTTCCAATTGGAGTGATTCCTTGGTAAGACAAGAGAATTAGCCCAAGATCAAGTCATTGAGTGGCTCCGTGAAGGATTATCTCAATTACAAGATCTTGTTCTATCCCTTTTTCTTGTGTAGTAAAGTTCTTCATCCATCTCATCCATCTTTCATTTCTCTTTCCAATTTGGCTTATTTTGAGTTGGAGTTTGATTTGGTTCACTTACCCCCCCACATATACATCACCCTTCCACCACACAAAAGAACCAAGCTCCTCAAAAGAGCCTAACCCTTCCAAACCGTCCAAACCCCACAACCTTGAACACAAAAAGATGTTTTAAGTGTCAAGGTCTAGGCCACATAGCCTCGGAATGTCCAAATAGGAGAGTCATCTCCTTGGCCGAATGGGAAGCGACTAAGGAGGAAAAGGAGGAGGAGGACAAGGAGGTGTATTTCATGGAGGAGGTCGTGGAGGAGGCGGACGAAGGAGAGTTACTTGTGTTAAGGAGAGCCTTGAGTAGCCATAAAGGAGACAAGGAGGACCAAAGGGAAGACCTATTTCACACAAGATGCACGGTCCATGGCCAAGTGTGCTCCGTGATTATTGATGGTGGTAGTTGTGCGAACGTGGCCTCACTTAGCATGGTGGAGAAACTCAACCTCCAAGCCTCGGCTCACCCCCATCCTTACAACATCCAATGGCTCAATCAAGGTAAAGGATTGCAAGTAAATTCGAGGTGCTTGATTTCATTTTCCATTGGTAAAAGTTACCAAGATGAGTTGTGGTGCGACATCATCCCCATGGATGCATGTCATCTTTTGTTGGGAAGGCCATGGTTGTTTGACCGAAAGGTGATGCATGATGGCTATTTGAATACTTATACCTTTCCAAAGGATGGAAAGAAGATCACCCTTGCCCCCCTAAGCCCACCCCAACTCCACAAAATTAAGCCCCAAAATAACCAAGAGCATTCGGGCTTACTCCTCACCACTAAAGAGCTACTTCTAAAGGTCTCACACCATGAGTTCAAGGACAATTTGAGGGCAAATTCTCCTCAACAAGGGGAGGATGATGGAGATCCATCCATGATCATGAATACCTACCCTCAAGGTGCTCCAAAACAATCAGAATCAATGGCTAGAGTGCAAAAAACATGCCTAGTTTGCCTTAGTCATTTTCAGCCTTCATCCTGTTTTCGGCCTGTGGACAAACCCGGTTTTGTACACCTTTTTACATGACCTTCCAATAGATATGATTGGGATGCAGGAGGCCTAACTTTAATTTTAAGATGTGTTCTTTCCAATAAGACCAATTGCAAGTCATTTGGAGGTCATTTGCTACCTCAAATCAGCTGTTGAAGTCAAGTGCTCAAAACTGTTTCAGTTCTGCCCAGTTCTGGAAATGGGTCTGTTTGGACGCCCAAAGCTCCTCCATTTGGACTGAAACTTTTATGGCTTGAAAGCATATTAAAAATATTATCAAGTGGCCATAAAAAAACTCAGCCAAATTACACACTTGTGGAGCTATTAACCAGCAAATTAAGGGAAGAAACTCCCTTTTACCCGGGTAAAGGCAGCAGCTGCATATTGTTCTTTTTGAGGTGCTTTTTGCTCTTATCAAGGTTTAATCCACTTGCAAATGACTTGATTAGAGTGCCAAGCTGCTGATTGAAGTCTCCCAAGCTCCCAAGGTCGACACCTAAGCCTCAAGATCAACAATGAAGATGTGTCAAGCCACGGTTTAATCTAACCGTTTTTGGTGTTGTTTTGATTTTCAGGTTTTTGCCTAGTTTAGCTTGTAAGGTAGTCTAGGGCCTATGTTTTGTACTAGGAAGCTTTGTATTTAAGCCCCCCCAAGGCCCTTTGGCCGGCGATCATGTGGAGAGAATAGATTGAAGTTGAGCTTTGCTCCTTTGAACACCCAAACTCTCTTCTAGCTTATCTCTATCTTTGGCCGGGTAGGGTGGTGATCTAGAAAGAGTCTTAACCTCTCTTTGGTGGTGTTTCTGTATCCAAGGAGTTGTTAAGGGCCCTAGTACTAAACTTGGTGGTGTTTCTGTATCCAAGTGAGGTGCTAGTTTCGGTTCTATTCACAAAACTATCCTACTTTGAGCTTGTGTTTACAAAGGAAGCTTGAATCCGTTTGTTCTCTTTGCATTCTGATTTGGCTTGCTTTGGCTACCCCCCTGAGGATACATCATTAACTTAATTCCATCACAAACAAACCTAAACACTTAATCTAAACTTGAGAAACACACATCCCTTCTCTTATTTTCATAAGTGTTCTTCACCTAATTCTTGTGATTCTCTAAGGATTACATCATTTTTGGTATCAGAGCAAGTTCAGATCCTTGCCTGGACCACACGTTACCCCAGCCTATACTCTGAACCAAAGCTAAATACAAAGCAAGTCATCAAACACATCCCTCATTCCAAAACACTCAAACCGGCTCTTCCTTTTTTCCACGGACAGCAAGTTGGCACGGGCACCCCGTGTCCACAAGCACGACCGTGCCACTTTGCTACGTGAAGAATCCTTGCCTTTTCATTCTAAACTCAATCCACACTTCAAGCCTTTCCTTCCCTCGATCACAAAATGAGTACTAGTATGTCAATGGATGAGAAACTTGAAGCTATTACCAATCAAATGCAAGAATTGGTCTTGAGTAATCAAGAACTCAGGGCTCAAAATGAATATCTGAAGAAGCAACTTGGTGATAGTATGAAGCAAAAACAGAAGATGCAAGGATCAGGAGGTATCAGAATAGAGGAGCCTAGTGAACGACCAAGAAGAATGAGCGGTGAGAATGAGGAAGATATTAATCGAGCTTTGTTTGAGTTAGAAGAAGAAGAAGTACCATTTGTGAGGGCTATTAGGGGTCCTAAACCTACTTCTAACTTAGGAGATTTCAAAGTTGAGATTCCTGAGTTTGAAGGAAAGTTAGACCCTGATGAGTTCATAGAATGGTTACAGACTGTAGAGAGAGTCTTTGAGTTCAAGGAAATACCTGAGATAAAAAAGTGAAGCTAGTTGCTCTTAGATTGAGAAAGTACGCCTCCTTATGGTGGACGAACCTCAATGCCAAGAGAACTAGGGAGAGAAAGAGTAAAATTAGTACTTGGGATAAAATGAAAGCCAAGATAAAAGCACGTTTCCTACCTTCCACATACGTTCAAGATCAGCAGTACATACTCTTTCACCATTTTCACCAAGGCAAAATGAATGTTGAAGAATACACACGTGAGTTCGAAAAACTCATGATTAAATGCGACATTCATGAGCCTGAGGAGCAAACTATTGTTTGTTATCTAGGAGGGCTTGATCCTATAATAGCCAACATAGTTGATTTGCAAGCTTATACCTCATTCGATGAAGTTTGTATTCTAGCACATAAAGTGGAGCAGCAGAGAAAATCTAGAACCTATGTGTGTGATTTTTCCAAGCCATATTCTTCAACACCAAGCCTAGGCAACCCTCTAACAAGGGGAGCTACACGCCTCAACCCATTAAACCCACGCCACCTTCCCCTTCCTTTCCACAAAAAACCCCAACTCCACAAAGGCTCCAGTAGATCCCAAATCATCCAAGCCAAACTAGCCAAAAGAGGTGTTATAAGTGTCAGGGCTTCAGACATATCGCATCTGATTGTCCAAGTCACAAAATTATTTCTTTAGCTGAGTGGGAGTCAAAAAAGGATGAGTATGTGGAGGAAAAAAGAGAGGAAAAAGAAGAGGGAGAAGATGTGCAAGATCTGGAAAGTGAAACTGAAGAGTTTGTGGAGCAAGCAGATGAGGGAGAGATGCTTGTAATCAGGAGGGTGATGAGTGTTCAAAAATTAGCTAAGGATGAGCAACGTGAAAATATCTTTCATTCACGTTGTACCATCCAAGGCAAAATTTGTTCAGTGATTATCGATGGAGGAAGTTGTGCCAACGTAGTTTCTTTGGAGGTGATCGAGAAATTGAAATTAGAAACTATGGCTCATCCACACCCATACAATATTCAGTGGTTGAACCAGAGTAAAGGGATTCAAGTTAACTCTCGATGCTTGATTTCATTTACTCTTGGTAAGAATTACCAAGATGAGGTTTGGTGTGATGTTGTCCCCATGGATGCCTGCCATATTCTGTTAGGACGCCCCTGGATGTATGACCGAAAGGTTGTGCATAATGGTTTCCTAAACACATATTCCTTTTCAAAAGATGGCAAAAAAATCACCCTTACTCCATTAGCCCCATCCGAACTCTATAAAAAGAAACCACAAAAAAACCCAAATCAATCCGACCTATTGTTGTCACTTGGAGAACCAGTCCTAAAGGCTTCTCAACATGAGTTTAAAGCCTTGAAAGAATGGATCTTAAAAGTGCAAACTGAGCCTGAAACACCCCTACCATCCCATCCTATAGCCAAGATCATATTAAGTCAGTTTGGTCACCTATTTCCCGATGAAATCCCTACGGGTTTGCCTCCCAAACGTGACATCCAACATCATATTGACCTTATACCTGGGGCAGTGTTACCAAATAAGCCAGCCTACAGAGCCAATCCGAAAGATACCCAAGAAATTCAACGTCAGGTTGAAGAGCTTATGTCTAAGGGATTGGTTCGGGAGTCATTAAGTCCTTGTGCGGTTCCGGCTCTTTTGGTACCAAAGAAAGATGGTGGTATGAGGATGTGTGTCGATAGTCGAGCCATAAACAAAATCATTATCAAGTATAGGTATCCCATACCTAGGCTTGAAGATATGCTAGATGAGTTACATGGTTCGAAGGTGTTTAGCAAGATTGATTTGAGAAGTGGATATTACCAGATCCGTATTAGGGGAGGAGACGAGTGGAAGACAGCCTTTAAAACCAAGGGAGGGTTATACGAGTGGTTGGTCATGCCCTTTGGTTTCTCAAATGCCCCTAGTACATTTATGAGGTTGATGAATCAAGTATTTCGACCATTTATAGGAAATTTTGTGGTCGTATACTTTGATGACATATTGGTGTTTAGTAAAGACGAGCATGAGCATCAAGAACATCTTACTCAGGTGATGCTCATTCTTGAAAAAGAAAAGTTATTTAGGAATCTTAAGAAATGTACCTTCTTCACCAGTGAAGTTACCTTCTTAGGATATATTGCTTCTGAAAGTGGGATTAAGGTTGATGAAAGCAAAATAGAGGCCGTTCGGACGTGGCCTGTCCCTAAAAGTATTCATGATGTTCGTAGCTTTCATGGTTTGGCCTCGTTCTATAGGAGATTTATTCGTAACTTCAGTACCATCTTATCTCCTATGACTGAGGTGCTTAAGGGTTCTTCATTCTCATGGAATCCTAAAGCCCAAGCCGCCTTTGAAGAAGTGAAAGAAAAGTTGACTCAGGCACCTGTCTTAACATTACCCTGTTTTGATAAAGTTTTTGAGGTTGAGTGTGATGCTTCTGGTGTTGGTATTGGAGGGATTCTTACTCAAGAAGGTCGACCACTTGCCTTCTTTAGTGAGAAATTATGTGATACCAGGAGGAAATATTCAACTTACGATAAGGAATTCTATGCTATCGTTCGTAGTTTGGAGCACTGGAGTCATTACGTAATTGCTACTGAGTTCATTTTACATTCAGATCATGAAGCTTTGAAGTATATTCAGGGCCAGCATAAATTGAACTCTCGCCACGCCAAATGGGTGGAGTATCTCCAGTCCTTTCACTTCACTATCAAGCATAAGTCCGGGAAGCTGAACCAGGGCGCCGATGCATTATCTCGGCGTTATCTATTATTATTCCAGTTAGATGCTTGTGTCTTGGGGTTCGAGCATCTAAAGGCTTTATACCAAGATGATGAAGACTTTAGGTCGTTGTTTTTGGAGTGTCAAAAACGGCCTAAAGGGGATTTCTTGCTACAGGAGGGTTTTCTCTTTAAAGGTACTCGATTATGCATCCCAAAGTGCAGCACACGTGAGTTGTTGATCCGGGAAGTCCATGGTGGTTCGTTAGCTGGTCATTTTGGAGAAGACAAGACCCTAACCATGCTTAGGGAACATTATTACTGGCCAGGGATGAATAAGGACGTCCAGGATATTATTAAAAGGTGCGGGACATGTCAAATTGCTAAGAGCCATTTGTTACCCCAAGGATTATACACGCCACTACCAATCTCAACTCAACCATGGGTAGACGTGAGTATGGATTTCATACTTGGTTTACCACGGACTCAAAGGGGTAAGGATTCTATCTTTGTGGTCGTAGACAGATTTTCAAAGATGGCTCATTTCATTCCTTGCATGAAGACTAATGATGCTACTCACATTGCTGAGCTCTACTTTAGAGAAGTTATGAGACTGCATGGGATTCCTCGTTCCATAGTCTCTGATCGAGATACCAAGTTCTTGAGTCATTTCTGGGTTACTTTATGGAAGAAGTTGGGTACTAAACTGAAGTATAGTACTACCTGCCACCCCCAGACGGACGGACAGACTGAGGTGACTAATCGTACCCTTGGTACCCTACTAAGAGTCCTGATTAGGCACCAAGCTAAAGCCTGGGATTTATTACTTCCACATGCCGAGTTCGCCTACAACAAAACGCCCAGCAAGGCTACTGGTCTATCTCCTTTTAAAGTCGTATATGGAGTTGATCCATTGACCCCCCTTGATCTTACACCACGACCACTAGACCAACGGCCAAGTGCAGACGCAGCGGATAGAGTGGGAGAAATCCAGAAATTACATGAGTTGGTAAAGGCCAGGATCGAGAAAGTCACCAACAACTATATGGCCCACGCCAACAGACATAAGAAAGAGAAAGTATTTCAGCCAGGTGATTTGGTGTGGATACATCTGCGAAAAGAAAGATTTCCTTCCAAAAGGAAAAATAAACTGATGCCACGAGCAGATGGTCCCTTTGAAGTTTTGGAAAGGATTAATAATAATGCTTACAAAGTCGAGTTGCCAGGGGATTATGGAGTCTCAGCCACATTCAATGTTTCTGATCTCAGTCCGTATGAACCAGACAACTATCTATCAGATTTGAGGGCCAAATCTTCCCAACAAGGGGAGGATGATGGAGGACCATCCATGATTAATCATCTAGTCCATGAGGTCCCAGATGATCCCAAAAAATCAGTCCAATCTTTGATCCAAAGTCATTTGGCAAGGCAAGATCATTTTGCTTTACCCGGGATATCATCCGATGTTAAGCCCGGTTTTGTTTACTTAATTATGGAGGCTTAAATATGTTTTAAAAGTCCAATTTTTTTGCTGCCCTTCAAGAGCTATATTTCAGCTTTCAATTCCAAGTGGTTTCAAGTTAATTGGAGTTCATTTGGTCCACGAAATTCAAGCATCTTCACAGGCTATCCAGATTTTGTCCTGCAGTGATATACCTTCAATGTTTTCCTAATCACGGGAGCTACAGAAGTCCAAATGAGATGATTCAAATTGGAGATTAAACTAGTCTTCAGCAGCTTTCTAACAAGGTAAAAATCGCCCTGATTGGACCACGACAAGCAGCTGAGTGTCGCTGTACGAATGGACCTTTATTTTGGTCCAATCATATTCCTTGCTTAGCCGGCTGGTTTTACCTAGCAAAGAGGGTTATCAAGTCCAAACTCACCCAAGCACCGGTTCTTGCCTTGCCATGCTTTGATAAAGTGTTTGAGGTAGAGTGTGACGCATCGGGAGTTGGCATTGGAGGAGTTCTCACTCAAGAAGGGCGACCCTTAGCCTTCTTTAGTGAGAAGCTTTGTGACTCAAGGAGGAAGTACTCCACTTATGATAAGGAGTTCTATGCAATAGTGAGGTGCCTTGAGCATTGGAATCATTACTTGGTGGCTAGTGAGTTCATCTTGCACTCCGATCATGAAGCTTTGAAATACATTCAAGGGCAACATAAACTTAACTCACGGCATGCCAAGTGGGTGGAGTTCCTCCAATCTTTCAACTTTACCATCAAGCATAAATCCGGAAAGCTCAACCAAGGAGCCGATGCCTTGTCAAGGAGGCACTTATTGCTATTCCAACTTGATGCTTGCATTCTTGGTTTTGAGCATTTGAAGTCCCTCTATGAGAATGATGAAGATTTGGGAGAGCTCTACAAGGAGTGCCTTCGACATCCCAAAGGTGACTTCCTTGTCCAAGATGGATTTTTATTCAAGGGATCAAGATTGTGTGTGCCTAAGTGTGGCACAAGAGAGTTACTCATACGTGAGGTCCATGGAGGATCTCTTGCCGGTCACTTTGGAGAAAACAAGACCCTTATGATGTTAAGGGAACATTATTATTGGCCGAGTATGAGCAAAGATGTCCAAGATGTGTTGAAGAGATGTGCCACTTGCCAAGTTGCCAAAAGCCACCTCCTACCCCACGGCTTATACACTCCCTTACCTACTCCCAATCATCCTTGGGAGGATGTGAGCATGGACTTTGTTCTTGGCCTTCCAAGAACACAAAGGGGTAAAGATTCGATCTTTGTCGTTGTTGATCGTTTTTCTAAGATGGCCCATTTTATACCTTGTACCAAGACCAATGATGCCACCCACATTGCCGAATTATACTTCAAGGAAGTAATGAGGCTACATGGCATCCCTAGATCCATTGTTTCGGATAGGGATACCAAGTTCCTTAGCCATTTTTGGGTGACACTTTGGAAGAAGATGGGAACCAAGCTCAAGTATAGCACTTCATGCCACCCTCAAACGGATGGGCAAACCGAAGTCACCAACCGGACTTTGGGAACCCTCTTAAGAGTGCTAGTGAAATCCAACATCAAAGCTTGGGACTTAGCCCTGCCACAAGCCGAATTCGCCTTCAACAAGTCACCTAGCAAGGCCACGGGCTTATCTCCATTCAAGGTAGTCTATGGGATGGATCCTTTGAGTCCCCTTGATCTTGCTCCAAGAGAAATGAATGAGAAGCCTCACATGGAGGCTAGCAAACGGGTGGAGGAGATCCAGAAGCTCCATGAAACCGTGAAGGCCAAAATTGAGAAGGCCAATGCCTCATACAAAGACCATGCCAACAAGCATAGAAAGAAGATGGTGCTTCACCCCGGTGATTTGGTATGGGTTCACTTAAGAAAGGAACGGTTTCCTTCTAAGAGGAAGAGCAAATTGATGCCAAGGGCCGATGGTCCTTTTGAAGTATTGGAACGCATCAATGATAATGCATACAAGATCAATTTGCCCGGTGAGTATGGAGTTTCGGCTACTTTCAACGTAGCCGACCTTAGCCCTTATGAGGAGGATGATAATCTTATTAATTTGAGGGCAAATTCTCTTCAACAAGGGGAGGATGATGGAGGTCCATCCCCTAACATGATCCATGGCCATCAAGGGAGCCCAAAAGGTCCAAACCTCATGTCCAAGATGCAAGAAATCAACCTAAGGGAACAAGGAAATTATTTCCTCAAAACTGGAATTTCAGGCGTGCACAAACCCGGTTTTGTGCACGTTATTTCCTAAACTTCCCAAGGCTGAAATGGGGTTGCAGGAAGCCTAAGTTTAAGTTCAAGATGTGCTCTTTCCATCAAGACCTCTTGCAAGTCATTTGGAGATCATTTGGTACCTCAAAACCTCAAGCCAAGTCAAACACTACATTCTGGCCAGAAACTGGACTGTCCGAATTTAAGGGCTGTGTTGGTGGACTTTTTCTCCTCTATTTGGTTTGAAACTTTTATGGCTTGAAAGTACTTTAAAAATATTATCAAATGGCCATAAAAAAACTCAGCCAAATTACACACATATAGAGCTATTAACCACCAAAACATTGCACAAAAACATCCCTTTACCCGGTACATGCCCAGCCGGTACAAGAGAGAGAGGAGTGAGGTGTTTTGCTCTTTTCCATGCTTAGCCACTTGCAAGAGTCATTATGGGAAGTACCAAGCTGCCAAGGAAGCTTCCATTCACCCCAAGATCGACACATCATCCTCAAGATTAGCATTGAAGAGGTGTCAAGTGGAGGATGCATCTATCCTTTTTTGCTTTGATTTGATCTTTGTATTTTTGCCTAGTTTAGCTTGTAGTGCAACCTAAGGCCTATGCTTGTACTTGAAAAGCTTGTATTAATACCCCCCAAGGCTTGGCCGGCCACTCACTCAAGCATTTGTATGAAATGAAGTTGAGCTTTGCTCCTTTGAACTCCCAAACTCTCTTCTAGCTTATCTCTTCCTTTGGCCGGGTTGAGTGGTGATCTAGCAAGAGTCTTAACTCCTTCTTGGTGGTGTTTCTGTATCCAAGGGGTGGTTAAGGGCCCTAACATCTTTCCTTGGTGGTGTTTCTGTATCCAAGGTTGGTGTTAGTTCCAGTTGCTTATCCAAGTCTAAGGTGAGTTTGTGGTTTCAAAATTGCCTTGAACTTCTTGCACTTTGCTTACATTTTTCCCATCCTCTTGACTTTCCCTAGAGACTAGCATGACCATGGAGGAAAAGTTTGAAGCTCTCATGAGGAATTATGAGGCCTTGAAGCTACAGAATGAAGAGATCAAAGGTCAGAACGAGTATTTGAGGCGACAACTTGGAGACTCCTTGAAGCAAAAACGAAAGGAGGTTAGAAGTTCCCGATCTTCTAACTCCTCCGACTCCGAACCGGAAGCGAGAGAAGCCCCACACTTGAGCTCGTCAAGTGAAGAGGAGGCTTATGGAAGATCAAGAAGAGGAAGGCGGACAACCTCTCACCAAGGAGACATTAGAGTGGAGATTCCAGAATTTGAAGGGAAGCTAGACCCCGATGAGTTCTTGGAATGGATGCAAACCGTTGAGAGAATCTTTGACTACAAAGAGATTTCCGAGGGAAATAAGGTAAAACTTGTGGCCCTTAAACTTCGTAAATATGCTTCTCTTTGGTGGTCCAACCTTTGTGCTAAGAGAGTTAGGCAAGGGAAGGGAAAGATTCGAACATGGGAAAAGATGAAAACCAAACTCAAAGCCCGTTTCCTACCCCCATCTTACCTACAAGACAATTATTCCCAACTTCACAATCTCACCCAGGGGAACTTGAGTGTTGAGGAGTACACTAGGAATTTGAGAAGTTGTTAATCAAGTGTGACTTGAGAGAGCCCGAAGAGCAAACCATAGTGAGATATTTGGGTGGGTTAGATCCTAGGTATGCCCATGTGGTGGAATTGCAACAATACACCACTTTTGATGAAGTGTGTGTCTTAGCCCACAAAGTTGAACAACAAAGGAAATCCAAACTCTACAAAAGGGAACCTCCCAAACCCTTTCCCAAGAGCCAACCTTTCAACAAGGGGAGCTCTTATCCACCTCCCAAACCCACGGTTACTACACCCTCACCTCCACAAAAGAACCAAGCTCCACAAAAGACTCCACCTTCCCAAAACCGTCCCAACCCTAAGCCAAATGACCAAAGAAGATGTTTCAAGTGTCAAGGTCTTGGGCACATTGCTTCGGAGTGTCCAAATAGGAGAGTTATCACCTTGGCCGAGTGGGATGAGAGAAGAGAAGAAGAGGGAGAAGAGGAGGAAGAAAGAGAAGGTGTGTATTACATGGAGGAACAAGAAGAAGTGATTGAGGAAGCGGATGAAGGAGAGTTACTTGTATTGAGGAGAGCCTTGAGTACCAAAAGAGGAGAGCATGAAGAACAAAGGGAGAACATCTTCCATACACGTTGCACCATTCAAAGCAAAGTGTGTTCCCTCATCATTGATGGTGGGAGTTGTGCGAATGTGGCATCCTCAACTATGGTGGAGAAGCTTGGCCTTCAAGCTTCGGCTCATCCTCACCCCTACAACATTCAATGGCTAAATCAAGGTAAGGGGTTGCAAGTTAATTCAAGATGCTTGATTTCATTTTCCATTGGCAAGCACTATGATGTATGCTTGCAATGAACACAACCCAAGCTAACTCCACCCTTGTTCTTGCTAAGGAAACTAAGGGAGGAAAGGGAGAGAGTGTAGAAGATAAGAGGAGAGTTGATAGAGCAAGCACCTTCAAGAGATAATCCAAGAGGAGCCACTCTTGTTGGATACTTGGGCAATCCCCTTAGATCAATTAGGAATCACCACCTAATTGAGATAAAGGGACCTAGACACCACTTAAGTTGCCACACTTAAGATATAGACTAGGAATTTTGAGGGGGAGAGTTTCTTTGAGAACTCACAAGCTTATGCATTCAAGTTGGTTGCAAAATGAAGGAACCAAGCTGCCTTTTAACAAGCCATGGCCGAGCTCCCTCTCTTCCTAGGCAGCAAATACAAAGCTAAGTACATATGGGGAAGAGAAACACATATAATCAGCCACTACTAGTTAGACACCTCACTACCTAGCTTAATCTACCTCATTAGGGGTTATTATGCCTCCCAAATGAGGTGTCAAGCTTACAAAAGTCCTAGGTTGCAGCAAGATGAGTCATTCAGCAAGTGGGGATGCAAGTTGACAAGCAAAAAGTCCAAGAAAAACAGCCCTTGTACCGGCTAGCAACAAACCGGGTAAAGGGATGTTTTGCTTGTCCTTTTGGCTGGATAAAACGTCCACAAGGGGGTGCTTTGGATGGGATTTGAACCCTTGACTTGATAAATATTTATGTCCCCTTCCATGCTGCAAAATTTCAGAAACAATGGAGTTGAGTTAGTGGGCCAAACATTCCCTTAATTCGGACTGTGCTGATTGGCGCCCTGCAGTGCACTGTCTTCAGTTTTGGGCTTGGTTGGCTGACCAAATGGACTCCAAATGCCTTGCAAAAGGTCTTGTTGGAAAGCTAAGATCCTAAGCTTTAAGGGGGTGGTGCGTGCAGGAAATTTCCCCCTCTATATTTTGCTCCAACAGCGACACAAAACCGGGCCAGAAACTGGACGAACTGGGCAGTGCATCTTCTGCTGTGTTTATGAGTTTTCTGACCAAGGCATGAACTTCTTTGGCCTCCTTGGGGGTTGAATGGGTGTGAGGGTTTGCTGAATGTATGGATGAAGCTTGGGCACGATGGTCCCCATCATCCTCCCCGGCTTGTTTGGAGTTTGACCTCAAACTCGGTAACTCCTCATCTTCATCATAGTATGGGCTCAAATCAGCCACATTAAAGGTGGCGGATACCCCATAATCACCGGGAAGGTCGACTTTGTAGGCATTGGGCCCGACCTTCTCCAATATCTCAAACGGGCCATCGGACCTTGGCATGATTTTGGACTTACATTTGCTTGGGAATCTCTCCTTCCGCAAGTGGACCCACACTAAGTCTCCCGGCTGAAAGTGGACCTCCTTCTTGTGCTTATTGGCTTGATGCATGGCTTGGGTATTAGCCTTCTCAATCCTTTCCTGGACTTGAGCATGAAGGTCCTTGATCTCTTGGGCTCGTTTTTCAGCCTCCCAACTAAACTTGCTAGGTGTGGGAATGGGAGTGAGGTCTAAGGGTGTTCTTGGATTGTACCCATAGACCACTTGGAAGGGGGAGAGGTGGGTGGCTTTGCTTGGTGCACGGTTGAAAGCGAACTCCGCATGAGGTAGGAGTTCATCCCAAGCCTTGATGTTCTTCTTCACAAGCACCCTAAGTAAGGTGCCCAAGGTCCGGTTAGTCACCTCGGTTTGGCCATCGGTTTGGGGGTGACAAGTGGTCGGCTAGAGCACCACCATGCAACTCTTGGATTAGCAATTCTCTAAACCCGCACTTGGGTATACAAAGTCGTGACCCCTTGAAGAGGAACCCCTTTAGGAGATGGAAGAGGCCGTGGGGATGGGTTGCACACTTTGCATAGACCTCCTTGAAGTCTTCATCGTTGGTGTACATCCCCTTGACAACCTCAAACCCAAGTACCTTGGATTCAAGGGTAGAGAGCAAGAGATACCTTCTTGAAAGTGCATCGGCCCCCTTGTTCATTTGGCCGGATTTATGGTGGATCACAAAATGGAAGGATTGCATGAACTCTACCCACTTGGCATGTCGTGGGTTGAGCTTATGTTGTCCTTGGATGAACTTCAAAGCTTGGTGATCCGTGTGGAGAATGAACTCTCCTCCAACCAAGTAATGCCGCCAATGCTCTAGGGCCCTCACAATGGCATAGAACTCCTTGTCATATGTAGAGTACTTCCTCTTGGCATCATTCAACTTTTCACTAAAATATGCAATGGGCCTCTTCTCTTGTGACAACACGGCCCCTATGCCAACTCCGGAGGCGTCACACTCTACCTCAAAGACTTTGGAAAAGCTAGGTAGTGCAAGAATGGGTGCACTAGTAAGCTTCTCCTTGATCTCTTCAAAAGCTCGTTGGGCTTGATTACTCCACACAAAGTGCTTGGCCTTGAGGACCTCGGTCATGGGTGCCATGATGGAGCTAAAATCTTTGACAAACCTCCTATAGAAGGAAGCCAAACCATGGAAGCTCCGGACTTGTTGTATGGAGGTGGGAGTAGGCCACTCATGGATGGCCTTGACCTTGTCTTCATCTACATGGATGCCTTGAGCCGAAACCACATAACCCAAGAAGATAACTTGGGGTGTGAAGAAGTGGCATTTCTCAAGATTACCATAGAGCTTCTCTTCGGCCAAAATGCTCAAGACTTGATGGAGGTGGCTTGCATGCTCTTGTTCATCCCGGCTATACACAAGAATGTCATCGAAATAGACAACAACAAATTTGCCAATGACCGCCCTAAGCACCTCATTCATAAGTCTCATGAAGGTGCTTGGTGCATTAGTCAAGCCAAATGGCATAACTAACCACTCATAGAGGCCCCCTTTGGTCTTGAAAGCCGTCTTCCATTCATCCCCTTCAAAGATGCGAATTTGATAATAGCCACTTCTAAGGTCGATTTTGGAGAAGATAGTGGCTCCATGAAGCTCATCAAGCAAGTCTTCCAACCTTGGAATGGGGTACCGGTACTTGATGGTGATCTTGTTGATAGCTCTACTATCAACACACATTCTCATACTCCCATCTTTCTTGGGCACAAGCAATGCCGGGACGGCACACGGGCTCAAACTCTCACGGATTAACCCCTTGGATAGGAGGTCATCCACTTGTCTTTGAACCTCTTGAGTTTCTTGAGGGTTCATGCGGTATGCCGGCTTGTTTGGGAGTGTGGCACCGGGAATAAGATCAATCTTGTGTTGTGATGGAGGTCCATCCCCCAACATGATCCGTGACCATCAAGGGAACCCAAAAGGTCCAAACTTCACGTCCAAGATGCAAGAAATCAGCCTAAGGGAGCAAGGAAGCTATTTCCTCAAAACTGGAATTTCAGGCGTGCACAAACCCGGTTTTGTGCACGTTATTTCTTAAACCTCCCAAGGCTAAAGTGGGGTTGCAGGAAGCCTAAGTTTAAGTTCAAGATGTGCTCTTTCCATCAAGACCTCTTGCAAGTCATTTGGAGTTCATTTGATACCTCAAAACTCCAAGCAAAGTCAATCACTATGTTCTGGCGCTGAACTGGACAGGGCTGAAACAAGAGGCTGTTTGGTGGCCCATTTCTCCTCTATTTGGGTTGAAACTTTTATGGCTTGAAAGTACTTTAAAAATATTATCAAGTGACCATAAAAAACCTCAGCCAAATTACACTCAAGAGGAGCTATTAACCACCAAAACAAGGGAAGAAATACCCTTTTAACCGGTCCAAGCCAGCCGGGTACAAGAGAGAGTGGTGAGGTGTTTTTGTTGCTCTAACCCATGCTTAGCCACTTGCAAGAGTCATAATGAAGGGTACTTAGCTGCCAAGAAGCTTCCATTCACCCCTTGGCCGACACATCATCCTCAAGATTAGCATTGAAGAGGTGTCAAGTGGAGGATGCATCTACCTATTTTTGCTTTGATGTGATCTATGTATTTTTGCCTAGTTTAGCTTATAGTGCAACCTAGGGCCTATGCTTTGTACTTGGAACTTTTGTATTAATGCCCTCTCACCCCCTTTGGCCGGCCACTCATGCTTGAATATTGAATGAAAGTTGAGCTTTTGCTCCTTTGAATCCTCAAACTCTCTCCTAGCTTATCTCATCTCTTGGCCAAGTTGAGTGGTGATCTAGTAGAGTCTTAACTTCCTTCTTGGTGGTGTTTCTGTATCCAAGAGGTTGTTAAGGGCCCTAACATCAAACCTTGGTGGTGTTTCTGTATCCAAGGTCGGTGTTAGTTCCGTTCTATCATCTCCAAATCAAGGTGAGTTTGTGGATTCAAAGTTGCCTTGTTGTTACCTTCCATTGCATTCACTCCATCCCCTTTCCTATCCTCTTGGTTGCCCCTTGAGGATACATCATGTTGGATCAACCTTTTAGGGGGTAGGCCATGGGGTATTTCATGTGGGAAGACATGGGAAAAGGTTTTCATGAGGGGTGTGAGTAAAGGGTGGGAAAACTCGTTTACCTTGGCCGGTTCTTGGCCTAAGAGGATCCACTCTTTGAAGTCTTCAAATTCATGGAGTTGAGAGTGGAGTAAGGTGGTGAGAAAGACATCCAACTTGGGAGCGTCTTGAGGGTTCTTTTGTGGGCTAGGCTTAAGGGGAGTGAGGGTGATTTTCTTGTGGTCTTTGGTGAAAGTATAGGTGTTCAAGCGGCCATCATGCATGACTCTCCTATCAAATAACCATGGCCGGCCCAAGAGGACATGACAAGCATCCATGGGCACAATATCACACCAAATTTCATCTTTGTAGGTTCTTCCAATGGAAAAGGAAAGTAAACACCGAGTGGTGATATGCAAACCCTTACCTTGGTTGAGCCATTGGATGGTGTAAGGACTTGGATGAGGTGTGACCGGGAGCTTGAGCTTGTCCACCATGGTCTTGGAAGCCACATTAGCGCAACTCCCACCATCAATGATGAGTGAACACACTTTTCCACTTACGGTGCATCGAGTGTGAAAATACTTTCCCGTTGTTCCATTTCTTCATGTGAAGCAAGCCCACTCAAAGCTCTTCGGATTACTAAGAGCTCTCCTTCATCCGGGCCCTCTTCAACCTCCTCTATGACTTCATTCAAGTACACCCCTTTCTCATCTTCCTCCTTCTCTACCTCCTCTTCTAGCTCCTCTAGGGAAGCTTGATATTCAGCTAGAGAGACCATTCTCTTGTTGGGACACTCGGAAGCATAGTGTCCAAGGCCTTGGCAACGAAAACACCGGACTTTGCTAGATGGCTTTGGGGGCGGTTGTTTGGAGGGAGTTTGTGGAGTGGTGTTTTGTGGGGGTTTCGGGTTCGGAGATGGGAAGGATTTTTGAGGAATGTATGGAGGCTTTTGGAAGCCATAAGGCCGTGGGGTAGGCTTGGGGATGGGATTCTTGCCTTTGAGTTTCTTTTGCATTTCAACTTTGTGGGCTAGAGCACTTAGCTCATCAAGAGAGGTGTAGGGATGCAACTCAACAACATGGGCAATTTGCTCATCAAGACCACTCAAGTATCGAATCAAGGTTTGGGAGTCATCCTCCTTCAAATCACATTTCAAGAGGAGTTGTTCAAAGTCCCTAGTGTACTCTTCTACACTTTTGGAACCTTGTTTGAGGTGGTGGAGTTTAAGGAAATTGTCTTGGAGGTAATGTGGGGGTAAGAATTTGGCCTTTAGTTTGGACTTCATCTTCTCCCAAGTCTTAATCTTACTTTTCCCCTTTCTTCCTCTCTTAGACACAACATTGGACCACCAAATAGATGCATATTTGCGAAGTTTCAAGGCCACTAGCTTTACCTTTTTGCCTTCCGGGATGTCTTTGTACTCAAAGACTCGCTCCACCGTTTGCAACCAATCGAGGAAGACATCCGGATCAAGTTGTCCTTCAAACTCTGGGATATCAACTTTGAAATCTCCATAACCTCGTTCATATTGCCTTTGATGTCGGCTGGGACGTCTACCTTGCTCTTCTTCGCTTGAATCTCCAAAGGGGTTGCTTCCCTCGGAGTCGTCCGAGTCCCCATGCTTGCTTGAACTTCTAGAGCCCCATTGGTGTCGCCTCTTTTCTTCCATAAGTTGGCCAAGTTGCCGTTGAAGGTACTTGACTCGAGCCTCAAGTTCGACTTTCTCCCTATGAGCTTGTTCAGCCACTTGGGAAGGGGTGAGGCTAGCGGACATGATAGCTTTGTGGTGGAAGCTTAGTGTTTTGGGACGGGAAGAGGGAGGCACGGCTGTGTGCAGTGGCACGGGGTGGGCGTGCTCACGGGCTGAGGGTGAATTCTGGGACAGGATATGTGGCACGGTCGTGTGGGTTGGCACGGGGTGACCGTGCTGGGTCGCTGGAAAATGAAGGTTACAGAAATTGTGTGGCACGGTCGTGCTATAGGGGCACGGGGCACCCGTGCTGTGTTTCTGGTTGTGCACGGCTGAAAATCCGTGGGGGGAGTGTTTGGGATGTTTTTGTGGGTTTTGTGTTTGGGATGTGTTTGAGGTTGGAAGCAATACTCAGGAGGGTAGCCTAGGCTCTGATACCAAGTTGATGTATGCTTGCAATGAACACAACCCAAGCTAACTCCACCCTTGTTCTTGCTAAAGAAACTAAGGGAGGAAAGGGAGAGAGTGTAGAAGATAAGAGGAGAGTTGATAGAGCAAGCACCTTCAAGAGATAATCCAAGAGGAGCCACTCTTGTTGGATACTTGGGCAATCCCCTTAGATCAATTAGTGATGTATATGTGGGTGGAAAGTGATCCAAATCAAACTCAAATCAAACTTAAGCAAAATGAAAAGAGAGAAAGATGGGGAAGATGAAGAATATCACCAAACAGAATAGAGATGGATAGTGCAAGACTTTGAGTTTGAGATAATCCTTCCGGAGCCACTCACACCTTGGTCTTGGGCTAATTCCCTTCACTCTTCTGAGGAATTACTCCAAAGAAAAGAAGGAGAACCTAGAACACCACTTGAATTAGCCAAATTCAAGATATAGAACTAGGAATTTTTGGGACACAAATGAGAATCACTCTCAAAGGTGCTTGAATTACTCTTGAATTACTCTCAAAGGAATCACCACTTGGCTTTTGATCTAATGGTCGTGGTACAAGATCAAGTGGACTTAGGGGATCAATTCCATAGACCACTTTAAAGGGAGATAGACCAGTAGCCTTGCTTGGAGTCTTATTGTAAGCAAACTCAGCATGTGGAAGTAACAGATCCCAAGCTTTGATGTGGGTTTTAATCAGAACCCTTAATAAAGTACCAAGGGTTCGATTAGTAACCTCGGTTTGCCCATCTGTTTGTGGATGACAAGAGGTACTGTACTTGAGTTTGGTACCCAACTTTTTCCACAAAGTAATCCAAAAGTGACTTAAAAACTTCGTATCTCGATCTGAGACAATGGAATGAGGAATTCCATGAAGTCTCATAACCTCCTTGAAATACAGTTCAGCAATATGAGTGGCATCATTAGTCTTGTTGCAGGGAATGAAATGAGCCATCTTCGAAAATCAATCCACGACCACAAAGATAGAATCTTTATTCCTTTGTGTCTTTGGTAAACCAAGTATGAAATCCATACTAACGTCCACCCAAGGCAACATAGGAATAGGAAGTGGCGTGTATAGTCCCTGAGGAAGCGAATGACTCTTCGCAATTTGACACGTACTACACCTTCTAATGATGTCTTGAACGTCCTTTTCCATGCCTGGCCAATAATAATGTTCCCTAAGCATAGTTAGGGTCTTGTCTTCGCCAAAATGGCCAGCTAAAGATCCAGCATGGACTTCTCGAATTAACAACTCACGAGTGCTGCATTTGGAGACACATAACCGAGCACCTTTAAAGAGAAACTCTTCTTGAATTAAGAAGTCCCCTTTGGGATGTTTAGTACACTCAGAATATAACACCCCAAAATCTTCATCATTCTGATATAATGCCTTTAGATGCTCAAATCCAAGGATACAAGCATCCAATTGGAACATCAATAGATAACGCCGTGATAGAGCATCGGCGCCTTGATTCAGTTTGCCGGACTTATGCTTAATAGTAAAGTGAAAGGACTGTAGGAATTCCACCCATTTAGCATGGCGCGAGTTTAACTTGTGTTGGCCTTGAATATACGTCAAAGCCTCGTGATCTGAATGCAGAATAAACTCACTGGCAATCAAATAGTGGTTCCAATGTTCTAGACATCGAATGATGGCGTAGAATTCCTTGTCATAAGTTGAATATCTCTTCCTGGTATCACATAACTTCTCACTGAAGAAGGCCAAAGGGCGTCCTTCTTGAGTAAGAATGCCTCCAATACCAACCCCAGAAGCATCGCATTCAACTTCAAAGACTTTCTCAAAACACGGTAGGGCTAAAACTGGTGCTTGAGTTAGTCTCTCTTTCACTTCTTCAAAGGCTGCTTGGGCTTTAGGATTCCAAGTGAATGAGGAACCCTTAAGAATCTCGGTCATAGGAGCTAAGATAGTGCTGAAATTTCGTATGAACCTCCTAGAGAAAGAGGCCAAGCCATGAAAGCTTCGAACGTCATGAATGCTCTTAGGAACAGGCCAAGTTCGAATAGCCTCAATCTTGCTTTCATCCACCTTAATACCATCTTCAGAAACAATATAACCTAAGAAGGTAACTTCATGAGTAAAGAAGGTACACTTCTTTAGGTTCCCGAATAACTTCTCCTTTTCAAGAACGAGCATCACCTGAGTTAAATGATCTTGATGTTCTTGCTCATTCTTACTGAACACCAATATATCATCGAAGTAAACAACCACGAACTTGCCCAAGTATGGTCGAAATACTTGATTCATTAACCTCATAAACGTACTAGGGGCATTAGAAAGACCGAAAGGCATGACTAACCATTCATATAATCCACCCTTAGTCTTGAAAGCAGTTTTCCACTCATCGCCCTCCCTAATACGAATTTGATAATAACCACTCCTCAAATCAATCTTACTAAACACCTTAGAGCCATGTAATTCATCCAACATATCTTCAAGCCTAGGTATAGGGTACCTATACTTGATAGTAATTTTGTTTATGGCCCTACTGTCAACACACATCCTCATACTACCATCCTTCTTCGGAACCAAAAGAGCAGGAACAGCACATGGACTTAAGGATTCTCGTACCAACCCCTTGAATATCAGTTCTTCAACTTGTCGTTGAATCTCTTGAGTTTCCTTGGGATTTGTCCTGTAGGCTGGCTTATTAGGCAGAATGGATCCTGGGATAAGGTCAATATGATGTTGAATGTCACGCTTTGGGGGTAAACCCAAAGGTATCTCTTCTGGAAATAGGTGACTGAACTGATTCAATATGACCTTGGCTATGGGATGGGATGGAAGTGGTGTTTGTGGCTCATCTTGTACTTGCAATATCCACTCTTTCAAGGCTTTGAACTCATGTTGAGAGGCCTTTAAAAGTGGTTCAACATATGTCAAAAGCAAGTCAGATTGATTTTGGCTTTTTTGTGGTTTCATTTTGTGGAGTTCGGATGGTGACGTAGGATTCAGAGTAATCTTCTTGCCATCTTTGGAAAAGGAATAAGTATTAAGATAACCATTATGCATAACCTTCCTGTCATACATCCATGGTCGTCCTAACAGAATATGGCAAGCATCCATGGGGATAATATCACACCAAAGTTCATCTTGGTAGTTCTTACCAAGAGAGAATGAAATCAAGCAACGAGAGTTAACTTGTAATCCCTTGCCTTGATTTAACCATTGAATGTTGTATGGGTGTGGGTGTGCCGTGGACTGAAGGTTCAGTTTCTCAATCATATTCAATGAAACAACGTTGGCACAACTTCCTCCATCGATGATTAACGAGCACACTTTGCCTTGGACTGTACACCGTGAGTGAAAGATGTTCTCACGTTGTTCATCCTTAGCAACTCGTTGATTGCTCAATACCCTTCGAATTACTAGCATCTCACCTTCATCTGCGTTTTTCACAAACTCCTCCTGATCATCTTCATGATCGTTCTCAGCATCTTCTTCCTTTTCCTCTTCTTTCTCCTCGGCAAATTCTCCCTCTATGGCTTCCCATTCAGCTAAGGTGACTACCTTTCAACTAGGACAATCAGAAGCAATGTGTCCTAAGCCTTGGCACTTGTAACACCTTCTTTGGCTTACAGGGTATGGGTTTGGACGTGGGGGGTTTGATGGTGGTGGCCTTTGAGGAGCTTGGTTTTTTTGTGGATTAGATGGGAAAGGGGTAGATGATTTAGGCTGAGGTGTGGTACTCCCCTTGTTTAAGGGTTGCCCACGGTTTGGTGTAGAATAAGGCTTGAACGAATCACGAACATTCATTCTAGACTTTCTTTGTTGCTCCACCTTGTGTGCTAGGACACACACTTCGTCAAAGGTGGTATAAGCTTGCAACTCAACCACGTTAGCTATCCTAGGATCAAGCCCTCCTAGGTAACGTACCATGGTCTGCTCTTCAGGCTCATGAATGTCACATTTGATCATGAGTTTCTCAAACTCACGAGTATATTCTTCAACCTCATCTTGCCTTGATTCAAATGATGAAAGAGCATGTATTGATCTTGGACATACGTAGAAGGCAAAAACCGTGCCTTCATCTTGGCTTTCATTTTGTCCCAAGTACCAATCTTACTCTTCCTTTCTCTAGTTCTCTTAGCAGTAAGGTTTGTCCACCATAAGGAGGCATATTTCCTTAATCTAAGAGCAACTATTTTGACTTTCTTATCTTCTGGAATCTCCTTGAACTCAAAAATACGCTCCACCCGTTTGTAACCATTCAATGAACTCATCAGGATCTAACTTACCCTCGAACTCAGGAATATCAACCTTGATCTCATTAGAGTTGAAAGTAGGTCGCGCTCTTCTTTGCATTCTTTCAAATGGTACTTCTTCTTCAGAGAACGCATTGCTAGCGTCCTCTTCATAGCCATAATCTGTTCCAATTCGAATGCTTGGTGATTCTTGAAGTTTCTGCTTTTGTTTCATATGGTTTCCAAGCTGTTTCCTCAAGTACTCATTTTGTGCTTTGAGTTCTCGATTGCTCACACTCATTTCTTGCATTTGCTTAAAAAGAACTTCAAGCCTTTCTTCCACAGACATGCTAGTACTCATTGTGATTGCAGGAATGAACGGTTTGTGTTTGATTGTGTTTGAAATGATTTCAGAGATAAGCTGGGAATGACGTGGGGTTCAGGCCAAGTTCTGAACTTGCTCTGATACCAAAATTGATGTAAGTCCAAGGGAAGGATAGCAACCCAAGTTAACTCACGCCGAAGGAAGCTAGAAATCAAGCAATTTCTCACGGCCAGGAGTGGCACGGCCGTGCTTGGGTGACCGTGCCAATTCACTGCCTAGCTTGCCTAGGAAAGCTCTTCTTCACGGTTTTGAGATAGCTTTGAAGGTTTTTGAAAGTTCGATGCAATCAGCTATGTCAAGGCTTGATTTTGTGTGGATAAGAGGAATCAAAGGAGTAAGGAAGTGAGGGAAGTAAAGGAGGATAAAAAGACACTAAGAAGAACAAAGGTAATTCATGGTTTAAGAGGAGTGAAACCAAGAACTAGTTTGTGAACTTCAAGAGTGTTTAATGAAACTTGGATAGTTCTAAGCTAGATGATTAGATAAGATACACCACTAATCATTTAGCTTAGGGCCCTCAATCTTGGATTAGGATAAGATTCACCACCTAACCAAAGATTGAGACTCACTTGGTCACCACCTTAATCGGCCACAATTAAGGATAAGCAAGTTAAGTGTTTAGGAAATCACAAGACACAAAGTCTTTTCTCTCTACTGAAAATTCAACTCTATTCCTTCAAAATGAACATACAAGGCTTTATATGGCCTTGAGGCCCTTGAGAGTACACAAATGAGCTTTCCTTCCAAGGGAGGAAAGTCATTAAACTTGCTAATCACTTCCTAACACACGGTTTACTCTAATACAAACCAAAAGCTAAAAGCTTATTTTACAAAGCACTTAAGTTATCTTCCTAAACCTTTCCTATGCATTAAGGAATGTAGATGACTCATTTTCCCAGCTAGGAAGGTATGAGTGCACGGCTAGCCACCTCAAAAGGACTGAAGAATGCATGTGTGCCATGTCATGCTTGAGTGGTCGAATGAGGGCTTGCAAAATGGTGATGTTTCACTTGCTCCACGTGTCTCTCTCACAAGTAGCTGAGTGGTGCTTGATCAAGCAGCTCAAAATGACCTGCTTGGCAGCCTTCCACCTTAAGCAAACCCCTTGAAGGAGGAAAACCACCAAGCTAAGCAACCGGGTGTCAAGCAGCCAGTTTCTGCCTCCACTTGCAACGCATGTTTGACACCTCAAATGATGACTATTTGCTACGTTTCTTACATGGTTGGAAACCTCAAGATGTCTAGTTTACCCTCCATTTGGAATCGTAGCATTTGGACGTCATTTGCCCCCTGAACAAACCAGAAAACCAAAACCGTGCATTTTGCAGTGCAATCCGGACAGGTTCAAGAGATGAACTGTTTTAAGTAACCAAATGAATTCCAAATGATATGAAACCAATTGGACTTAAAAGTTAACATCCTGAACTTGATAATCATCCAAAAAAAACGGACACCAAAATATGCTTTAGGCCGATGTAATAAGATAGCAAAAACCGGGTAAAAATCTGGATGAGAACCCGGGTGTATCAGCTTGTGTGTTTGCCATCAAGTGACTCATGGCCGTGACTTTGGAGTTGATTTCTTGATTATTTTGGATCAATGAAACATTATTAGACCTTGAGGATGGACCTCCATCAACTTACCACCCACATATACATCAATTAGCTTGAATCTTCAAATTGATCTTCTTCGTTCTTCGTGTTCTTCATTTATCACCTTCAATACTTGAATGTTCTTCAAGTCATTCCATTAAACCACCTACCATACTTCCATTCTGATGTATATGTTGGTGGAAAGTGATCCAAATCAAACTCAAATCAAACTTAAGCAAAATGAAAAGAGAGAAAGATGCGAAAGATGAAGAATATCACCAAACAGGATAGAGATGGATAGTGCAAGACTTTGAGTATGAGATAATCCTTCCGGAGCCACTCACACCTTGGTCTTGGGCTAATTCCCTTCACTCTTCTGAGGAATCACTCCAAAGAAAAGAAGGAGAACCTAGAACACCACTTGAATTAGCCAAATTCAAGATATAGAACTAGGAATTTTTGGGACACAAATGAGAATCACTCTCAAAGGTGCTTGAATTACTCTTGAAAATGCCTTAGAAATCTGATCTACAATGCTCACACGCCCCCCCTTTATATAGGCTCAGCAAAAGACAACAAAAGGACTCAAATAACTCCTAACAATTAAAACTAGTAAAATGAAAAGACTAAGATAAATGGAAAGACACATCATAAAAGGGGTGGGGGAGGTTACAAGGAATATTCTAGGATTTCTTAGCTGATTACACCAATCTAGAAGGCTCCAAAACGTGCACAATGTCAGCCACACAATCACATGTAACCGAAGACTCTTCATATTCCCAGAATTAATCCTTGCAGCTGCCTCAACTTCAACAGAGCATAACTTCCAGAATACTCGGCCAAATCACGCGTTTTGGGCTTGATAGAAAGCCCTGGAAGTCTAGTTTTCCAGAATGGGCTCATTTGCTCAATTTGGATAAGCGGTTTAAAAGTTATGGCCCAAACAATGCACCTATCTCAGACTGGACTGGATCAGCATAACGTATCTTTGAGTGATATTTTGCCCAATCAAATGATGTCCAAATTAAACAAACTTGGGCTTATTTGAAAGATGAAATCTTAAGCTTCAAAAGCACATGGGCCCTCAAGTTGTGGGTCCACTTGAGCTTGTCCAAAAGTGGTCACAAAAATCGGGTTCCGCAGGGATGAATTCGGCACCAAATTTCTAGCAAAGCTTAACCTCTTTTTGACCTCTCCATAGTGTCGCGAGTCTTTGAACTCACTTAAGAAGACCAAATAGGCACATTTCCATGCATGATCTTCTTTGACCCTTTTCTTCTTTGAAATTGGACTTGAATAAAAATGATGCATATGGAAATATGCATCATACTCCCCGGGTTGTTTTGAGTTTGTCCTCAAACTCAAAGGGTTGGCAAGCCTCTCAAGAAAGGGGTCGCGCTTACAATATGGGAGCTTTTGGGGTAGGAGGTCACAGGGCATCACCTCTAGAGAGATATAGAAGAGGGTGAGGGGAGGATGATAAAACGGGTCATACCTGGTGAGGAGAAGAGGCGGAAGTGAGAAATCTTCTTTGGGGGCAAGGGTTTGGGAAGGATGAATGAGGGTTAAGGCTTGTCGGTCCTTTTGTGGCTTGGGGCTTTGGCACGATGGAATAGGGGTCAGGGTGATTTTCTTCTCATCCTTAATAAAGGAGTAGGTGTTGAGGCGCCCATGATGAATTACATGGCGATCAAACATCCATGGTCTACCCAACAATATATGGCTTGCATCCATAGAAAGAATGTCACACAATATCTCATCCTTATAGTGGTCTCCAATAGAAAGAGAAATGAGGCACTGATGAGAAATGTATATACCTTTGCCTTGATTTAGCCATTGGATGCTATAAGGCTTAGGATGGGTGTAGTCTCAAGTTTGAGCTTGTCCACCATGGTTTTGGATGCAACATTTGTACAACTACCTCCATCGATGATGAGGGTACAAACTTTCCCTTGAATAGTGCACCTTGTGGGGAAAATCGCCTCTCTTTGCTCCAAGCCTTCTTGAGTAGCAAATCCGCTCAATGCTCGCCTAATGACAAGCAACTCACCTTCATCGGGGCCTATGATAACCTCTTCTTCTTTTTCCTCCAAACTTTCCTCTTCTTCATTGTCATGCTCCTCAAAAGAAGCTTGGTACTCAGCCAGGGAAACAATCTTCTTGTTAGGACACTCAGATGCAAAATGTCCCATACCTTGACAACGGAAACAACGAACCTGCTCTTTTGGCAGTGAGGGCACTTTTGTGGGAGGTGGAGGGGTGATGGGAGGGACACTTTTGGCGGGTGAGGGGGTTTGAATTTGTGGGGGAAAGTAAGGTGATTCTTGAGAAAAAAGGACGGGAAGGAGTCTTGGAAAAGATGCTCTTTTCCTTAGATTTCTTTTGTTGCTCTACCTTATAGGCTAGAGAACTCAAGTCATCTAGGGATGAGTAAGGTTGCAACTCAATTACATGAGCAATGGACTCATCAAGACCGGTTAAGTATCTTACCAAGGTTTGTGAGGCGTCTTCTCTCAAATCACATTTGAGTAGGAGTTGTTCAAACTCCCGAGTGTATTCTTCCACACTCTTGGATCCTTGCTTGAGTCGATGGAGTTTGAGATAATTGTCTTGCACATAGTGAGAGGGAAGAAACTTGGCCTTGAGTTTTTCTTTCATTTTGGCCCACGTTCTAATTTTCCCTTTCCCATTTCTTGCTCTTTCGCTCCAAGGTTAGCCCACCAGATTGAAGCATATTTGCGGAGTTTAAGGGCTACGAGTTTTACCTTCTTGTCCTCCGGGATGTCCTCATATTCAAAGATCCTCTCAATGGTGTGCAACCAATCGAGAAATAAGTCCGGGTCAAGTTCGCCTTCAAATTCGGGGATGTCAATTCGGACACCACCAATATTGCCTCCTTGCCTTCGTCTCCTTGGGGCTTCTTCGTCACTAGAATTGGCTCGGGATTGATGTAAGTCCAAGGGAAGGATAGCAACCCAAGTTAACTCACGTCAAAGGAGGCTAGAAAACAAGCGAACTCTTACGGCCAGGGGTGGCACGGTCGTGCTCAAGGGCACGGGGTGACCGTGCCAACTCGCTGCCTAGCTTGCCTAGGTAAGTCCCTTTCCACAGTTTGAGGTAGCTTTGAAGTTTGTTGGAAGTTCGATGCAATCAGCTATGTCAAGGCTTGATTTTGTGTGGATAAGAGGAATCAAAGGAGTAAGGAAGTGAGGGAAGTAAGGGAGGATAAAAAGACACTAAGAAGAACAAAGGTAATTCATGGTTTGAGAGGAGTGAAACCAAGAACTAGTTTGTGAACTTTAAGAGTGTTTAATGAAACTTGGATAGTTCTAAGCTAGATGATTAGATAAGATACACCACTAATCATTTAGCTTAGGGCCCTCAATCTTGGATTAGGATAAGATTCACCACCTAACCAAAGATTGAGACTCACTTGGTCACCACCTTAATCGGCCACAATTAAGGATAAGCAAGTTAAGTGTTTAGGAAATCGCAAGACATAAAGTCTTTTCTCTCTACTGAAAATTCAACTCTATTCCTCCAAAATGAACATACAAGACTTTATATGGCCTTGAGAGTACACAAATGACCTTTCCTTCCAAGGGAGGAAAGTCATTAAACTTGCTAATCACTTCCTAACACACGGTTTACTCTAATATAAACCAAAAGCTGAAAGCTTATTTTACAAAGCACTTAAGTTATCTTCCTAAACCTTTCCTATGCATTAAGGAATGTAGATGACTCATTTTCCCAGCTAGGAAGGTAAGAGTGCATGGCTAGCCACCTCAAAAGGACTGAAGAATGCATGTGTGCCATATCATGCTTGAGTGGTCGAATGAGGGCTTGCAAAATGGTGATGTTTTACTTGCTCCACGTGTCTCTCTCTCAAGTAGCTGAGTGGGGCTTGATCAAGCAGCTCAAAATGACCTGCTTGGCAGCCTTCCACCTTAAGCAAACCCCTTGAAGGAGGAAAACCACCAAGCTAAGCAACCGGGTGTCAAGCAGCCTGTTTCTGCCTCCACTTGCAACGCATGTTTGACACCTCAAATGATGACTATTTGCTACGTTTCTTACATGGTTTGAAACCTCAAGATGTCTAGTTTACCCTCCATTTGGAATCGTAGCATTTGGACGTCATTTGCCCCTGAAACAAAACAGAAAACCAAAACCGTGGCATTTTGCATGCAATCCGGACAGGTTTCAGAGGATGACTGTTTTTAAAGTAACCAAATGAATTCCAAATGATATGAAACCAATTGGACTTAAAAGTTAACATCCTGGACTTGATAATCATCCAAAAAACGGACACCAAAATATGCTTTAGGCCGATGTAATAAGATAGCAAAAACCGGGTAAAAATCTGGATGAGGACCCGGGTGTATCACCTTGTGTGTTTGCCATCAAGTGACTCATGGCCGTGACTTTGGAGTTGATTTCTTGATTATTTTGGACCAACGAAACGTTATTAGACCTTGAGGATGGACCTCCATCACATTCTGACCATGAAGCTCTCAAATACATCCAAGGACAACATAAGCTCAACCCTAGACATGCTAAATGGGTAGAGTATCTTCAGTCCTTCCACTTCACTATCCAACATAAGGCGGGAACTCTTAACAAAGGAGCTGATGCATTATCAAGAAGGTACTTATTACTCTCTACTTTGAGTACTAAAGTACTTAGATTTGAAGTTGTTAAAGATTTGTACCCAAAAGATGATGATTTCAAGGACATTTTTGAGAAGTGTCTTAAACACCCCCATGGGTTGTTCCACTTAGAAGATGGGTTCCTATTCAAAGGTTCACGACTTTGTACACCTCAATGTGGATTTCGAGAACTGCTTATCCAAGAGCTACATGGAGGAGCCCTAGCTGGCCATTTTGGTGTCGAGAAGACTAGATCAATGTTGAAGGAACACTACTATTGGCCTAAGATGTCACGAGATGTAGAGCATTTCATCAAAAGATGTTCTACTTGTCAAATGGCTAAGAGCCATTCTTTGCCCCAAGGATTGTATTCTCCACTTCCCATTCCTCAAGCCCCTTGGGAAGATATTAGCTTGGATTTCGTCACGGGTTTACCTAGAACCCAAAGGAACAAAGACTCCATTATGGTGGTTGTGGATCGATTCTCCAAGATGGCGCATTTCATCCCTTGCCACACCACTAATGATGCTACTCAAGTGGCTAGCCTTTATTTCAAGGAGATTGTGAGACTACATGGCATTCCAAAGAGCATGGTATCCGATCGTGACTCCAAGTTTCTTAGTCATTTTTGGCTAACTCTATGGCGCAAATTGGGTACTCAACTCAAGTTTAGCACTACTTGTCATCCCCAAACTGATGGACAAACTGAAGTCACCAATAGGACTTTGGGTACCTTACTTAGAGTCCTAGTGAAGAAGCATTTGAAGAATTGGGATGAGTTGCTACCACATGCCGAGTTTGCATTCAATCGAGTGCCTAGCAAGTCCACCCAACTCTCTCCATTTCAAGTTGTCTATGGCTACAATCCCAAGAGTCCCTTGGATCTTGTTCCCATTCCAACTCCCACAAAATTTAGTTGGGAAGCTGAAAAAAGAGCCAAGGAGATCCAAGAACTTCATGCAAGAGTTAGAGATAACATTGCCAAGGCTAATGAGAGAGCCATGCAAAGCGCCAACAAGCATCGCAAGGAGGTACATTTTCAGCCAGGAGATTTGGTATGGATTCACATGAGGAAGGAGCGTTTCCCTTCAAAGAGAAAATCTAAGTTGATGCCGCGTTCCGATGGTCCATTTGAAATCCTTGAGAAGGTTGGGCCCAATGCATATAAGGTTGATCTACCTGGAGATTATGGAGTTTCGGCTACCTTCAATGTCTCCGATCTTAGCCCCTTTTTCGATGATGAGCCCCTTCCTAGTTTGAGGGCAAACTTTCACTTACCCGGGGGGAATGATGGAGACCATCGTGAGAAGCCCAAGGACCATCAAGCTCAGCCCAAGGAGGACTCACTCAAGCTTCAAGAAGTCAAGGAAGTTGCCAAACTTTGCCGGAAATTGGCGTTCATACCCGAAGAGTAGTGCCGCCTTCATCCAGAAATTTCCCGCTTTTTGTGTGCACTTTTGGCCTACCTAAAGTGGTCCCACAACTTGAGGCTTCACATGGTTTTGAAGTTTAAGATTTCAGCTTTCAAATAAGCCCAAGTTTGTTTAATTTGGACGTCATTTGATTGGGCAAAATATCACTCAAAGATACGTTATGCTGATCCAGTCCAGTCTAAGATAGGTGCATTGTTTGGGCCATAACTTTCAAACCGCTTATCCAAATTGAGCAAATGAGCCCATTCTGGAAAATAGACTTCCAGGGCTTTCTAACAAGCCCAAGAACGCGTGATTTGGCCGAGTATTCTGGAAGTTATGCTCTGTTGAAGTTGAGGCAGTTGCAAGGATTAATGCTGGGAATATGAAGAGTCTTAGGTTACATATATTTGTGTGGCTGATATTGTGCACGTTTTAGATGCTTCTAGATTGATGTAATCAGCTGCAAAAATCCTAGAATATTCCTTGTAACCTCCCCCACCCCTTTTATGATGAGTCTTTTCATTTTTCTTAGACTTTTCATTAGCTAGTTTTAATTGTTAGGAGTTATTTGAGTCCTTTGATTGTCTTTTGCTGAGTCTATAAAAAGGAGAGGGGCGTGTGAAGCTATTCATTCAGCATTGTAAGAAATTTTCAAAGCAATACAAGTACTTTGAGTGTGTTTCTCAAAAGTGCAACTAAATTCCTAGTTCTATATCTTGAATTGTGGCAAATTCAAGTGGTGTTCTAGGTTCTCTTCCTTTTCCAATTGGAGTGATTCCTTGGTTAAGACAAGAGAATTAGCCCAAGGTCAAGTCATTGAGTGGCTCCGTGAAGGATTATCTCAATTACAAGATCTTGTTCTATTCCTTTTTCTTGTGTAGCGAAATTCTTCATCCATCTCATCCATCTTTCATTTCTCTTCCCAATTTGGCTTATTTTGAGTTGGAGTTTGATTTGGTTCACTTGCCACCCACATATACATCAATTGGTATCAGAGCCAAGGTTCTTAAGTGACCCACATCACACCCACATACATCCCAAAAAGCCAAACAAACAAAAAAAAAAAAAAAAAGAGGCACAAACCGGCAAACCCAGTCTCGAAGACCAGAGAAGCAGCACGGTGCCCCCGTGCCATACCACACGACCGTGCCATATTCATTTTCCAGAAATCTGCAAGCCGAGACGCAGCACGGTGCCCCCGTGCCACCAAGCACGACCGTGCCACGGTAATTTTCTGCATTTCTTCAAGTCGAAGCATAGCACGGCCTGCCCGTGCCCCCTTGCACGACCGTGCCACTTTCCCTGCTGCCTATTCTTCCTTCAAAGCATCTCCAACATGTCTACAAAGTCCACAAGAAGCGACCAAGCACGTGTGGAAGAGTTAGAAGCGCAAGTCACCTATCTTCGAACTCAACTTGGGCAACTTTTGGAGGAAAAACGAAGGTGGGTTCACAGCCCCACTCCCTCTCGTCCTCATGAACCGGTGGTCGAATTGGAAGAAGAAGTCTTTCAATCCCGAGCCAATTCTAGTGACGAAGAAGCCCCAAGGAGACGAAGGCAAGGAGGCAATATTGGTGGTGTCCGAATTGACATCCCCGAATTTGAAGGCCAACTTGACCCGGACTTATTTCTCGATTGGTTGCACACCATTGAGAGGATCTTTGAATATGAGGACATCCCGGAGGACAAGAAGGTAAAACTCGTAGCCCTTAAACTCAGAAAATATGCTTCAATCTGGTGGGCTAACCTTGGAGCGAAAAGAGCAAGGAATGGAAAGGGAAAAATTAGAACTTGGGCCAAAATGAAAGAAAAACTCAAGGCCAAGTTTCTTCCCTCTCACTATGTGCAAGACAATTATCTCAAGCTCCATCGACTCAAGCAAGGATCCAAGAGTGTGGAAGAATACACTCGGGAGTTTGAACAACTCCTACTCAAATGCGACTTGAAAGAAGATGACTCTCAAACCTTGGTAAGATACTTAACCGGACTTGATGAGTCTATTGCTCATATTGTTGAGTTGCAACCATATTCATCCCTTGATGACTTGAGTTCTCTAGCCTACAAGGTAGAGCAACAAAAGAAATCAAAGGGAAAGAGTGTCCTTTCCAAGGCTCTCTCTCGTCCTTACCCCACACAAAAGCCTCCGTACTACCCTCCTCGTCCACAAAATTCCCCACCATCACAAACCAAAAACACCACTCCAACCCCTCCAAAACCCTCCACGCAAGAACCCAAATCAAAGGACAAGGTTCGTTGCTTTCGGTGCCAAGGTATGGGACACTATGCATCTGAGTGTCCAAACAGGAGGATCGTTTCTGATGTAAGTCCAAGGGAAGGATAGCAACCCAAGTTAACTCACGTCAAAGGAGGCTAGAAAACAAGCAAACTCTTACGGCCAGGGGTGGCACGGTCGTGCTCAAGGGCACGGGGTGACCGTGCCAACTCGCTGCCTAGCTTGCCTAGGTAAGTCCCTTTCCACGGTTTGAGGTAGCTTTGAAGTTTGTTGGAAGTTCGATGCAATCAGCTATGTCAAGGCTTGATTTTGTGTGGATAAGAGGAATCAAAGGAGTAAGGAAGTGAGGGAAGTAAGGGAGGATAAAAAGACACTAAGAAGAACAAAGGTAATTCATGGTTTGAGAGGAGTGAAACCAAGAACTAGTTTGTGAACTTTAAGAGTGTTTAATGAAACTTGGATAGTTCTAAGCTAGATGATTAGATAAGATACACCACTAATCATTTAGCTTAGGGCCCTCAATCTTGGATTAGGATAAGATTCACCACCTAACCAAAGATTGAGACTCACTTGGTCACCACCTTAATCGGCCACAATTAAGGATAAGCAAGTTAAGTGTTTAGGAAATCACAAGACACAAAGTCTTTTCTCTCTACTGAAAATTCAACTCTATTCCTTCAAAATGAACATACAAGGCTTTATATGGCCTTGAGAGTACACAAATGAGCTTTCCTTCCAAGGGAGGAAAGTCATTAAACTTGCTAATCACTTCCTAACACACGGTTTACTCTAATACAAACCAAAAGCTGAAAGCTTATTTTACAAAGCACTTAAATTATCTTCCTAAACCTTTCCTATGCATTAAGGAATGTAGATGACTCATTTTCCCAGCTAGGAAGGTAAGAGTGCATGGCTAGCCACCTCAAAAGGACTGAAGAATGCATGTGTGCCATGTCATGCTTGAGTGGTCGAATGAGGGCTTGCAAAATGGTGATGTTTCACTTGCTCCACGTGTCTCTCTCTCAAGTAGCTGAGTGGTGCTTGATCAAGCAGCTCAAAATGACCTGCTTGGCAGCCTTCCACCTTAAGCAAACCCCTTGAAGGAGGAAAACCACCAAGCTAAGCAACCGGGTGTCAAGCAGCCAGTTTCTGCCTCCACTTGCAACGCATGTTTGACACCTCAAATGATGACTATTTGCTACGTTTCTTACATGGTTGGAAACCTCAAGATGTCTAGTTTACCCTCCATTTGGAATCGTAGCATTTGGACGTCATTTGCCCCTGAACAAACCAGAAAACCAAAACCGTGCATTTTGCAGTGCAATCCGGACAGGTTCAAGAGATGAACTGTTTTAAGTAACCAAATGAATTCCAAATGATATGAAACCAATTGGACTTAAAAGTTAACATCCTGAACTTGATAATCATCCAAAAAACGGACACCAAAATATGCTTTAGGCCGATGTAATAAGATAGCAAAAACCGGGTAAAAATCTGGATGAGAACCCGGGTGTATCACCTTGTGTGTTTGCCATCAAGTGACTCATGGCCGTGACTTTGGAGTTGATTTCTTGATTATTTTGGATCAATGAAACATTATTAGACCTTGAGGATGGACCTCCATCATTCTCCCCTTGTTGGGAAGATTTGATCCTCAAATCGGAAAGGTAACCATCTGCTTCATAAGGGCTTAAATCAGCAACGTTAAACGTAGCTGATACTCCATAATCTCCTGATAACTCTACCTTGTAAGCATTATTGTTGATCTTCTCCAAAATCTCGAATGGACCATCCGCTCTAGGCATCAATTTAGTTTTCCTTTTGGAAGGAAAACATTCTTTACGAAGATGAATCCAAACCAAATCACCTGGCTTAAAAAGCTTCTCCCTTTTATGCTTGTGAGCTTGGGCCGTGTATGAAAGTGTAGTTTTCTCAATCTTGGCCTTTACTAACTCATGCAACTTCTGGATTTCTTCCACCCTAGTTGCGGCTTCCGCACTTGGCTTTTGATCTAATGGTCGTGGTACAAGATCAAGTGGACTTAGGGGATCAATTCCATAGACCACTTTAAAGGGAGATAGACCAGTAGCCTTGCTTGGAGTCTTATTGTAAGCAAACTCAGCATGTGGAAGTAACAGATCCCAAGCTTTGATGTGGTTTTTAATCAGAACCCTTAATAAAGTACCAAGGGTTCGATTAGTAACCTCGGTTTGCCCATCTGTTTGTGGATGACAAGTGGTACTGTACTTGAGTTTGGTACCCAACTTTTTCCACAAAGTAATCCAAAAGTGACTTAAAAACTTCGTATCTCGATCTGAGACAATGGAACGAGGAATTCCATGAAGTCTCATAACCTCCTTGAAATACAATTCAGCAATATGAGTGGCATCATTAGTCTTGTTGCAGGGAATGAAATGAGCCATCTTCGAAAATCGATCCACGACCACAAAGATAGAATCTTTATTCCTTTGTGTCTTTGGTAAACCAAGTATGAAATCCATACTAACGTCCACCCAAGGCAACGTAGGAATAGGAAGTGGCGTGTATAGTCCCTGAGGAAGCGAATGACTCTTCGCAATTTGACACGTACTGCACCTTCTAATGATGTCTTGAACGTCCTTCTCCATGCCTGGCCAATAATAATGTTCCCTAAGCATAGTTAGGGTCTTGTCTTCGCCAAAATGGCCAGCTAAAGATCCAGCATGGACTTCTCGAATTAACAACTCACGAGTGCTGCATTTGGGGACACATAACCGAGCACCTTTAAAAAGAAACTCTTCTTGAATTAAGAAGTCCCCTTTGGGATGTTTAGTACACTCAGAATATAACACCCCAAAATCTTCATCATTCTGATATAACGCCTTTAGATGCTCAAATCCAAGGATACAAGCATCTAATTGGAACATCAATAGATAACGCCGTGATAGAGCATCGGCGCCTTGATTCAGTTTGCCGGACTTATGCTTGATAGTAAAGTGAAAGGACTGTAGGAATTCCACCCATTTAGCATGGCGCGAGTTTAACTTGTGTTGGCCTTGAATATACTTCAAAGCCTCGTGATCTGAATGCAGAATAAACTCACTGGCAATCAAATAGTGGTTCCAATGTTCTAGACATCGAATGATGGCGTAGAATTCCTTGTCATAAGTTGAATATCTCTTCCTGGTATCACATAACTTCTCACTGAAGAAGGCCAAAGGGCGTCCTTCTTGAGTAAGAATGCCTCCAATACCAACCCCAGAAGCATCGCATTCAACTTCAAAGACTTTCTCAAAACACGGTAGGGCTAAAACTGGTGCTTGAGTTAGTCTCTCTTTCACTTCTTCAAAGGCTGCTTGGGCTTTAGGATTCCAAGTGAATGAGGAACCCTTAAGAATCTCGGTCATAGGAGCTAAGATAGTGCTGAAATTTCGTATGAACCTCCTATAGAAAGAGGCCAAGCCATGAAAGCTTCGAACGTCATGAATGCTCTTAGGAACAGGCCAAGTTCGAATAGCCTCAATCTTGCTTTCATCCGCCTTAATACCATCTTCAGAAACAATATAACCTAAGAAGGTAACTTCATGAGTAAAGAAGGTGCACTTCTTTAGGTTCCCGAATAACTTCTCCTTTTCAAGAACGAGCATCACCTGAGTTAAATGATCTTGATGTTCTTGCTCATTCTTACTGAACACCAATATATCATCGAAGTAAACAACCACGAACTTGCCCAAGTATGGTCGAAATACTTGATTCATTAACCTCATAAACGTACTAGGGGCATTAGAAAGACCGAAAGGCATGACTAACCATTCATATAATCCGCCCTTAGTCTTGAAAGCAGTTTTCCACTCATCGCCCTCCCTAATACGAATTTGATAATAACCACTCCTCAAATCAATCTTACTAAACACCTTAGAGCCATGTAATTCATCCAACATATCTTCAAGCCTAGGTATAGGGTACCTATACTTGATAGTAATTTTGTTTATGGCCCTACTGTCAACACACATCCTCATACTACCATCCTTCTTCGGAACCAAAAGAGCAGGAACAGCACATGGACTTAAGGATTCTCGCCCCAACCCCTTGAATATCAGTTCTTCAACTTGTCGTTGAATCTCTTGAGTTTCCTTGGGATTTGTCCTGTAGGCTGGCTTATTAGGCAGAATGGATCCTGGGATAAGGTCAATATGATGTTGAATGTCACGCTGATGTATATGTGGGTGGGCAAGTGAACCAAATCAAACTCCAACTCAAATAAGCCAAATTGGAAAGAGAAATGAAAGATGGATGAGATGGATGAAGAACTTCACTACACAAGAAAAAGGGATAGAACAAGATCTTGTAATTGAGATAATCCTTCACGGAGCCACTCAATGACTTGACCTTGGGCTAATTCTCTTGTCTTAACCAAGGAATCACTCCAATTGGAAAAGATAGAGAACCTAGAACACCACTTGAATTTGCCACAATTCAAGATATAGAACTAGGAATTTAGTTGCACTTTTGAGAAACACACTCAAAGTACTTGTATTGCTTTGGAAATTTCTTACAATGCGGAATGATTAGCTTCACATGCCCCTCCCCTTTTATAGACTCAGCAAAAGACAATCAAAAGACTCAAATAACTCCTAACAATTAAAACTAGCTAATGAAAAGTCTAAGAAAAATGAAAAGACACATCATAAAAGGGGGTGGGGGAGGTTACAAGGAATATTCTAGGATTTTTGCAGCTGATTACATCAATCTAGAAGCATCTAAAACGTGCACAATATCAGCCACACAAATATATGTAACCTAAGACTCTTCATATTCCCAGCATTAATCCTTGCAACTGCCTCAACTTCAACAGAGCATAACTTCCAGAATACTCGGCCAAATCACGCGTTCTTGGGCTTGTTAGAAAGCCCTGGAAGTCTATTTTCCATAATGGGCTCATTTGCTCAATTTGGATAAGCGGTTTGAAAGTTATGGCCCAAACAATGCACCTATCTCAGACTGGACTGGATCAGCACAACGTATCTTTGAGTGATATTTTGCCCAATCAAATGATGTCCAAATTAAACAAACTTGGGCTTATTTGAAAGCTGAAATCTTAAACTTCAAAACCATGTGGAGCCTCAAGTTGTGGGTCCACTTGAGCTTGTCCAAAAGTGGTCACAAAAAATCGGGTTCCGCAGGGATGAATTCAGCGCCAAATTTCTAGCAAAGCTTAACCTCTTTTTGACCTCTTCATCGTGTCGTGAGTCTTTTAACTCACTTAATAAGACCAAATAAGCACACTTCCAAGCATGATCTTCTTTGACCCTTTTCTTCTTTGAAATTGGACTTGAATAAAAATGATGCATATGGAAATATGCATCACACGCTTTGGGGGTAAACCCAAAGGTATCTCTTCTGGAAATAGGTGACTGAACTGATTCAATATGACCTTGGCTATGGGATGGGATGGAAGTGGTGTTTGTGGCTCATCTTGTACTTGCAATATCCACTCTTTCAAGGCTTTGAACTCATGTTGAGAGGCCTTTAAAAGTGGTTCAATATATGTCAAAAGCAAGTCAGATTGATTTTGGCTTTTTTGTGGTTTCATTTTGTGGAGTTCGGATGGTGACATAGGATTCAGAGTAATCTTCTTGCCATCTTTGGAAAAGGAATAAGTATTAAGATAACCATTATGCATAACCTTCCTGTCATACATCCATGGTCGTCCTAACAGAATATGACAAGCATCCATGGGGATAATATCACACCAAAGTTCATCTTGGTAATTCTTACCAAGAGAGAATGAAATCAAGCAACGAGAGTTAACTTGTAATCCCTTGCCTTGATTTAACCATTGAATGTTGTATGGGTGTGGGTGGGCCGTGGACTGAAGGTTCAATTTCTCAATCATATTCAATGAAACAACGTTGGCACAACTTCCTCCATCGATGATTAACGAGCACACTTTGCCTTGGACTGTACACCGTGAGTGAAAGATGTTCTCACGTTGTTCATCCTTAGCAACTCGTTGATTGCTCAATACCCTTCGAATTACTAGCATCTCACCTTCATCTGCGTTTTCCACAAACTCCTCCTGATCATCTTCATGATCGCTCTCAGCATCTTCTGCCTTTTCCTCTTCTTTCTCCTCGGTAAATTCTCCCTCTATGGCTTACCATTCAGCTAAGGTGACTACCTTTCGACTAGGACAATCAGAAGCAATGTGTCCTAAGCCTTGGCACTTGTAACACCTTCTTTGGCTTACAGGGTATGGGTTTGGACGTGGGGGTTTGATGGTGGTGGCCTTTGAGGAGCTTGGTTTTTTTGTGGATTAGATGGGAAAGGGGTAGATGATTTAGGCTGAGGTGTGGTACTCCCCTTGTTTAAGGGTTGCCCACGGTTTGGTGTAGAATAGGGCTTAAATGAATCACGAACATTCATTCTAGACTTTCTTTATTGCTCCACCTTGTGTGCTAGGACACACACTTCGTCAAAGGTGGTATAAGCTTGCAACTCAACCACGTTAGCTATCCTAGGATCAAGCCCTCCTAGGTAACGTACCATGGTCTGCTCTTCAGGCTCATGAATGTCACATTTGATCATGAGTTTCTCAAACTCACGAGTATATTCTTCAACACTCATCTTGCCTTGATTCAAATGATGAAAGAGCATGTATTGATCTTGGACATACGTAGAAGGCAAAAACTGTGCCTTCATCTTGGCTTTCATTTTGTCCCAAGTAGCAATCTTGCTCTTCCTTTCTCTAGTTCTCTTAGCAGTAAGGTTTGTCCACCATAAGGAGGCATATTTCCTTAATCTAAGAGCAACTATTTTGACTTTCTTATCTTCTGGAATCTCCTTGAATTCAAAAATACGCTCCACCGTTTGTAAGCATTCAATGAACTCATCAGGATCTAACGTACCCTCGAACTCAGGAATATCAACCTTGACCTCATTAGAGTTGAAAGTAGGTCGCGCTCTTCTTTGCATTCTTTCAAATGGTACTTCTTCTTCAGAGAACGCATTGCTAGCTTCCTCTTCATAGCCATAGTCGGTTCCAGTCCGAATGCTTGGTGATTCTTGAAGTTTCTGCTTTTGTTTCATATGGTTTCCAAGCTGTTTCCTCAAGTACTCATTTTGTGCTTTGAGTTCTCGATTACTCACATTCATTTCTTGCATTTGCTTAGAAAGAACTTCAAGCATTTCTTCCACAGACATGCTAGTACTCATTGTGATCGCAGGAATGAACGGTTTGTGTTTGATTGTGTTTGAAATGATTTCAGAGATAAGCTGGGAATGACGTGGGGTTCAGGCCAAGTTCTGAACTTGCTCTGATACCAAAATTGATGTAAGTCCAAGGGAAGGATAACAACCCAAGTTAACTCACGTCAAAGGAGGCTAGAAAACAAGCAAACTCTTACGGCCAGGGGGGGCACGGTCGTGCTCAAGGGCATGGGGTGACCGTGCCAACTCGCTGCCTAGCTTGCCTAGGTAAGTCCCTTTCCACGGTTTGAGGTAGCTTTGAAGTTTGTTGGAAGTTCGATGCAATCAGCTATGTCAAGGCTTGATTTTGTGTGGATAAGAGGAATCAAAGGAGTAAGGAAGTGAGGGAAGTAAGGAAGGATAAAAAGACACTAAGAAGAATAAAGGTAATTCATGGTTTGAGAGGAGTGAAACCAAGAACTAGTTCGTGAACTTCAAGAGTGTTTAATGAAACTTGGATAGTTCTAAGCTAGATGATTAGATAAGATACACCACTAATCATTTAGCTTAGGGTCCTCAATCTTGGATTAGGATAAGATTCACCACCTAACCAAAGATTGAGACTCACTTGGTCACCACCTTAATCGGCCACAATTAAGGATAAGCAAGTTAAGTGTTTAGGAAATCGCAAGACATAAAGTCTTTTCTCTCTACTGAAAATTCAACTCTATTCCTCCAAAATGAACATACAAGACTTTATATGGCCTTGAGAGTACACAAATGACCTTTCCTTCCAAGGGAGGAAAGTCATTAAACTTGCTAATCACTTCCTAACACACGGTTTACTCTAATACAAACCAAAAGATGAAAGCTTATTTTACAAAGCACTTAAGTTATCTTCCTAAACCTTTCCTATGCATTAAGGAATGTAGATGACTCATTTTCCCAGCTAGGAAGGTAAGAGTGCACGGCTAGCCACCTCAAAAGGACTGAGAAATGCATGTGTGCCATGTCATGCTTGAGTGGTCGAATGAGGGCTTGCAAAATGGTGATGTTTCACTTGCTCCACGTGTCTCTCTCTCAAGTAGCTGAGTGGTGCTTGATCAAGCAGCTCAAAATGACCTGCTGGCAGCCTTCCACCTTAAGCAAACCCCTTGAAGGAGGAAAACCACCAAGCTAAGCAACCGGGTGTCAAGCAGCCGGTTTCTGCCTCCACTTGCAACGCATTTTTGACACCTCAAATGATGACTATTTGCTACGTTTCTTACATGGTTGGAAACCTCAAGATGTCTAGTTTACCCTCCATTTGGAATCGTAGCATTTGGACGTCATTTGCCCCCTGAACAAACCAGAACAACCAAAACAGTGCACTTTGCAGGGCAATCCGGAACAGGTTCAAGAGAGAACTGTGATGTATATGGGGTGCAAAGTGAAACCAAATCAAAACTCCAACTCAAAATAAAGCCAAATTGGGACAGAGAAATGAAAGTGGATGAGATGGATGAAGAATTTCACTACACAAGAAAAAGGAATAGAACAAGATCTTGTAATTGAGATAAATCCGCACGGAGCCACTCAATGACTTGACCTTGGGCTAATTCTTTGTCTAACCAAGGAATCACTCCAATTGGAAAAGGAAAGAGAACCTAGAAACATGATGTATAGTGGGGTGGTAAGTGAACCAAATCAAACTCAAATAAACCCAAATGCAAAGAAATGAACCAAGAAAGGAGAAAATGGAAGGTTGATTGAGGTGGAATGAAAATAATGGCAAAACAGAACAAAGGATAAACAAGACCTTGCACTTGAGATAATCCTTCGCGGAGCCACTCAAGGACTTGATCTTGGGCAAATCCTCTCGTCTTCACCAAGGAATCATTCCAATTGGAAAAGAAAAGAGAACCTAGAACACCACTTGAACTTGCCAAAATTCAAGATATAGAACTAGGGATTTGGAATACTTTTGAGAATCACACTCAAAGGGAATTGTATTTCACTTGGGAAAGCTTATAACTCTGAATGATGAAATGCAACTACACAACCCACCTATTTATAGGCTAAACAAAGACAACCAAAAGACTTAAAACTCCTAGTAATTAAAACTAGAAAATTGAAAAGACTTAGGAAAAATAAAAAGACTCATCATAAAAGGGGTGGGGGAGGTTATAAGAAATATTCTAGGATTTCTCAGCTGAATATCTCCATCTAGAAGCCTCCAAAACGTGCACAATGTCAGCCACACAATCACATGTAACCGAAAACTCTTCATATTCCCAGAATTAATCCTTGCAGCTGCCTCAACTTCAACAGAGCATAACTTCCAGAATACTCGGCCAAATCACGCGTTCTTGGGCTTGATAGAAAGCCATGGAAGTCTAGTTTCCAGAATGGGCTCATTTGCTCAATTTGGATAAGCGGTTTAAAAGTTATGGCCAAAACAATGCACCTATCTCAGACTGGACTGGATCAGCATAACGTATCTTTAAGTGATATTTTGCCCAATCAAATGATGTCCAAATTAAACAAACTTGGGCTTATTTGAAAGATGAAATCTTGAACTTCAAAAGCACATGGGCCCTCAAGTTGTGGGTCCACGTGAGCTTGTCCAAAAGTGGTCACAAAAAATCGGGTTCCGCAGGGATGAATTCGGCACCAAATTTCTAGCAAAGCTTAACCTCTTTTGACCTCTCCATAGTGTCGTGAGTCTTTGAACTCACTTAATAAGACCAAATAAGCACACTTCCAAGCATGATCTTCTTTGACCTTTTTCTTCTTTGAAATTGGTCTTGAATAAAAATGATGCATATGGAAATATGCATCATACTCCCCGGGTTGTTTTGAGTTTGTCCTCAAACTCAAAAGGTTGGCAAGCCTCTCAAGAAAGGGGTCGCGCTTACAATATGGGAGCTTTTGGGGAAGGAGGTCACAGGCATCACCTCTAGAGAGATATAGAAGAGGGTGAGGGGAGGATGATAAAACGGGTCATACCTGGTGAGGAGAAGAGGCGGAAGTGGGAAATCTTCTTTGGGGGCAAGGGTTTGGGAAGGATGAATGAGGGTTAAGGTTTGTCGGTCCTGTTTTGGCTTGGGGGGTTGGGAAGGTTGAATGGGGGTTAAGGTGAATTCTTCTTGGGTCAAGAGTTGCTCAACTTCTTCAATACCCCCACATGCCTCTAACTCGGGTGCTTGGAGTTCGGTAGGGCATACTTCTTGAATCAAGAGTTGTTCAAACTCTTCAGCAACCCTACAGGCTTCATCACTTCAAGGTCTTTGACGACATGCTCTTCAATTCTTGGGGTTATGCTCAAATTCACCTCATTATCTTCTTGGCACCCTTCTTGGGGGAAGGATTGCTCAATTTCTTGCACAATCTCTTCTTGCTTCAACTCGGATCTTTGGGCCTCAAGTTCAAAGGTCTCTTCATCACCACAGTCACCAAAAACAAGAGGTAGGTCAACTAGGCTTGAAGCTTTTTCTCCAAGGATCTCTTCATCTTTGTCGGAGCTAAGTTTCTCCAAATAAAAGAAGGAAGTAGAGCTAGAGTTACAAGCACTCATTGGAGTTCCCTTGTTGAAATGGACGTTTTTAGAAGAGGAATTAAAGCCGTTTACCTCAAAGGAAAGAAAAGGATGCTTGTGTAAGTAAGAGGTTGGAGTGAAAGTATCCATTAATTTACCTCTTAACTTATCCCATGTTCTGATCTTATTTTTTCCTCTCTTCTTTCTGTTATACTTGTACTTTTCCCACCATTCAAGCGCATGGCCTCGGAGCTTCTCGATAACCACTTTAAACTTCTCTTGCTCGTCAATATTGTAGCGAGTGAAAACTTGATCCACTTTGGAAATCCAGTAAGGGAAATCTTCTTTTTCGCCACGAAACTTTGGAGTTTCAAGGATGACCATCTCCTTTTCAATCAAAGCAATCTCTTTTCGCAAGTTCCCAAGAGAAATCATGATGGATGAATGCTTAAGGGTTCTTTGTGAATTATGCGTTTAGGCTAGAAAAAGGCTGTTTTGGAGAAGAGGAGGGAGGGCACGGTCGTGCAATGGGGCACTGGGGAACCGTGCTATGCTTCGACTTGAAGATTTCTGGAAAATAAATATGGCACGGTCGTGTGGTATGGCACGGGGGCACCGTGTGAACTTTCTGGCCTGTGGACACTGGATGTTCACGGTTTTTTTTGTTTTTTTTTTTTTGTGTATTTGGGTGTGATGTGGGTCACTTTAAAACCTTGGCTCTGATACCAATTGATGTATATATGGGGGGGTAAGTGAACCAAATCAAACTCAAATAAACCCAAATAAGAATTGAACCAAAGTAAAGAGAAAAATGGAAGGTTGATTGAGGTGGAATGAAAATAATAGCAAAACAGAACAAAGGATAAACAAGACCTTGCACTTGAGATAATCCTTCGCGGAGCCACTCAAGGACTTGATCTTGGGCAAATTCTCTCGTCTTCACCAAGGAATCGCTCCAATTGGAAAAGAAAAGAGAACCTAGAACACCACTTGAACTTGCCAAAATTCAAGATATAGAACTAGGGATTTGGAACACTTTTGAGAATCACACTCAAAGGTATTTGTATTTCACTTGGGAAAGCTTACAACTCTGAATGATAAAATGCAACTACACAACCCACCTATTTATAGGCTAAACAAAGACAACCAAAAGACTTAAAAACTCCTAGTAATTAAAATTAGAAAATTGAAAAGACTTAGGAAAAATAAAAAGACTCATCATAAAAGGGGTGGGGGAGGTTATAAGGAATATTCTAGGATTTCTTAGCTGATTACACCAATCTAGAAGGCTCCAAAACGTGCACAATGTCAGCCACATAATCACATGTAACCGAAGACTCTTCATATTCCCAGAATTAATCCTTGCAGCTTCCTCAACTTCAACAGAGCATAACTTCCAGAATACTCGGCCAAATCACGCGTTCTTGGGCTTGATAGAAAGCCCTGGAAGTCTAGTTTCCAGAATGGGCTCATTTGCTCAATTTGTATAAGCGGTTTAAAAGTTATGGCCCAAACAATGCATCTATCTCAGACTGGACTGGATCAGCATAACGTATCTTTGAGTGATATTTTGCCCAATCAAATGATGTCCAAATTAAACAAACATGGGCTTATTTGAAAGCTGAAATCTTAAACTTCAAAAGCACATGGGCCCTCAAGTTGTGGGTCCACGTGAGCTTGTCCAAAAGTGGTCACAAAAATCGGGTTCCGCAGGGATGAATTCGGCACCAAATTTCTAGCAAAGCTTAAACTCTTTTTGACCTCTCCATAGTGTCGCGAGTCTTTGAACTCACTTAAGAAGACCAAATAAGCACACTTCCAAGCATGATCTTCTTTGACCCTTTTCTTCTTTGAAATTGGACTTGAATAAAAATGATGCATATGGAAATATGCATCAGAACACCACTTGAATTTGCCACAATTCAAGATATAGAACTAGGAATTTAGTTGCACTTTTGAGAAACACATTCAAAGTACTTGTATTGCTTAGGAAATTTCTTACAATGCTGAATGATAAGCTTCACACGCCCCTCCCCTTTTTATAGACTCAGCAAAAGATAATCAAAGAACTCAAATAACTCCTAATAATTAAAACTAGCTAATGAAAAGTCTAAGAAAAATGAAAAGACTCATCATAAAAGGGGTGGGGGAGGTTACAAGGAATATTCTAGGATTTTGCAGCTGATTACATCAATCTAGAAGCATCTAAAACGTGCACAATATCAGCCACACAAATATATGTAACCGAAGACTCTTCATTTTCCCAGAATTAATCCTTGCAACTGCCTCAACTTCAACAGAGCATAACTTCCAGAATACTCGGCCAAATCACGCGTTCTTGGGCTTGTTAGAAAGCCCTGAAGTCTATTTTCCAGAATGGGCTCATTTGCTCAATTTGGATAAGCGGTTTGAAAGTTATGGCCCAAACAATGCACCCATCTCAGACTGGACTGGATCAGCACAACGTATCTTTGAGTGATATTTTGCCCAATCAAATGATGTCCAAATTAAACAAACTTGGGCTTATTTGAAAGCTGAAATCTTAAACTTCAAAACCATGTGGAGCCTCAAGTTGTGGGGCGACTTTAGGTAGGCAAAAAGTGCACACAAAAAGCGGGAAATTTCTGGATGAAGGCGGCACTACCTCTTCGGGTATGAACGCCAATTTCCGGCAAAGTTTGGCAACTTCCTTGACTTCTTGAAGCTTGAGTGAGTCCTCCTTGGGCTGAGCTTGATGGTCCTTGGGCTTCTCACGATGGTCTCCATCAAACTATTTTAAGTAACCAAATGAATTCCAAATGATATGAAACCAATTGGACTTAAAAGTTAACATCCTGAACTTGATAATCATCCAAAAAACGGACACCAAAATATGCTTTAGGCCGATGTAATAAGATAGCAAAAACGGGGTAAAAATCTGGATGAGAACCCGGGTGTATCACCTTGTGTGTTTGCCATCAAGTGACTCATGGCCGTGACTTTGGAGTTGATTTCTTGATTATTTTGGATCAATGAAACATTATTAGACCTTGAGGATGGACCTCCATCAGTTTCCCTAGCGGAGTACCAAGAAGCATGTGATGAACATGCCTATGACGAAGAAGAAGAAGAGCACCATGAAGAAGGAAGTTTGGAAGAAGTTGAAGAAGGCCCCGATGAAGGAGAATTGCTAGTTATCCGCCAGGCCTTGAGTGGAATTGCCACTCAAAAGGACATGGAGCAAAGAGAAGCCATTTTTCACACCAGGTGTACCGTAGGAGACAAGATTTGTTCCCTTATCATTGATGGAGGTAGTTGTGCTAACGTTGCCTCAAAGACTATGGTGGACAAACTCAAGCTGCAAGTCTCTCCTCGACCAAATCCCTACACCATACAATGGTTGAATCAAGGCAAAGGTTTGCAAATTACTCACCGTTGTCTTGTTTCCTTCTCAATTGGGAAAAACTATAAAGATGAGATTTGGTGTGATATAGTCCCCATGGATGCTTGCCATATATTATTGGGTAGACCATGGCTTTTTGATAGAAGTGTCATCCATGATGGCCGGATGAACACTTACTCTTTTCTCAAGGACCGTAGGAAAATCACTCTTACCCCTCTCAAAAGTCCTTCCCCCTCTCAACCAAAAGACAATCCTCATTTGGAAGTCTTTTTTACTACTCTTCTCAAATCTGAGCACCATGAGTATGAGTCTTTTAAAGACTTGATACTTTTACAAGAAGAGTCTAAGCCACAATCTCCCTCACATCCACTACTCACCCCTCTCCTACAAGCCTATCACCATGTTTTTCCACAAGAAATTCCACATGGCCTTCCCTCTCCAAGATCTATCCAACACAAGATAGACCTCGTTCCCGGGTCCGTACTTCCAAACAAGCCGGCATACCGGATGTCTCCAAGCGAAACACAAGAAATCCAAAGACAAGGGGATGATCTCTTGTCCAAGGGTTTAATTCGGGAAAGTCTAAGCCCATGTGCCGTGCCCGCCCTCCTTGTTCCTAAGAAGGATGGTAGCATGCGTATGGGTGTTGATAGCCGGGCAATAAACAAGATCACTATCAAGTACCGGTTTCCTATTCCCCGATTGGAAGATCTATTGGATGAATTACATGGAGCTGCTATCTTTTCTAAGATTGATCTTAGAAGTGGCTATTACCAGATTCGCATTTTTGAAGGTGATGAATGGAAAACCGCCTTTAAGACTAAAGGAGGTTTATATGAGTGGCTTGTAATGCCATTCGGGCTTACTAATGCCCGAGCACTTTTATGAGACTCATGAACCAAGTTCTCAAGCCCCTCATTGGAACTTGTGTTGTTGTTTACTTTGATGATATCTTGGTCTATAGCAAGACCGAGGAGGAGCATGCCAAGCATTTGCAACAAGTTTTGGAGATTCTTTCACAAGAACAACTTTATGGCAATATGGAGAAATGCTTTTCTTCACTCCTCAAGTGGTATTCTTGGGTTTCATTGTTTCCGCCCAAGGCCTCCAAGTTGATGAAAGCAAGATCAAGGCTAATGAAAGAGCCATGCAAAGCGCCAACAAGCATCGCAAGGAGGTACATTTTCAACCAGGAGATTTGGTATGGATTCACATGAGGAAGGAGCGTTTCCCTTCAAAGAGAAAATCTAAGTTGATGCCGCGTTCCGATCGTCCATTTGAAATCCTTGAGAAGGTTGGGCCCAATGCATATAAGGTTGATCTACCTGGAGATTATGGAGTTTCGGCTACCTTCAATGTCTCCGATCTTAGCCCCTATTTCGATGATGAGCCCCTTCCTAGTTTGAGGGCAAACTTTCACTTACCCGGGGGAATGATGGAGACCATCGTGAGAAGCCCAAGGACCATCAAGCTCAGCCCAAGGAGGACTCACTCAAGCTTGAAGAAGTCAAGGAAGTTGCCAAACTTTGCCGGAAATTGGCCTTCATACCCGAAGAGGTAGTGCCGCCTTCATCCAGAAATTTCCCGCTTTTTGTGTGCACTTTTGGCCTACCTAAAGTGGTCCCACAACTTGAGGCTCCACATGGTTTTGAATTTTAAGATGTCAGCTTTAAAATAAGCCCAATTTTATTTAATTTGGACATCATTTGATTGGGCAAAAATATCACTCAAAGATACGTTGTGCTGATCCAGTCCAGTCTGAGATAGGTGCATTGTTTGGGCCATAACTTTCAAACCGCTTATCCAAATTGAGCAAATGAGCCCATTCTGGAAAATAGACTTCCAGGGTTTTCTAACAAGCCCAAGAACGCGTGATTTGGCCGAGTATTCTGGAAGTTATGCTCTGTTGAAGTTGAGGCAGCTGCAAGAATTAATTCTGGGAATATGAAGAGTCTTCGGCTACATGTGATTGTGTGGCTGACATTATGCACGTTTTTGGAGCCTTCTAGATTGGTGTAATCAGCTAAGAAATCCTAGAATATTCCTTGTAACCTTCCCCACCCCTTTTATGATGTGTCTTTCCATTTATCTTAGTCTTTTCATTTTACTAGTTTTAATTGTTAGGGGTTATTTGAGTCCTTTTGTTGTCTTTTGCTGAGCCTATATAAAGGGGGGGCGGTGTGAACCTATCATTCAGCATGTAAGAAATTCCCACAAGGCAATACAAGTACTTTGAGTGTGTTCTCAAAAGTTTGTGGCAACTAACTTCTAGTTCTATATTCTTGAAATTGTGGCACAATTCAAGTGTTTTCTAGGTTCTTTCCTTTCCAATATGGAGTGATTCCTCGTGTTAAGACAATGGAGAATTAGCCAAAGGTAAGTCATGAGTGGCTTCCGTGAAGGATTATCTCAATTAAAGATCTTGTTCTATTCCTTTTTCTGTGTAGTGAAATTCTTCATCCATCTCATCCATCTTTCATTTCTCTTCCAATTGCTTATTTTGAGTGGAGTTTGATTTGGTTCACTTGCCACCCACATAGACCACAGGTAGGGGGACTCCTTGAACTGATGTGGAACCCACTGCCCACATGCTCTTAAAAAAAAAAAAAAACCCCCCCCCCCAACCCCAGGCTTAGGAATTGTAAGGAATGATTCTGAATTGAATTGACAGAAGGTTCGTTTGAGTGCTTTGGGTGTGGGTGGAATGGGGGAAAAGGTTGATGGTTCACCAAAGGTCATGAAAAGAATACTTCAATTCTCTTTGTATTTTGGTGGGTGGTAAGTGTCTAAGGTGAGCATTTCACCTTCATCCGCCTCAATCTCTATCTCCTCAAGATCATCTTCTTCATCCTCTTTCTTTTCCTCTTCTATTTCGACCTCCTCAGTTGCCTTCCATTCAGCCAAGGTAACATACCTTCGGTTTGTACAATCTGATGCTAAGTGACAAAAGCCTTGGCACTTAAAACA